>JALHBL010000954.1:0-402840 GCA_023638675.1 Camponotus pennsylvanicus | reverse complement strand
CACTTTAATTGGCTTAACCGATCATAAACCGTTAATCTGGCTTCATTCAATTAAAGATCCTTCTTCCAGATTATGGAAGTACTTCAATACCCCGGAATTAAAGACCGATTGCTTAACTCTCGTATTTTAAACAGTGCTGAACAACGTTATTCCACAATCGAAAAAGAAATCCTTATTTATACGGAAAAAATTTCACTATCGTAACCGATCATAAACCGTTAACTTATCATTACTGAAACCCAGATAGCTTATTAAAACAGGCAGATAACCATGTAATTTTCATTTATTTAAACGGAACTCCTTTTGATAATGGTGCCAAAGAATACCAAACAGCTAATTTATTACCAAATTATCAAGATCTTACTCACGAGAGGGCTAATGTGAGAACTTTCGGTCAAAGAACTCTAATATCACTTCCAATTAAGCTTGATAATCGAACACGTGTAGAAGCTCAATCGTTGGAAAATTGCATACAATCACTTTTAGACGTAGTGACTGAATTGCAAATAACCTCATTCAGTATTAGTAAAACCGATCACTTTGATGATTTACCTTGGCATTACATAATAGGTCGAATTCAGGCATATTTAAGGGAATTACCGCTTTGCATTACTATTCTATTTGTAAAAACTTAGTACAAATCCCTCCTGCCGAACAACGGGAAGCATTAATAATAGAAAATCATGCATCAGCACACGGTGGTCACAAAGGCATTACTAAAACGTACAATCGATTAAGACCCCATTATTATTGGAGCACCATGAAGAGAGATATACAAAACTTCATTCAAAAATGTCGTCAATGTCAATTAAAGAAATTAACACGGATTAAAACAAAACAGCCTATGATAATTACAGATACTCCCGGTTCTGCATTCGATAAGGTATCTTTAGATATCGTGGGCCCCCTCCCTATTACAACCTCCGGATACCAATATATTCTAACTATGCAAGATTTACTAACAAAATATTCAATAGCCGTTCCATTAAGAGATGCGACCTCTTTATCTATAGCTGATGCTTTCGCGAAAAATTTCATCTGTATATACGGAGCCCCTAAAGCCATTCTTACAGATCAGGGAACTAACTTCTTATCCGCCTTAATACGAAATTTAACTAAAAAATTCAAAATCCAACATTTTAAAACCACTGCTTATTACCCACAATCTAATGGCTCAATCGAAAGATCACATCACGTATTAATAGAATATCTAAAAACTCAAATTTTAAAAGAAAAAGAATGGGATAATTATATTAATTTAGCAATGTTTTCATATAATACTAGTGTCCATGAAGGAACCAAATTCTCACCTTTCGAATTAGTCTTCGGTCATATAGCACGACTTCCTTCTGCCCATGCACCAATCGATGCAAATCTTGAACCCACTTACCAGGACTATTTAATAAATCTGTTTAATCAAGTATGTGACCTGCAAAAAGAAGCACGTCAAAATCTTATAAGATCTAAAGAAAGAAGTAAGCATTATTATGATAAAAATCTAAACCCTCAGAACTTTCGCGAAGGATCATATGTATTTTTATTAAAAGAACCCGCGAAAGGGAAATTTTCCGATCAATATACTGGTCCTCATAAAGTCATAGAAATTTTATCTCACGGCAATGTTAAAATTATGGTCAAGAATAAACCTCGAATCGTACACATTAATAAACTAAAAATTTCTCATATCGAACCCGGATGAAAATTAATATACTATCTTTGGTTTCAGATATATTGGCACCGCCAACTAAAACATTACCTTCTTTAACCACATATCATCATTTCCATCCCGTAATGCCCATGCTATTTTTCCTTCCAATGTAGTCACCTGCTCCTAGGTGAATCACCACACCAATGATTGTTTATGATAACCGCTCACAATCCATTATTACTTTCAGATCCTTACATGAACGCCAGATTTGTTACCTGAAACATTTAATTTCCCTCGTTACTGCTTTAAATCAAGAAGGAAACATACGTTAAAGAATAATTAATTTTGTCCTTCTGGAAATTTTAATAAGAATTTTGAAAATGTGCATAGCGAAAAGTTATAAATATACACCGCACCCTCTTTTAATTTCCTTTCCGAACTTATATGAAATAAAATGTGTGCGCACCCCGACTTCGCAATTTACCGAACCACATAACAGAATTTGTAACAAATGTTACGAAACTAGGAAACCGCTTGATTATGAATCAAAAATACTTCATGGTTTCCTGGATGGAAATTTGACCCCCTACAAATGCAGTATATGTAAAAATGAAATAGTGGAAATGCGTTCAATTTTACAATGCGACGATTGTTTTAAATCTTATGTACAATTTATTATTAATTTCAAAAAATGTAACCCTAATGACATCGCACTCTTATTATATGACGTCAAATCACACAAAATTATATATCTTTTTGTTTATAACGATGAAACTCAATCCACTTCTCAAATTTCGGAATTCGAATCCCCACAATTATAAAATTCTAATAACATAACTACAAAATCTCGTAAGATTGAAATAAAGAACGAAAAAGAAGAATGCGAGAAGGGCGATTGATTAAAGCATATGAGAATGAATATAGCGCGTATCAAATTACAAGTGTCAGGCCGTAATACTAACAGCGAAAGGAAAGGGTCTAAGATATAAACAAAAGGATAAACATTTAGAGAAGGTTCAGTACGTTACTGGAACGCTCGAGAGAACATCACGAGGAAATAAGACGTGCAATCATCTCAAATAAAGTGAGGAAAATAAAATATATATAATAAAAGTAATAACAAGTAAATAGTAAAAAAAATATATTACCTTCCTTTTTTAGAATGTGCATCCCAGTAGCATACAAACCCAAGATTCATAAATTACTGCGGGATTACCCAGGGTTATACGCAGTAAAATGCGTACAGAGAATTGGACGACAAATAACGCCGTCTGGGGCCATGTACTGTGCCGATTGCCCCGTCCATCCCTTGCTTAGAGCTCTCTCGGCACCTCTCCACAGCCACGAGTTCATCGAAGGCCCTATCGCAGTAATTCGATGCGCAACATGTAAAAAACCCCTGGAAACAAGAATCCAGTCAATATTTAGATGTGAACAATGCTTCCTTGCATATATAAGAGAATACCGTTTATTAAGCGAAGTAGATTATTACGACATGAATAACATAAGTATATTCCGTTACGACATAAACGCTAACCGCACCATAGAATTAGGATTGTTACCTGAGCTTCCTCCTCCCGAAAACTTAGATGAAATTCGGGAGGAGATCCTAGAACCTTATTATCATTAAGTACTATATATATATATATTACATATTCTCATTATAATTAATTGTAATCAACTCTTGCATACATAAAAATTAAATAAATAATAATAAAAAAAAAAACACAAAACATCTATTTAAAATTTTAGAATAAGATAAAACGAATAATAAAAAAAAACATACATTTTATAAGCCTCTACTTACACGCATGTATTCCGATATTAACCGCGTAATGCCTCATTTATTAATAATTAGACAAATTTAATAATTAATAAGTTCGATATAATACTAATGAAAAAAAAAGGAAAATATATATCAAACCTTTTATATATAAGAATAAGATAAATAAAAACGAATAAATATATACGCATTCTATAAGCTTTTGCCTATGTACTCAAATACCATGCATATTATAAAAATGTATTATTGCAAACATTATCATACTATACTGCCATGATATACCTCAATTTCTACTTCTCAAGATAAATATCTATTAATAATTAGTAAAATTTAATATAGTATCGCAAAATACACATAGAGGAATACTAACTAAACTTAAATACGAATTATAGTTCATAAGTTATACAAGTATATTGTATAATTACAGAAATGTTAGAATACCTTGCGATAGCGATCCTTGTAGGGGCCACCAATGCCCTCATTGGATTTGATTGCGGCGGACAGCATCTAAATATTACTTCAGTATCCTTGCTAGATGTTGGCGAATGTAATCTCGATTATCGAAAACCTAACACAAGCGATACATACGTTCAACTCCTGCAACTCTCTGATTATAATCATGCTGAGGTTATCCAATGTAAAGTCGAAATATCGCGAACGATTTATTACTGCGGAATGCACTCACATGTCTCTGTAGTTCAGAATGGAAGAGCTGATTATATTCACGAAACTGGATACACGCAGTGCATAAGGATGTTCCAGGATGGAACGCTCTCTCTCGGAGTTGGAAACCTCGTGTATGGACTAAAGGCCAACCAGACTACTTATCGCAGTCTCACCCTAGCAGGACGCCTCAGTAACGACGGAAGCTGTAAGGGTACTCAGTATTCCGACCCCTACGGAACCTGGGACGACGTCGTGGTTCAAGCCTCAGTCAAGATATCCATAAAATCTTCACACGTTCCTGTGCAATTAAATTCCGGGAAAATAATATTAAAATCCGGAACTGTATGTACGTTCAGTGAAAGTTTCTGTATTGACCAAAAAATTATAAAAGGCCAGGCCCACCCAAGGTGGAATATATGCAAAAATAATAACACGGTTATTACAATACAATAACCATATGAAAATGTTTATTTAATTTAAACATGACAATGCTTTCTGTATTGATTCAGATGACGGATATACTTACTGGAAACCTGTGCCTACGTCATCTTGTAATTTCCACCAATACGATGTCCTTTATGAAGGCCCAGCAACTGTAATCAAAGATGATATGACCGACTCTTCATCCCCAACCATTTATAGTTTAACGACACAAGATATTACCTTTGCCCTCACCAAAACCAGAGAGCAGCCTTTGTGCGGATACACTTTACTGGGCACAGAACATCCAAAGTTATTTATTCTTGAAACCAAGGAGGGAAACACTTTCGTCCATCGAGGCATCATTCCGGTGGACAACTTAGACATCTTCGCCTACATGAATTCTAAATTCGTATATGTAGAGAAACATGTTCGCCATCAAATGATTTCCTTGTATCATAATGTTATGCAACAGAAATGTGAATTAGAAAGACAGGTTATAACTAACGCCTTGTCATTTGCCACCCTTCAGCCAGACGAATTTGCATATCGATTAATGAAAGGACCAGGCTATATGGCAGTGACGACTGGGGAGGCTACGCAAGTTATAAAGTGCATACCTGTAGACGTTATAATAAGGAAAACTAAAGAATGTTATACCGAGTTACCTGTAACTGTACGTAACTCCTCATTTTTCCTTACTCCCAAGTCCCGAATAATTACCAAATTTGGGAATCAAAGGGAATGCAGTTATGAATTACCCACCATGTATCGTATCGAAGACACCTGGGTGCAGTTCACTCCTGACGCGCAAGTCAGACAATCAGCTCCGCAGCAACTACAACCCATGACAACCTTGTCCTGGAAGTACTTAACACCAGGACCACTCGCTGTCAGCGGAATATACTCTGAAAAGGATATAGAGAAGCTAAGAGATCACATCATGTTTCCTGCAGAGAAACCTGCTCTTCTCAACACCATTGCCAGAGGACTCACCGGTCATTCCATCAACAGAGATGCAATCTCGATGTACAGCCTGTTGGATGAAGCCTCTCTCAATAAAATAGTTGAGAACACCGCTTCTCGAGTATGGAGAGGATTCGTCACCTTTGGTTCAGCAACTGCAGGAATATTCGGTATCCTGTTAGTCATCCGCATCGTTAAACTCGTGGTTGATACAGCTATCCACGGATATGCCCTGCATACTGCATACGGATGCAGCATGCATTTACTCGGAGCTATCTGGGGCTCTGTCACACATCTGTTACTGCACCTGGCACGTGGACCCATTGACAAGAGAGATAACATCCAAACCAACGAAATACCGACTCAGACTCCGACTGCGCCTGAAAAAATAACAACAGAGGAGATCCCGGAAGTAAACAAACCCACCGACGGGGTCATCGAACCGGTAACCTCAACTTCCGAAATTTGTTCGTACCAAACTCTAAGTAAGCGATTAAAAACTCTAGAACAAATCCCTACGAACACATCGGAATTTGTTCTTAAATAAGGGGGGAGGTGTGACGTCCCGCCATCTTAAAATTACTAGATTTAGTTACTATTCGCTTACCCACCTTATTTCTTTGCTATATCTATGGAATAAGAATGAATATTCAATTCTACTATTCATAATCCAATTTTACTCATTATTATCAATTATATTACTATTAATTTTAATTCTAATATATGCGCATACGAATTTTAACGCTTAAAATATCAATTATAATATTTGCTTACCGTTTTATTCTACACGGTTATTTAGCCCGCTAATTAAATAAGTACTCCCTCAATCAATGTATAATGAAGACTTTATACACGCGCTAAAACTCGAATTTAGATTTTAACAAACGCGATCGAAAATATATAACTTAAGCAATAATAAGTAAGGTATTTCAAAGGAACTGTTGAATTGGTCTTAAAAATGAATAAATACAAAAATATTTAAACACTTTGAAATGCTTTATTTAAAATTCATTATGGAATCATAATCAATGGAAATAACTTTCTCTATACGTTACAACTTAAAATTAATCTATTTTAACTTGAGCTGTAAATTTCTAAACTTTTTCTAAAATATAAAGGAAGTTATACATATAAAATGATTCCGTAATCCTAACACCGCTAATGATAGATATTAAATTAAGAGCGCATAGTTTTGACACGTGAGGTGGTCTAAGAGGAAGTCATAAACATATCGAACATTGATTTCTTAGAGATGTCAACCGACACTTCCGATAATAGTCGCGTACTACTCTTTGATCACCGCCGCGCTTCTATGAAAAGGATATCTATGTCAAAACAATTGATAAGTAATTCAGTAGTGCTTCCGAGAACGGCGTGATCCGACGTAGAGGATCACCTTACTCGAGGATTCCTACGGCTGATCATGCAAGGGTCAACGAAACCGCTAGTATATAAACCCCGGATTCTAGGCGCAAGGGGTTCATTCTATCATTAATAATTAGCCAGTACAGTAGGCTCGCCGTTAGTCATAACCACTTTATTATTCCTTAACCGTTCATTATAATTAAAATTTTAATACTTTGTATCAATCTGCTATATCGTTCAGTAAAATTCAAATAAAGAAGTTATACTTGTGCAAAATTCACTGTGTCAATCCTTGGAGATTCCCAGACCTTGCTTGGACGAAGGCGATCGAGACCAACCGAAATCGACATCTGAGCGGTAAGTACCAGATTTTGTCCCACTTCATTCTTGTGTGATAATATTCACCTTCCTTGCATTCGCAACATTTCCTGAAACAAAAAACATCGAGGATTAAATAAACAAACATACAGTCAAGCACTAGCACGTCGCTGGCAGTATTCCCTCCTCTTACTCCTGCACAATTTGTTATTCTATTCTGATAAGCGTCAAAAACAAAATTTAATTAGAATTCCAAAAATCGCCCTCATCAATCGAGCGTCGCAGCTTCCCTTCTCCGAAGATTCCTTCATCTCCGGGCATCCTCTGCTATGCCGGAGAACTCCTCACTCTCCAATTTTTATTCTTAAAGTTTCATTGCCACTTTTTACCCCAAACCCAGATTTCCATCGTCTCCGGGCATCCACGGTCATGCCGGAGACTTCCACATCCTAAAACCAATTCATTTAATCGACGCTTCATTGAGTATACCAACGATATTTGGATTTGTATAAATTTCTAATACTGCTATTAGGATAAAATGTCCTTTCGCGCACATAGGTATAGCATCTTCGCGGTGTTGTACACAGATTTTATTACCTATTCACCCATTCTTCCGTCGCTGCCGGGCATCCACTGTCATGCCGGAAGCATCCTAAGTTCCCTACCCTTATACGCAGATTCCGCTATCATAACTGTATTCCGCCTTCAAGTTCCATCGTCTCCGGGCATCCACGGTCATGCCGGAGACATCCACATATCCTTATGAATTATTCCTTCATCGACGTTTTATCTGAAACAAAATTACAAGAATAAATGTACTATGCTCTAATGTGCATTGACGCTGATTCAGTCAATAACAATAATAAGAATAAATAAAACATCAATTTCCTTAACCAACATCATATTTTACCTGTAATAAAAAATATATAATGTTACCCCTTTAAATGGTAAACCCGCCGTCAAAATTTAAAGGAAAAAGGCATAGAGCGGGAAAAATAACCCGTGAATATCGTGACGCCTCTCGATTCCGTCGGATCAAGAGATTAGAATTAAACTCAAAGCATATCTTTGTCAAATCAGAAACAAGGGTCTTCCTTCCAGAAAGTTTTATTTCCGCTTTAAAGGCTAAAGCTAAATTCCTCTTTTATTTACCGGAAAATTTTATTTCACAGAAATTTCTTCGAATAGTTACCTCAAACATAGAATTTGACTCTTTCTATAATTACTATTTGGAAATTATAAAAAATAAAGATACGATTGAAAACTTTTCATTAAATTCAATAGATCTGATAACTCAATTAAGATCCCAACTTCCGGAGAATCAGTGTGAAATAGAGAGTTACTTGCAGACTCTTCAATGAAGCCTTCTTGCAACGATAAAGATTTTTCCACCTTAACAGATGAGGAGCTAACTCAAATTCTTGATATACTCTTAGAATTCATAGATCAATATATCGTAGGTAACATCGATATCGACCAACTAATGGATTTGATAGAGAATATCGAAATCCCATTTTAATAGATACCTTTTGCATATACAAATATATATATTTCAATAATCACTACTCATTCGACATTATTCAATTATAGAGTTTCGCGGCTCCCTTATATTTTTCCGTAATCGATAAGTCGGATCCTCGCTCTCGGCATCCCCAAGGTATAGCCGGTGTAAGCAGGTTGCCTTGAAAACAAAGAGAGCGCACTTTTCTCTAGAACTGAGGCATCTAGGGGAAAAGTTGGTCACTGAGACGTGACACCCCCTTTGGACCTAATGCAACCAAAAAATAATTCTGTGGTTTTGACTTATTTTATATGTTGGAATGTACTTCAAAATATTTTGAGTCTCACAAACTTCGTTGTATAATCCTTTTAAACTTTCGATACATATTAAAAATCCAACTAAACCAATTTTCCTAGTAGAATCTGTAGCAGTTTGTTACGCCTATGTTCAACCGAAAGTCGGTATAGTTACTTTTTTTTAAATTCAGCCTAGTGTCGCACCATAAGCGCATGCGCGTAAGCCCATACGGTCAGCTAGTACACGAGCATGGTCAGTTTTGTTGCAGCAGCTAAACAGAGAGCGTCATAATAAAGTCTTATTACTTATCAAGCATACATCGCGTTTAGTAATTGTAGTAATCCTTCCACATTTGTCCTCATATTACATTAACAGAATCAACAATTAGAGTTCCATTTTGAAGTTGAAGATTCAAAATGTAAGTTTTACATTCTTCCAATTTGTCCATTATTTTTGTATAATTCAAAGAATTAAGCGGTTGCTTATAATTAAATTGTCTCATATTTTTAGAATTTAAAATATCAAATATATCATTAAATTTATATAAAAATTCTATTGTTGCTGAACAATTCTGAAACTGTGGAAGACGTAAGTCATCTTTACAAACTTGAAGTGAGTGAGCAACAGATTTGCTAAATAACTGAGTAGCAAAACGCACTTTCATTTTTTGTTTATGATATTGAATATGTGCTTGATCGCAGCTTATTAGCTAAATGCAAATTTTCTTCTTTTTGTAAATTATATAGATCTGTAATGTACTGCCACCTAATATATTTATTTGATCCATCAATAATAGTTTTGAGATCTCCAAATAAGTTACGAACAAAGCTTTATCATATGACATGGATCAGGAAAAATGAACATTTTGTCCTTCGTAACTGGATGAGGAAACCAAGTCTGTAAAGAATTTAGTCTTAAATTGCACTGCAATTGTTTTGCTGTAGATAAATTTGTGGCGGCACCATCAAAAGTTAATGCAACAACTCTCACACCAGTGTCATGTAGCAAGGAGATGCATTGAATAATTAAATTACTTTTCTTATCTGCCGTTATTCCATTAATAAAAAAATAACCCACGGGTACTTTCCATGTAGCATTCATACACCCAAAAAGAAAAACCAAGGCATCTTTAGCAATATTAGTACTATCGTTTATAATTTCACACCCAAAATCAACGTAACCACTATATTTTTCGTACTCAACATGTTGTCTAATTGACATTTCATCAAAAATTAAGGTACCGACTAGTGGATAATCTATAACTTTTACCCGTTCAAAAATACTTCTTAATCCTTCTTCCATAAAACCAGGATTTCCATTTATTGATTTAAACCATTTACTTATTGATTTTGGGTGTGGAAGACATAAATTGAAATGATTACGTACATAGGTATAAGCTTTAGGTGAATAATAGTGCAATGTTAAGGGGTCATACTCAGTCAGGAGGCCGAAAAATAGGTGATTTTTGGGAATTTTTTTTACAAAAAGTAGAAGAATAAAAAAATTTTTTTTCCTTTTATGTAAAAGAGTATACTTTTATGATACAACACAATTTTTTTAAATAAAAAATATTAATAAATAAAAAAAATATAGCTATTTTTATGAAGGTCCTTTTAAAAAATTGGTTTTGCTGTGACCACTGCTGCTCGGATCTGGATCATCTGAAATAAAAAATTCAAAAAGATATCTTTAATATATTAAATTATCTAGTCTTTGAACGAAGGAAAATTCAAAATATTGATTTGGAACAAAATGGCGGACGTTCAAAGTTAAAGTGTCGATTTTCGCTGAAAATTTCGCTCGTTTTTCGTGAATAAAAAAAAAACTATACATCGTAATAAAAAACCCTTCGTTCAAAGACTAGTTTTATATATCTAAAATAAACCTGTAAAGTGGGAAATAAATCGATGCAGTAGTTTTCGAGATATCTTGGTCACCGATTTCAAAAATGCGATTTCGAGAAAAACGCGTTTAAACTTTCGAGACTGGTTTACACTTAAATAAAATGTTAATTTTTTAACTTACATAGAGTCATCTATTCCAGGCCCATATAATATCTTCTTTGTAGAAGTTGAAGCCTCCAAAATATCTATTTGGTGCTGTCGACGAAGCATTCTACCTTCCCGGGTTGCCTGCTGCGCGCGGTAGTCGGCCGTATGAACGCGGACTGCATCTTCTGTTGTTACATATTGGTGGGCATTTGGGCCACTATGTATCCCCATGGTCTCAAACATTTGTAATAATGCCCCGGAATCTTCGTTAAACACGCAGGCAGAGATGTGTGCAGCAAGTTCAACAATTTTCAATCCACTTGGAACAATTTTTGGACTAATTTCCACGTGCACTTGCTGTTTGAAATTTAATATCACCGCCACACTCTTTACATTTAACAAAATTTGAAATTGTAGCAAATACAGTAACGAAGTTCAAAATCCTGTATTCTATAAAATTATCTTGCGGCACAATAATATCTTTTTGCATCTTTATTTTTTTCGCAGATGCACTAAAACTTTTTTCGTCACTCTCAACATTTTTCGGATTAAAACATTGTTTCCTTTTTTTTGCTCTTGATTTTCGAACATTTTCCGTCTGTCGTAATTCTCTGGAACCTTTTCCTTTAGAATCTCGATTCATAGTGACTTCGAAATCGAAAGATTGTTTTTGAAGCAAACGTTTTACTGTACAGCTCGACGTCAACACCTATACTGAACCGGCTCTGAATTTCGTTCACCTTAGACCCGAAAACTGTATTTATCACTATAAATGTACAGGATCTTTCACTAATACAAGTATTTACTATAACACAAATACATATATTCACGGAATATAATACATGACAGTTAAAAAGGAGAGCCCTTTGTCCCGCGTACAACTGCCGGTCTATATCTGTTCCTAACGGTCGAGCGGTGCGTACTTTAAACGCCTATATCTCCGTCAATTTTAATCGGATTAACTTAAAATTTTCAAGGAATATTCTCTGAATGTTGTACATAAAGAAAATGTAAAAATCCAAAAATCGATTTTTTGAAATTTCTGACTGAGTATGACCCCTTAAAGCGAATTTGCGAAGCTCAGGAGAATATTCTTTCAAAACTTTTGATTTGTTACTGCTTTTTGCTGTCAAACGCTTGAACAAGTGTACATTACACTTACCAATTGTTTCTAATATATCCGCATGTTCATCAGCTAATAAGCTTTTCTGTTTGAGATCTTTTAATATTGTATTCAATGTTACGATTCGTTTTTCTTGACGCTTGTTTCTCTGCTTCAATGTTCGTATCTGCCGTTGAAAATGTTCCTTTTGGTGAGATAAAGCTTTGCGCAACAATTTTTTTCTGGGTGAATCCTCTAATCGCTGATCGGTAGAACAATGTCTTTTTGACATAATTTCATTGTCACTGTAATTATCATCTTCTTCTTTGTAACGTTTGGGTGTTTGTTGTTTTATTATTTCCGACTCAAACTGTAATTGTAAATAAAATTTTAAATTTTACTGCCGTATGCATAAAAAACAAAGTATTTTATAAAAAAAATTAAAAAAAAATTAATTACAATTAATTAATTATTTCATAAACAATCACAAAATATTGTAAAATAAGTACATTTTTCTTTGTTTTTACATGTTTAATACGGAATGTAACTTGAAATACTTACTGTTAATTCATTATTGAAACCAGATTCTTTTAATGAGGTTTCCATTGGTATTTTGTTGGATACATGATGGAAAGTTTCTACTAACTCCGTTTCATTTTTATCTTGTGAAGTCTGTTAATATTTATTGTTATGTTGATAAAAATATATAATTAGTGAATGCAATTAATCTTATAGTCAAGAGAAGTACTTACAGTCAAATCATTATCGTTTACTGTTAATGAAGTTTTAACTGATGTATTTGACACAGATGGAATCTCAATTTCTTTTTCTGTACTTTCAACCTCTGATATATTTAGCTATAAATATAAAAGTAATTTTTAATATACAGGGTGTCCCTGAGCATGTGCTCACGCACTTGTGAGGAGGTAGAGCGCAGTAAATTAAATAAAGAAATGGTGATATTTTCAACTTTTGATTCAGACCGGAAATACGCCATCCGGATCGGAAGTTGAATTTTTTTAGGGGAATATGGTACTTTTTATTACAGATTCGAATTGTACGTAAAAAAATAAGAAACTTTTGTATCAAACGTTTTTTCTGAAAGTGCCTCTGTCAATCTTAAAATTGACCTTGAAAGTAACTATGATGAACATTCAATAATTAATATTTCTATTATTAGTACAAAAATCGTTACATGGAATAGGATTTCTTTATTTAATTTACTGCGCTGTACCTCCTCACAAGTGCGTGAGCACATGCTCAGGAACACCCTGTATGTATTTATCTAGACATGCTATCATAATATGTTATATAATGGTAATCTAATATTAAAAAAAATATTTAGATTATAGCATTTAGATTTATTAAAATTTAAGATTGTGAACAATAATATTTAATTGTAAGTAAAATTATACTTACGATTGGAATGGCATTTTCTTTTAACCTTGTTCGCATTAGGGAGCTACGATCAAAGCTACTTTCCGAAAAATGCAATGAGCATAAATGTGGAGATTTCGGTAAGTATTCCTCACGAAGACCCATATTTTTTTATCCAAGTTAATTTTCTTGCTTCATCTTTTGGAAATCTAGTAAGACAAATCAATAAAATAATTATAAGATTATGTAACCTCACGTATTAGAATTATATCTAACAGTATTTAGCGAAAATTTATTTAAACAGTAAAAATTTTTACATTGAACCTTATTTCATTAATATAAAATAAAAGTAAATTTTAGTTTGTAGTTAGGTTATGAATACAATACTTACCGGTGGTATGTGATTTCAACATCTTGCTCCATATTTTTTTGCACTTTAGCTTGCGATAACTTTTGTTGTAACAGCCGATTGCAACACAAAGCGGCATTTTTTGATATTTTCATACAATAAATTAATTTCACACAATAAAATAATTCGACAACACTTGATGACACTGTTATTTTATTATTAATTCATTATTCTGTCACTATGAAGCAGCACTAATGTCGCCAGACAATATGGCGGCCCCCTCCTTCCCTAAAATCTTCACCCCCCGTGCATGAAAGCTCCGTCCATATTCTTCATACGTCCATGGTAACAACAGATAACAATTTAACAATAGTATAAACATTCTAAGTAGTGCGCCGCGCCGCAGACAGCGAGATCCTACAGTGCCAATGTGTTCCAAGAAACAGCGTTTTTCGTCTTAATATACAGTGCGAAATATGTATTTATTATATACACGCTTCATACTAAACTACATTAATCAACAATTATTTCATTAATAAAACTACCCATAGATATTACATATAACAGTCGATAACGTTATAAATATACAAATATACAGTCTATACTCAACAATTATTTATTATATCTCCTTTGATTTCTAATCTATGTTCTAATAACAAAATTGTTATTATTCATAATAAACAAATATCTGTGAGTACACATAAAACATCTATTATACAATTAGACTTAATGTCTGCTCATCCATATTCATATGCTTAACTTTTAAGGTAATAATGTATAGCCTTTCTCTCTTTCTAAATACAACCATCAGACTATCAAGCTATTCACATTGATATCGAATCATAGTACAATCAATGTGCAACCTTCCTACAAACATCTTGTATATGCAATTATTCGACGAACATTTGAATTATACATATATACTCAGTGCAACTCTCACAAATATTTCCTATTATACCTCTTAGGAGCATTCTAACCTATGTCATCGGGAAAGGTCCCGACAGCAACAGATAACTAGAGTACATTAAGATCCTTCGTCGCTTATCACAAGCTCGATCAATGACCTCTACAACCGGTAATTCTCAGTAATTCAATTTCAACAGTAATAAGATGGTAGCATACAATAACCTCTTTGGGCATATCAAGTGCTTATATTTTAAAACACTAGTAACGATAACTATTGATAGTAATAAATAATAAATTAATTAAAAAGTAGATATAAAATAGTAAACAAGAACATAATAAGTAATAAAATAAAAAGTAAAAAAGTTTAATAAAAAACAACAAATAAAAATCTGAAATAAAGAATAATTAAATGAATAAAAAAAATATTTCACAAATATTTAATACTTAATAATAAAAACATAAGCTTAGAAAAGTTTGAAATAATATCTATTTGTAAATATTAATACAATTAACTTCAAACTATTATTAAATAGTATATTTAAAAAATTATACATATATATGATTATTATTTCAATTTATTCTTAATTGAATTGACTCTTTTTACATATTTAGCGTAATATGATTTACAAAGGCTTAAGATTTTAGAATTAAATAATACTAACAAATTACTTTGTTACATTGTAATTATTATTAATTCTATATTTTACAAGAGCAGTTCGGAGACGCCGCGATAAATTTAAAAACATACGCGCACACATACACACATTCATGTATACACGCCGAACACACCTAGCGCGGCGTCTCCCGACTGCTCTTGTAAAATATAGAATTAATAATAATTACAATGTAACAAAGTAATTTGTTAATATTATTTAATTCTAAAATCTTAAGCCTTTATAAATCATATTACGCTTAATATGTAAAAAGAGTAAATTCAAATAAGAATAAATTGAAATAATAATCATATACAGGGTGTCCTAGACCACCCGTACACCCTTTTCTTTCAAAAACTAAGCATTTTAGAGAAAAACATTTTGAACAAAAGTTGTATGGTTTCGAGGGCGCCATAAGATGGTCCCATTGGTTTGACCTTGAAGAGTCATTTGAAGGTCACGTGAAGGTCACTTCAATTTTTTTAAACGGAACACCCTATATATTTTTGCACATTCTTGTAGCTTATCTCGATAGCTTTCCAAAACACTAATTAAGTACCTTTTCGTTAAGTACTTTTTGAGTTATGAGGCTTGAAATAATTTCTTAATTTTACATAAACCATAAAATATCTAGCAAGATATTCATTTTTCGATTATCTTACCTTAATATTTTTATATACAAAATAATGAGAGGAATCGATTGGTGTAAAGAAAACACATAGTTGTTTTTGAAAAAAAATATGTAATTTGCAATTAACAATTACATTTTTTCTCAAAAACAACTATGTGTTTTCTTTACACCAATCGATTCCTCTCATTATTTTGTACATAAAAGTATTAAGGTAAGATAATCGAAAAATGAATATTTTACAAGATATTTTACGGTTTATGTAAAATTAAGAAATTATTTCAAGCCTCATAACTCAAAAAGTACTTAACGAAAAGGTACTTAATTATAGTGTTTTGGAAAGCTATCGAGATAAGCTACAAGAATGTGCAAAAATATATAGGGTGTTCCATTTAAAAAAATTGAAGTGACCTTCACGTGACCTTCAAATGACTCTTCAAGGTCAAACCAATGGGACCATCTTATGGCCCCCTCGAAACCATACAACTTTTGTCGGAAACGTTTTTCTCTAAAATGCTTAGTTTTTGAAAGAAAAGGGGTGTACGGGTGGTCTAGGACACCCTGTATATGTATAAATTTTAAAATATACTATTTAATAATAGTTTGAAGTTAATTGTATTAATATTTACAAATAGATATTATTTCAAACTTTTCTAAGCTTATGTTTTTATTATTAAGTATTAAATGTTTGTGAAATATTTTTTTTTATTCATTTGTAACGGTTCACCCATCCCGAACGCCACAGACTGGCTCGCCGGTTCCCAGTATCCGGGAGTAGGAGGGAGAGCCAAACTTGCGAGACCCGTATTGCGGTTTAATCAGTTTTTATTCAGAGTTTGTTAACAAAGAGTATGACATAACTAAGACTTAGACTAAGAGAATATCTTACAAACTAACAGATTGATGCACGCAGACTTACTTGCTAAGGCTTAACACTAAAGGGTTTGGTCGCGCGGTCTCGATCGCGGTCTTACTGACTAGAACGGAGCGCCGGTTCCCGTACGCGTCGGATGCCGGTGATGCCCTGGCAGCGGAGAGGTTGTGCCCGTCTCCGTCGGTCGAACGCCGGTGATAACCTGGCTGCGGAGAGGTTGCGCCCGTCTCCATCGGCAGGAACGGTCGGGAGCGTCGAACGCCGGTGATAACTTGGTTGCGGAGAGGTTGCGCCCGTCTCCGTCGACAGGAACGGTCAGAATTGCTCACTGGGAAGCGGTTCAGGAGGTCCTCGGTTATACCCGGAGGCTAGGAGCCGGTCAGAGGCCGGCTGGGAAAAGTAGCGAAGTGTCATTCCGGCCGACTTATATACCGCTCGCCGGGATCCCCACTCGCGCTCCGTGGCAGCGAAGTGGGGCGGTTTGTCGGAGTGGGATCGCCCACTGACGGAAACGCTTGGGGAGCGCCCAAAGGCGCCGAACGTGTTCGGACGGTTGGTCGACCCGGCCGTTATGTTAGTACGGCACTGTGGTGTCGTTACATATTTAATTACTTTTTATTTCAAATTTTTATTTGTTGTTTTTTATTAAACTCTTTTACTTTTTATTTTATTGCTTATTGTTCCTTTTTACTATTTTATACCTACTTTTAATTTATTATTTATCATTAAACTTTTTTTTGTTTACTTTTTTTATTTATTAAACTTTTTTTATAATGATTTAAATGTATTTTGTAGGTAGCAGTCGGGACTATTTTTTTTCAAAAAAGTTTTTAATTATTTCATTATTTTAAAAGCTCTGTGTATATGTGTGTGTGCATGCAGCTAAACATATTGCCGCTCAAAACCAAATAAAATCCTATTCAACTAAATTTGTATAGACGCATAAGCATAATGAATAATTAATTAAGAATAATTATCTTTTGTTTTCTTAAAATTCTTCTTCTATCCTTTATTCTGGGTTGTCATTATAATTTGGATATATTGTTTATCGATAGTCTTTTTACTTGATTCCTCTTCATAGATAGTAAGGCGCAAAATTGCTGCCAGTATGCACATTATGAGTGCGGCGCAATCATGTAGCCGTAGTGCAACCATGCTGATTATTATTGCAAATAACTATCTTCTTTCTTCTTAAAATTCTTCTCTCTTTTATTCTTGTGACTATAATTTGGATATTATAGTCTGTCGATGACCTTTTTTTTTACTCGATTCCTCTTCGCAGATAGTAAGGCGCAATATTGCTGCCAGTATGCACATTATGAGTGCGGCGTAATCATGCAGCCAATATACAAGGTGATCCAGAACAAACGTTTGTCTTTAAAAAAATAAATTGTCGAGTCTATTCTAAGACGATTTTCCCTTTACCAAAATTGTCTACGAGGCTTAGTTTTTAAATTATTAAATAAAATAGTTTGCGAATTACGGAACGAGTACAAGAGGTAGACAGGGACGGCGCAACCGCCGGTTATATATGTACAGTTTTAATTATTATTATCATCTAACATGTAACACAGAATATAATAATAATAAACAATAATTACATTACTTATCACGCGACTTCAATATGCCTTGCGTTTTTCTAAGTATTTTTAAAATCTCCCAAGTATTCTGTAATCTTTTTATTAATGAATGTATCACGAAAGAAAGAGAGAGAAAGAAAGAAAGAGACAGAGAGGTCATAGTAATAATATTTAGATTTAAATATATAATAATAATTATAGTTATGCAGCAAATATATAAACTTCTGTATAGCTATCAAGCGACGCGGTAGCGTCGCGACGCCAAGTATATAAAAAACAGGTCCGAGCATTGAGTTGAGAGTCACTGTTCTTGACGCGGCGCTACCAAGTAGCTTATCCGGAATTTCACGTCAAGTAAACTTTCGATTAAGATATTTAATAAACTAAAGCCGTAATAAAAAATCTAACGACACTTTTATTATATAATGTGAATATAAGCTTTCGATTGCGACCAGTTTGAATAAAATCGGTGCAGTCAATCCTGAGAAATGATGATCGAATATCAGAATTGAGATATTTTTCGTTTTTCTCCAGGTTCAGACTCACATACATATATCCGCACGCACACACGCAAAGCGAGTTTGTCCCTCAAGCGGCGTTTACAGCGTGCGTACACGATTATTGCTTCGATATGTACAATGCTTAAAGAGAGAAAATCATATGTGTGCATACGTGTGATATGTATATGTATGTGTGTACGTACGTGTGAGAGATTAATTTATTGGAGTATAGTGCGGAATAGTGTAAAACAAGGAAGAGAAGTGACAGGTTAAGCAGTCAGATTATTTGTTTTAAAACACAGATTATAAGAAATAAATAAGAGTATAGTGTAGAACAAGGAAGAGAAGTAGTGTGTAATAATGTATCAAGGAAGAGAAGTGACATATTAAAAGTTATTGTCAAGCGACGCAGCAGCGTCGCGACGCCAAGTACATTTATTAGTATTATATAAAAACACAGATTTGTGACACTTAACGACAACCAAGTGGACTGTGAATTTTGTAATATTCATCAATCAAAAGGTAAATATTGTGAAATTTTTCTTATTTCTGTTTAGACAATATATTTTGACATATTATATATTAATCTTAATAAAGAGAATAGACAGTTATCATTTGGTGGAATATAATTATTATGTAATTTATAATTATATGTGTGTGTGTGTGTGTGTGTGTGTGTGAGGAATTTACATATTTGACTGCGCAACCATAATTATAGTTACATAGACATTTATTACACTTGCCTGCGTAGACACAAATATAGTTACGCAGAAATATTCCCTACATGTATAATTATACATATATATATATAATTATACATGTAGGCAATATTTCTGCGTAACTATATTTGTGTCTACGCAGGCAAATGTAATAAATGTCTATGTAACTATAATTATGATTGCGCAGTCAAATATGTAAATTTCTACATATATATATAATTATACATGTAGGGAAATAATGTATTTCACACACACACACACACACACACATGTATATATATGTATATAATTATATTATATAATTATATTATATATATATATAATTATATACATATATATACATGTGTGTGTGTGTGTATGAAATACATTATTTCCCTACATGTATAATTATATATATATGTAGAAATTTACATATTTGACTGCGCAATCATAATTATAGTTACATAGACATTTATTACATTTGCCTGCCTAGACACAAATATAGTTACGCAGAAATATTCCCTACATGTATAATTATATATATATACATACAGGGTGTATAAAAAAGGTCGGAACCCTTGAATATTTCGAAAAATATAAGTTTTATCAAAAAATGTTTCAGACAAAAGTTGTAGGGTTTAAAAAGTTCTATTTACTGGCAATATCATTTTGACCTTGAAGAGTCACTGGAAGGTCACGTGAAGGTCACTTCAATTTTTTTAAATGGAACACCCTATATATTTTTGCACATTCTTGTAGCTTATCTCGAGAGCTTTCCAAAACACTATAATTAAGTACCTTTTCGTTAAGTACTTTTTGAGTTATGAGGCTTGAAATAATTTCTTAATTTTACATAAACCGTAAAATATCTTGTAAACTATTCATTTTTCGATTATCTTACCTTAATACTTTTATGTACAAAATAATGAGAGGAATCAATTGGTGTAAAGAAAACACATAGTTGTTTTTAAGAAAAAATATGGAATTGTTAATTGCAAATTACATATTTTTTCTTCAAAACAACTATGTGTTTTCTTTACACCAATTGATTCCTCTCATTATTTTGTACGTAAAAGTATTAAGGTAAGATAATCGAAAAATAAATATTTTACAAGATATTCTATGGTTTATGTAAAATTAAGAAATTATTTCAAGCCTCATAACTCAAAAAGTACTTAACGAAAAGGTACTTAATTATAATGTTTTGGAAAGCTCTCGAGATAAGCTACAAGAATATGCAAAAATATATAGGGTGTTCCATTTAAAAAAATTGAAGTGACCTTCACGTGACCTTCCAGTGACTCTTCAAGGTCAAAATGATATTGCCAGTAAATAGAACTTTTTAAACCCTACAACTTTTGTCTGAAACATTTTTTGATAAAACTTATATTTTTCGAAATATTCAAGGGTTCCGACCTTTTTTATACACCCTGTATGTAAAGAAAGTATACTTTCTTTAGTTTTGAATATACCGCGCTTCTCATGCTACCGCGCGCCTTTTATCATCGATAGATAGAATGATGATGACTAGAGAGAGATAGACTGATTGTAGAAGAGAACACGTGTGCAAAATACAGAGTAAGAAAGGAAAAGACTTAATAATAAGAAAACATATGATAAACAAGATTCGCAGTGTGAATAGAGAAGTGATAATAGTGGACTTTAATTGTCGTTTCTCTGTTTACAGGTAAGACTGGAAATACTGTAATTAATCATCGTTAAGTAGTGAATAAAAGAAATTTTCTAACCTCTGTTTACAGGGAAACACATACTCGTTTGCTTTATCACCCTACACACTAATCGTCTTATAAAACGACAATTCTAGTTTATGATGGAAAAACTGCAATTCGCATTCAAATATGGGGCATCACCAAGCGATAAAAAGACAAGCATAATCACCATAACCTCTATTACAACAGAAGACAATAAGAAATATGTGCTGTCAGACACCGGAGAATTTGCAAGTAACCATACTGAGTTAATAAAAACAGAAAATTATAAGAGAATAAAAAAAAGTTTCAATCGAAGAGGTCAAGAAAAAATAATATGGATTACATGCACAGAGGAGATGAAGAAGATTTATTTCGACCAAGATGGTAATGTAATGTTTAATGATATGTATCTAGAACAAATAGTGGAAGCAAAAACAGTAGAACCCACACAGAGGAAAGGAAATCAACTAAATTTGAAACATGTAGCAGAGAGGTTTATGATTGAAAGATTTATATGTAAACACTCGAATGCAAAACAATGGTTACAGACATTTGAGAAAGAATGTGGAAGATTTGAAATTAATGAAGATAATACAAAGATTGAGATATTAAGATTATTCCTGGACAAATCGTGTTCAGACTGGCACTCAGCAACATTAACAACATTGACAATGGAAGCTGGATGGTCCGAATGGAAGGACAAATTCTTAGAGACGTTTGCGGATAACGGATGGAATACAGGAATATATGCTATATCTTACAGATATAAAGACGGTTCATTGATGGAATATGCTATGAGAAAAGAGAAGCTATTGCTAGATATGGACAATGATATTAGTACAAAGACTCTAGTGATGCTTATAGCAGCAGGATTACCTGAATTTGTCAGAAACAAGATGGATAGAGAAAATTGTGAAAATTCAACCAAATTACTACATGAAATTAGGAAATGCGAAAATCTAGTAAATAAAAATAATTTTATGAAGAAGAAAGAAGAGAAACAAGACAATAGAAAGAAACTTGGGGAGAAGAAGCCATGCAAAAACTGTGAGAAATTAAACAAAGGTATTAGATTTCATCCGGAGGATTCATGCTGGTTTAAAAAGAAGAATGAAAATGAAGCTAGAGTAATTGGAAGCCACTCAGTAATAGAAGTAGATCTAAATACAGAACAAAAAAACGAATAATCACACCATTGATCAAAGTAAAAATATTATTAGAAGAAAATTTAGAGGTAAACGGAACATATGATCCAGGTTCCCAAGTCTCTCTGATAAATTCAAAATTAGTCAAGGTAAAAAAACAGATGTAAATAAGATATTTTTAAAAACAGTCAATGGTGTGACTCAAACAAAAGGTTTAGTAACCATAAAAGTAAAAATTTTTGAGAAAGAGGAATACATTGATGTATTCATTGTAGAAAGAGATGATTTTGAAGACTTTCTTATTGGTTTGGATATAATAAAGAAATTCAAACTAATTCAGGATGAAAATTTACAAATATCACAAAAAAAAGAAATAAACATAGAGAAAAAGATAAATACATTAGATAAAAATGAAGAAATAAAAGAATTTAAGGTAAATTTTAACGAACATGTAAACGGAGACGAGTTCACAATGGATTTAGATCACTTAGATAAGATAAAAAAAACACAGATTGAAAAATTGATAGAAAAGTATGACACAGTATTTGCTAAAAATAAATATGATGTAGGCACCGTTACAGACTACGAGGCTCGAATAGACTTACTGGTTGATAAATATTGTAGTAAAAGACCGTACAGATGCACTATAGAGGATAAGAAAGAGATAGAAAATCAAGTGGCAAAATTACTGGAAAATAAACTAATTGAAGAATCATACAGCCCATTTGCAGCACCAGTAACTCTAACATTTAAAAGGGATGAAAACAAACGATCAAGATTATGTATAGATTTTCGCGAATTGAATAAAATAATTATACCACAAGCTCAACCATTCCCATTAATAGATGACTTAATAACAAAAACAAGAAATTGTAAATACTTCACCACATTAGATATAAATTCCGCTTTTTGGTCAATTCCACTACGCATTGAAGATAAACAGAAAACTGGATTTGTTACACAAGAGGGGCACTTCCAATGGACGTGTTTACCATTCGGATTAAAAACATCACCAGCGATTTTCCAGAGAATTTTATCCAATATCCTAAGAAAACACAATTTAAAAGACTTTTCAGAAAATTATATAGATGATATCTTAATTTTTTCGGAATCATTCAAAGAACATATAGAACATATAGAGAAAGTAATAAAAGCAATAGTAAATGAAGGTTTCAGACTAAAATTTAAGAAATGTACATTCGCAGCAGAATCAGTAAAATACCTCGGTCACATAATAGAACACAATACAGTAAGACCAGTGAAAGATAATTTAATCTCAATACAAAATTTTCCCACTCCGAAAACCCAAAAAAACATTAGACAGTTTCTTGGGAAAACCAACTTTTATCATGAATATATACCAAAGAGCTCAATATTGCTAGACTCGTTACACAAACTATTACGGAAAAATGAGAAATTTATATGGTCCGAAGAGTGCGAAAGATCTTTTACAGATATTAAAAAACTAAGTTCTCAACCAGTGTTGGAAATATTCGACAAGGATTTACCAATAAGGATCTACACAGATGCATCACTAGAAGGCATTGGTGCAGTATTCAAACAGGTGCAGAATAATAATAAAGAAAAACCAGTAGCATATTTTTCAAAAAAGTTGAATGATTCACAAAAAAGAAAAAAAGCAATTTATTTAGAATGCCTAGCAATCAAAGAGGCGGTAAAGTATTGGCAACACTGGCTGATTGGAAGAAAATTTACGGTATTTTCGGACCATAAACCATTAGAAAATATGAACATAAAAGCTAGAACCGATGAAGAACTCGGTGAGTTAACTTATTACTTGTCGCAATACAATTTTGAAATTAAATACATTCCGGGAGAAGATAACGCCGAAGCAGATAGTTTGAGTAGAAATCCAGTACTGGAACCACTCGAGAATACAGAAGAAATACTAAAAATAGTTAATCTAATAGAAATGAAAGAGATAAAATTAGATCAAACAGAAAATAAAACATTGCAGCAAAACAAAACAAAATTAATAGAAAAAGATGAAGTGCTCTATAAAAAAGTTAGGAATAAAGAAAAGATAATTTTATCTGAGAAATTGAGCTTAGAATTAATTGAAAGAATACACTCTGAATGGTGTCATATAGGGATTAAACAAACAATGAATAAGATATGTCCTTATTATACAGCTAAAAATATAACTGCAAATATAAAAAGAGTGTGTAAAAACTGCGAAATATGTATTAAAAACAAATCCAGAGGGCAAGAAAAATATGGGCTAATGTCACAATTAGGGCCAGCAACAAAACCATTCGAAATAATGTCGATTGATACCATTGGAGGCTTCGGAGGACAAAGATCAACAAAAAGATACCTCCACCTTCTTGTAGACCATTTTACAAGATATGCGTTTATTTCAACTTCGAAAAGAACCGAAGAATTTAGAGTGCAACCGACTTCACCAAGTTGGTAGATAAGGTGCTACAAACAGACAAAATTGGAATAATACTTACTGACCAATATCCAGGGCTAAACTCAAGAGGATTTAAGGAATTCCTGGTAGAAAATGACGTTAAACTAATTTTTACAGCCGTCAATGCACCCTTCTCCAATGGTCTGAACGAGAGACTGAATCAGACTCTAATCAATAAAATAAGATGTAAAATAAATGAAAAGGGAGGGAAAAAAGCCTGGACAACGATCGCCAGAGAATGTATCGATAGATACAATAAAACAGAGCATACGGTAACTGATTTTACACCTAAATATTTATTAGATGGCACAGATACCAGCATTCTGCCAGATGAAATGAAGAAAAGAAATAATAAAGAAAATTGGATAAGAGATAAAGAAATAGCCCTAAAAAGAACAAAAAAATCACACGAATATAACAAGAGGATATTTAACAGAAATATTGGGTTGGCAAATAAGTTCGTTCGGTTTTTATGTTGATACAGATTTATTCCGATTCACTTTTTTTTCTCGCCTAACTTCGCGTAACTCGATTGCGCATTTGAAAGGTTATGTTTCACTTAATCTTTCCATGAATTTTGGATTGGCTAACATTGTGATATTGTGTGCTGCATAGCTGTAAAGATGGAAGTAAATAACGTGCATTTTCGTCATATTTTGCTCTTTTATTTCAAAAAAGGTAAACGAGCTGCGGAGGCTCATAAAAAGATATGCCGTGTATATGGGGATGATGCCTTAACAGAACGCGTATGCCAAAAGTGGTTCGCCAAATTCCGTTCTGGAGATTTTGACATCAATGATGCGCCCCGCTCTGGTCGCTCGACCGAGATTGATTCGGATAGTGTCAAGGCCATCATCGATAAAGATCCATCCCAATCGGTGCGAGAGATTGCTACAGCACTTAATATATCCCATACAAGCGTAGAAAACCATTTGCACCAGCTGGGATATGTTTCTTGTCTCAATGTTTGGGTGCCGCATAAATTAACCGAAGCCAACTTGGCCACTCGTATATCCATCTGCGATTTGCTGCGGAAACGCCAAGAAAACGACCCATTTTTAAAGCGAATGGTGACGGGAGATGAAAAATGGATCGTCTATGATAATATAGTGCGTAAAAGATCATGGAAGCACAGTAGCGAGCCGCCGCAAACAACTTCAAAAGCGGGATTGCATCCGAAGAAGATCATGTTATCCGTATGGTGGGATTTTAAAGGTGTCATTTACTACGAGCTGTTACCGTTAGGCAAAACGATTGATTCAACCGTATACTGCTCGCAATTAACAAAATTGGACCAAGCAATCCGCACAAAACATCCAGAATTAGCAAATCGCAAAGGTGTTGTCTTCCACCATGACAATGCCAGACCGCATACGTCATTAATCACTCGGAACAAATTGATTAGTCTTGGCTGGGATGTTTTGCCTCATCCTGCGTATTCACCGGACCTGGCCCCTTCCGACTATCACTTATTCCGATCGTTGCAGAACTCTATGAACGGGAAATCCTTCAATAATGAGGAGACGGTCAAAAAGCATTTGGATTGGTTTTTCGCCGATAAGCCACAGATGTTCTACGAACGCGGCATAATGAAGTTGGTGGAAAGATGGCAAGAGGCCATTGATAAAAATGGTCAATATATAATTGAATAAAATTTATTTTGTGTATCAAAAAAATTGTGTCTTATTCCACCCTAAAAAACCGAACGAACTTATTTGCCAACCCAATAGAAAGAACCACCGGTTTAACACAGGAGATCTAGTATATATAGAAAATGGCAACAAGTTGAACAGGAAAAAGTTAGATGAATTGAGAATAGGACCTTTCGAAATAATGGAAAAGATATCAGATTCATTATACAGAATAAAAACAGGGAAACGAAAACAAGAAATTGAACTCTTCCACGTAACAAAATTACTTCCAACGTCAGAAGATGGTGACGAAGATTGACAATTTTAGTAACGTCCACCCTGGGGGGGGGGGAGATGTAAAGAAAGTATACTTTCTTTAGTTTTGAATATACCGCGCTTCTCATGCTACCGCGCGCCTTTTATCATCGGTAGATAGAATGATGATGACTAGAGAGAGAAAGACTGATTGTAGAAGAGAACACGTGTGCAAAATACAGAGTAAGAAAGGAAAAGACTTAATAATAAGAAAACATATGATAAACAAGATTCGCAGTGTGAATAGAGAAGTGATAATAGTGGACTTTAATTGTCGTTTCTCTGTTTACAGGTAAGACTGGAAATACTGTAATTAATCATCGTTAAGTAGTGAATAAAAGAAATTTTCTAACCTCTGTTTACAGGGAAACACATACTCGTTTGCTTTATCACCCTACACACTAATTCGTATATATATATATATATATATATATATATATATATATATATAATTAAAGCAGCATCAACATATATAATCCATCCTCCCACAACTTAAAATATAGTATATAATATATATATATATATTATATACTATATTTTAAGTTGTGGGAGGATGGATTATACAGGGTGATCCTGAAAAACGATATGTCTGTTAAATGACGTATTCCTGACACCATTCTAAGACAATTTTTCCTTTACCAAAATTTGATTTGAAGCGTAGTTTTTGAATTATAAGCAAAAATAGTTAGTAAATCACGCGTCCAGTACAGAAGGCAGGCAGGAGCGGCGCGGCGTGCCGCGAGCGCGGGCGCAGCTGACCGCCCGACGGGTGATTACCACCGCATGAGTCGCTAACTATTTTATCTTATAACATAAAATTATGCTTTAAATAAAATTTTGGTAAAGAAGAAAATGTCTTAGAATTACGTCAGAAATACGTGTTCCTTAAAATAACGTTATTTTAATAATGAAAAGTTGTTCCGGATCGCCGGCCGTCCGACGTTGCAATCAGCTGATTGCTACACGCGATGTGTGTATGGCGGAGTGTGTGCGTAAGAGAGAGAAAGAGAGAGAGAGAGAGAGAGGGAGGGTAGGAGGGACAGACATTCATACACACGCACGCACTTTTTTTCTCGCTCTCTTTCTCTCTTTTACGCAACACTCATACACTCTCTCATTCAGTCTCTCACTCACACTCTCTCGGTCACTCACTCACTCTCTCACCTGCTTACTCACTTGCTCACTCACCTTGTAGCAGCGTAGCGAATCTTCATGCTATGTATTGTTGTTATCTGCTGCACGGTTATGATTGCTAGAGATGCGCCACACATCGAAATTTTTTCGATTATTAGTCTCACACTCGATTGACACAATACAGATTACACGATAACGAGTTTACTGTTTATTCACTTACTATTGATTTATCGATACCAAAAATTACTTTCAAAGAAACGCGAATGCAAACAGCACATGACTCGACGCGAAGCGACGGACCGCGGAGACTGCGCGACCACAAGAGTTATGTTGCCAGAAACGCGACACGCGACATCTAACAAACGACTTGCGCGTGGCGCGTGATTGACGCGAGATAAGACGAACAATCGGCTAAAACCTTCGCATTGCGAATGCGGTAGAAAACATGAAACGTATAATGACATATTTAAAAAATTAATTATTTATTATAAATAATAACTATTTCTAATTATAATAAATAATTATTATTTTAAAAAGCATGTGTTGTACGTTATTACGTTTTCGAAATTATTGCATTCACGATGCGAAGATTTAAGTCAATCGCAAGAAGCATCTGCTTTAAAATTTTTTTTAGTCAATCCGCTCTTTTCAGAGCGACCAATACATTTTCACGTTGGAACATTTCATTGTGAGCAGAATAAAAATAAATTTTTCCAAATGTAATTTTAATTACATTATTCTTGCGATTGACTTAAATCTTCGCATCGTGAATGCAATAATTTCGAAAACGTAATAACGTACAACACATGCTTTTTAAAATAATAATTATTTATTATAATTAGAAATAGTTATTATTTATAATAAATAATTAATTTTTTAAGTATGTCATTATACGTTTCATGTTTTCTACCGCATTCGCAATGCGAAGGTTTTAGCCGATTGTTCGTCTTATCTCGCGTCAATCACGCGCCACGCGCAAGTCGTTTGTTAGTTGTCGCGTGTCGCGTTTCTGGCAACATAACTCTTGTGGTCGCGCAGTCTCCGCGGTCCGTCGCTTCGCGTCGAGTCATGTGCTGTTTGCATTCGCGTTTCTTTGAAAGTAATTTTTGGTATCGATAAATCAATAGTAAGTGAATAAACAGTAAACTCGTTGTCGTGTAATCTGTATTGTGTCAATCGAGTGTGAGACTAATAATCGAAAAAATTTCGATGTGTGGCGCATCTCTAGCAATCATAACCGTGCAATAGATAACAACAATACATAGCATGAAGATTCGCTACGCTGCTACAAGGTGAGTGAGCAAGTGAGTAAGCAGGTGAGTGAGTGAGTGAGTGACCGAGAGAGTGTGAGTGAGAGACTGAATGAGAGAGTGTATGAGTGTTGCGTAAAAGAGAGAAAGAGAGCGAGAAAAAAAGTGCGTGCGTGTGTATGAATGTCTGTCCCTCCTACCTCTCTCTCTCTCTCTCTCTCTCTCTCTCTCTCTCTCTCTTTCTCTCTCTTACGCACACACTCCGCCATACACACATCGCGTGTAGCAATCAGCTGATTGCAACGTCGGACGGCCGGCGATCCGGAACAACTTTTCATTATTAAAATAACGTTATTTTAAGGAACACGTATTTCTGACGTAATTCTAAGACATTTTCTTCTTTACCAAAATTTTATTTAAAGCATAATTTTATGTTATAAGATAAAATAGTTAGCGACTCATGCGGTGGTAATCACCCGTCGGGCGGTCAGCTGCGCCCGCGCTCGCGGCACGCCGCGCCGCTTCTGCCTGCCTTCTGTACTCGACGCGTGATTTACTAACTATTTTTGCTTATAATTCAAAAACTACGCTTCAAATCAAATTTTGGTAAAGGAAAAATTGTCTTAGAATGGTGTCAGGAATACGTCATTTAACAGACATATCGTTTTTCAGGATCACCCTGTATATGTTGATGCTGCTTTATAAAATAATATTTATTACGATACGCAACAAACTTATTATATATCAAACTTTTATGGTAATTATATTATTATGATTTACTTATTACATACATCTGTAAGTTATTTCGAATTTTTAACTTCTTTTTTTCTCTTATAGACCTAGTAATGGCTAAATTTCAATTTTATTTAAGATCTAATACAATGACAGAATTGCAACATATGTCTTATCGTTCAATTAACCCATTAACGCCGGGAGGACACGATTTCGACGTCCAAATTCAAATCGCTGCCGCGTCTCGAATTTGAACGGAAAAAATTTGAAATCACTATATCTTATGTTTTGAAGGTCGCTCTTTCCAATGGTGATGACAAAAAGTCCCTCCGAAACAGTTTTATCGTGAAAAAATGAAAAATAACCTGAAAAATCGTGATTTTTCGAGTGTACTTTTTTTCCAAAAGTGAGTTTTCGTTTCCTTATCAATTTTTTATTTGATTAAAAACTGTCTAAATCGTGACCTCGAGTCCTAAACTAAAGATAACCAGCGTTATAAATTTTTTTTTATTTTCAATAAAACAAAATGGCGGCCGGAATGAGAAAATTTTTGTTTAAACCACGAATTTTTTTCTCGAAAACGAGACTTTAGGAAAAATTTTGTAAGAATAAAAATGTCTTAAAATTAGTCAAAGAATGCTCTCAAATTTTTTCAGAATTTTTGGAAAAATTTCTGAAAAAATTTGAGAGCATTCTTTGAATTTTTGGAAAAAATTCTGAAAAAATTTGAGAGCATTCTTTGACTAATTTTAAGACATTTTTATTCTTACAAAATTTTTCCTAAAGTCTCGTTTTCGAGAAAAAAATTCGTGAAGTTTAAACAAAAATTTTCTCATTCCGGCCGCCATTTTATTGAAAATAAAAAAAAAATTTATAACGCTGGTTATCTTTAGTTTAGGACTCGAGGTCACGATTTAGACCGTTTTTAATCAAATAAAAAATTGATAAGGAAACGAAAACTCACTTTTGGAAAAAAGTACACTCGAAAAATCACGATTTTTCAGGTTATTTTTCATTTTTTCACGATAAAACTGTTTCGGAGGGACTTTTTGTCATCACCATTGGAAAGAGCGACCTTCAAAACATAAGAAATAGTGATTTCAAATTTTTTCCGTTCAAATTCGAGACGCGGCAGCGATTTGAATTTGGACGTCGAAATCGTGTCCTCCCGGCGTTAATGGGTTAAATCTAAACTTCTAAAACTTTCTTTGATTCTTCATACGTAAAACAAAATTTTATTTTATAATAAAGAATAATGCAATAATAATGAAATCTATAATAGTAAATATGTAATGATAAAAACTTAATTAAATCAATAATAATTTTGACTTGTAATATATAATAATATAGTATACAGGAACTAAAAGGGACAAAATAATTTAATACCTACGGAAAAAATACGTATTGGTGCGAATACGTATAAAGCTATTAATGGAATTTTTCATGAAGGTAAGAATATCCCTCTAAAAAAAAACCTTACAAAGGTAAAAAAAATACGCCAAGTACATAAAAAATATTCCACCTTGTATGCAACAAAACGTTTATAAAAAAATATCCCTAAAAATAATTTATAATAAAAATTTTCTCTCAAAAAATATATTTTTCCTAAAAAAAAAAACAAAACTAAATATGAAATCAATAATTAATTAGCCAAGTACATTGAAGCAATTGATAGGGATTTGTAATTTGAAATATTTGTCACAAATTCAATCTTGTATTTATGTATTAGATTCTCGACAAAATGAAAATGATTTTCAAAATAAGTTCAATACTTTGTATGATATATAAAAATACATTATTATGTATGATCCAAATAAATATTTGTACAATATATGAAATAGCATTAATATATTGCGGATTTTATATTACAGATTATAAATAATAAATCATAAAACTATTTAACACTTACTGTTCGAAAATCATAAAAATCATCCCGAATTAAATTTCGCAAAAGATTTCAAAGAATATTCCATAAATCGAGAATTTAAATTTAACGGGCGCCGAGAAACTTCTCGAGACCTCTATTAGCCAGAAAAACTCAATCGTTCGTTATCTTTAATTTTTTCTGCCACATAAGAAACGCGTGTCATAAACAGTAACAACAATAATATCAACCGTCGACAAATTCAGCGTAACGTACGGGCATGCGCGCCCATACGTCACGATCAGCTGATTGCCAATCAGCTGATCTAAAAAGATTGCGCGCATGGCAACCGCGAAAAAGCCGACGTCAGACCTCATCGGCGACCAATTATACGCGGCGCCATGAGGTCACTGCTAAACAATCAAAATTATTGGCCCACATCGCAAATGGGCCCCTCGATAAAAGGGCCGACCGCCGTAAAGTCGGCGCAGTCCGCTGTTCTTTTCGATATCGCCGCTTTGTTAAACCGCTCAGTTAAACCGCATAGTAAAACCGCTTATAACGACCGCTTACTCTCTTGGACTTTCCGCTATCTTTTTATTAAACCGCTAATTAACCGTATTATACGACCGCTTACGAATTTGGACAACGCATTTATCTCGCTGCAACGCTCGCGATTCCGCTCGCGAAGATCGCGGAACTCTCACTCCGTTACACCGCTGTTCCGCGAATCACTCAATCGCTGCACTGAACACTCTTGTTTTTACCTTTGACTCTAATAAATGTCACTTTTCGTTTTGTCAAACGTGGCGCACTTCTTTTATTGAAAGACCTTCCGCTCTTCCTAACGCACTGTCGGTTCCGCTCACGAACACTTACTGCAATAACATCGATTGCATTAATCGTCAATTTTGTATTTAATAGAGAAAAACTAATCGACTTGTTTTAAGATCACAAGTTTTATTATGTAAACCTGGAATTAAAGAATATAAGAAAAGTTACATACAAAAATTTTACCCGAATTGTAAATTCAGAACTAAAAAAATTAAAACCAAAACGACTTACAAAAACTTGGCGTGCTCGGGTCGTATTAATCTATAATTGAAATTAATTACATGTATATAATTCGCAAACTTTGTAAAATTATGTGTATTATAATATGACCCGAGCACGTCAAGTTTTTGTAAGTCGCTTTGGTCTTAATTTTTTTAGTTCCGAATTTACTTGGCAAAGCTTATGATTAATTTCAAAATTAAATATTTCATAATAATAAAAATGTGTAAATTGTAATACAACTCGGTTAAAATTTTTGTATGTAACTTTTCTTAAATCCTTTAATTCCAGGTTTACTTAGTAAAACTTATGATCTTAAAACAAATCAATTAGTTTTTCTCTTTTAAATTCAAAATTGGCGATTAATACAGTCGATGTTATTGCAGTAAGTGTTAAATAGTTTCATGACACTATTTGTAATCTAATATAAAAGCCGCAATATATTAGTGCTATTTCATATTTTGTACAAATATTTATTTGGGTCACACATAATAATGTATTTTTATATTTCATACAAAGTATTGAACTTTGTTCAAAAAAACATCGAAAATTAATTAAGACTCGCAATTGCACTCGGCTAAAAAGGAGAGTCGAGGGCCCGACCGTTCGTTCGGCGCCCCTGGCAGCCGATAGCGAGATATCGCTTTGTCAACGAAAATCCGAAAACAGCGCTCGCCCTTCTCGAAAGATCCAACAACAACAAATAACCCGTTAGATCGCTCAATTTAAACGTTGTCTCGGTAACTGTCGAGTTCACGAAAAATCGGGATCTTTCGAGAAGGGCTTGAGTATAAATTGACGCGATCACGGAGCACTGCGCCTTTTGTCGAAAAGTCTCCGACGCGCTCATTTAGTTCTCTGTTATCAAAAACGTTCTTTCCGTTGCTCGCGGAATAAATCGATTTTCTCCGTTGCTTCCGGATTCAAAATTCAGCTTGAATTTTTCGATCTTTTCTTCGTTCCTAATTGAAAGACTGTACATATATATTAATTGTGTATTTGTGAATTAGAATAAACGACTGTACATAGACATATATATATATATATATATATATATATATATATATAATATATATATATATATATCGGGACTTATCGTTCTCTTTCTTTCGTGCCGCGCTCACTTCTCGGTCTATTCTCGCATCCTTTTGCTAACATTTGCTGGTCCTTCGAGTCGGATCTTCGTGACCGGTTTTTTTTCTACGACGCCGTGTGAGTGAAAAGTGGTGTGCTTCCTCTGTGCTTCGGAGATCAGTCACCTGAAATTCAAGCCATCATGAATCGTAAGGCAAAGCTAATAATTACCGCTGCAACGGATCTCTACGGCAAAATCGCTCGCACTCACGAGAACCTGATGAAGCTGGGCGCTACCAGAATCACTGTGGGCGCCGTGGAGGCGCGCCTGCAGTCCTTGGAGAGGTACTGGAGCAAATTTGACACACACAACGATGAGCTTCTAAATTACCTAGGCCAAATCGCAGATTCGGAGTATATAAAACTCGACATACCTGCTCTGGCTGAGGAGGCCTACCTCGGTAATAAAGGGTTGCTGTTGGACCTGCGTAGCCTCAAGACCGAGGAAGCTGCTACGAGGGCGCTAGAGCCGTCCTCTCAGGCTCCTCGCACTACGCTTCCACGGATCCAGCTGCCTCATTTCTCCGGAAAGTACGAGGATTGGCCTGCTTTCCGCGACCTTTTCCAGTCTCTAATCGGAAAGGACACCTTCACGACACCAGTTGAGAAGCTCCATTATCTGAAGGCGTACCTTAAGGGAGAGGCAGAATTATTAATCAGAAGCCTGCCCACGACAAGTGAGAACCTCGAGCGCGTGTGGGATGCTCTCATTGCCTACTATGAGAACAAGCGTCTCCTGGTGCGCAGTTACATCTCCCAGTTCACGTCACTTCAAAAACTGAAGAGCGAGTCGGTGATTGATCTGCGCAAACTCTACCACAGCGTGAAGAGCACCGTGGGCTCACTGGAGAGCATTGGGCGCCCGATCACGAAGGGCGAAGACCTTTTTGTGCACCCTGTTGTCGACCTTCTCGGTCCTCGATCTCGTCGCGAGTGGGAGAACTCTATTAGTGACTCAAACGATCCACCTTCGTATGATAAACTGCAGCTCTTCTTGGATCGCCGGTTGCACACATTGGAATCGTTGCAGCCAGTCAAGGTCGAGGCCGCTTCTTCCAAGTCGAGTTCGAGTACAACACAGAAAATCCGCACTCTCTACGCGCGAAAGCAGGACAGCAAACGAGGTCGCTGCTCCTTGTGTAGTCAGGACCACTACATAATGTTCTGTGATCTCTACCAGAACAAGACGGCGGAAGAGAGGAAGCGTCACGTCGAGGCGAACGATCTATGTCTTAACTGCCTCGGAAAGCACAAGGTAAGCGAGTGTACTTCTCAAAAGACATGTTCGTTGTGTCGCGCGCGTCATCACTCGACTCTCCACGAGGTGTGTCCGTCGGTCGAAGTCGCTAAAACGTCGCACTTAGCGCAACGCAAAGCCGAGCTGACGGTGTCGGTGCTCCTTGCTACCGCGCGCGTTCGTGTAACGGACCGGTTCGGCCGCGTCCACACTGCGCGCGCCCTAGTCGATCAGGGCTCGGAGTCCTCACTGGTTTCCGAAGCTTTAGCCCAGCGTCTTCGTCTGGTGCGATCTCCTACCTCAGTCGCGGTGTATGGAGTCGGCGGCAAGCAGACGGGCCTCGCGCGCGGTCAGGTCGCTCTCCAGATCCGCTCTCTATGCGACGGGCCTTTAATAAACGTGACCGCCTTGATCTTTCCCCGGCTCACCCTTTATGAAGGCGGGATCAAGGCCTACCGTCAAGCGTGGACGCACATCAAAGGACTGGAGCTCGCCGATCCGGACTTCTTAGCTGCGGACCCCGTGGACATCCTTTTGGGAGCTGATGTCTACGCCACCATCCTCCAGGAGGGACTTCGGCGAGGCAAATCACAGGAACCTGTGGCACAAAAAACGGCATTAGGCTGGATATTATCTGGGGCCGTCGGCGCAACAGCCACTCCGCGTCGCACGCTAGCGCATCACTGCCTGGCCGAGGAAAATCTAAGCGCTCTCGTGCAAAAGTTCTGGCAGCAGAAGGAGCTCGCCGACGCCGCTGTAGCTCTCTCGCCTGTGGATCAGGAGTGCGAGAACTTCTTTCGCCGGACTCATTCGCGAACCGCCGACGACCGATACGTCGTGCGTCTGCCAGTCGTTTCTCCTCTGCAAGACTTTTCAGCAACGCGCTCTTCGGCTCTGCGAGTTCTCTTCAGCATGGAGAGGCGCTTCGCTTGGGATCCTCGATTTCATGCGCTCTACTCGGACTTTATGCGGCAGTACGAAAACTTGCGCCACATATCACGCATAACTCCTGCCGTCAAATCAAATGAGTCGGTGAATTACCTACCTCACCACGGCGTTCTGCGGAAGACCAGCGTCACCACGAAGCTGCGCGTGGTCTTCAACGGCTCCACGCCAGCTACTTCGGGCAAAACTCTGAACGATCATCTTATGGTGGGTCCGAATTTGCTGCCTCCTCTCGCCGACGAATTTGCTACTCCGTTGGCGACAACACCGATACGTCCTCGCCACCGACGTCGAAAAAATGTTCCGGCAGATCCTGGTACATCCGGACGATAGGGACCTGCAAAGAATTCTGTGGCGTTATTCCGAGCAAGACAGTCCAGCGGAGTATCAGCTGAGCACGGTGACTTACGGTCTGGCGTGTGCGCCGTTTCTGGCGATGCGCATCCTGAAGCAGTTGGCCGAGGACGAGGGTGAGCGGTATCCACTGGGAGCAGCTGCACTCCGACGAGACGTCTACATGGACGACGTTTTGACTGGAGCATCAACGTTCGCGGAGACCAAGGAGATGTGCAATCAGCTGTCCGACATCTGCATGGCGGGCGGCTTTCCTCTCCGGAAGTGGTCGACCAACGACTCGGCTCTCCTCTCCGCCATCCCGATGGAGCATCGGTTGCAGCGCGAACTCCGTGACTGGCGACCGCACGAGGCTCACTCCACCTTGGGGCTGCAGTGGCATCTCGCTACGGACGAATTTTCTTTCGCCACCCGGCACATTGCCTTGCAGTCCGTCACTAAGAGATCCGTGCTGTCTTTGGTGGCGCAACTATTCGACCCTCTCGGCTGGCTGGCGCCGGTCATGGTCCGTGCCAAGATCGCTTTCCAGTCTACTTGGCTCCAGGGACTCGAGTGGGATGCCCCACTCGACGACGTCTCCGCATCAAACTGGGTCGACTTCCATGCTGAGATACCGGTACTCGAGCAAATCCGAGTACCTCGTTGGATCAATCTGAACCCTTCTTGCACGCACTTCGAGGTCCATGGCTTCTCCGACGCCTCTGAACGCGCGTATTCCGCCGTCCTGTACCTGAGGACAAAATTAAACGATTCATGGGCCGTCAGTTTAATCACCGCTAAAACAAAGGTCACGCCGCTCAAACAGATTTTGTTACCTCGCTTAGTTATGCGCTGCCGTCCTTCTCTGCCGCCTAGCCAAACACGCCAGGGCGATCCTCGACGTAGCCGCACCGCTTCACCTGTGGACGGACTCCACCGTCACGCTGGGCTGGATTCGAGGTCACCCAACCAGATGGCAAACCTATGTCGCGAACCGCGTCTCCGAGATCCAGAGGACAACCCCGGAGGCTACGTGGCATCACGTCTCCGGCCAGGACAACCCAGCCGACTGCGCTTCCCGTGGTCTTTCTCCCAGTGCGCTGCTGAGTCACCCACTGTGGTGGCAAGGTCCACCTTGGCTGAGGTTAGAAACCGCTGCGTGGCCGACTACCGTCAGCCATAACATCCAGGAGGACCTGCCTAAGAGGCGCACCCGAGTCCACACCGAAGCAACAGCGGCACCAACGAGCGAAGCCGCCGAATTGCTGCGATTCTCCTCCCTGCAGAGACTCCTGCGCGTGACAGCCTGGTGCCGACGGTGGCTGAACGTGAAGGCAGGTCGTGCAGCGGTCACTCGCCGGCGCTCCCCCGGAACGACTCTGTCTGCTGACGAGATAGAGGAGGCTCGAGTTTCCTGGATCCGGCGAGTGCAATCTGAAATTTTCAAGGCCGAATTAAAATTAATAAGTCAGGGTCTTACGCTCAGCAAATCAAACTCACTCGTCCGTTTTAGTCCCTTTTTAGATCCGGAGGGCCTCTTGCGGGTTGGTGGCCGGCTTAAGCACTCCATCTTGGCTTACGACGAGCGTCATCCCGTCCTCCTGCCGAAGGACTCGCACCTCACCCGGCTAATCGTGGACGACTGCCATCGACGAGCGTTGCACGGCGGAACGCAGCTCACATTGTCTCTAGTCCGCCAGCGATACTAGATTCCACGAGGTCGAGCAATCGTTAAAAGGGGCTATCTCGCGATGCCTCATTTGTGTGCGATGGCGGGCGGCAACCCCACAGCAGTTGATGGGCAACCTTCCACGAGAACGCGTGGTACCTGCGAGGCCCTTCCTTCACACCGGGGTCGACTACGCCGGGCCGATTCAACTCCGCACCACCAAAGGGCGTGGACACCGCTCTTACAAGGCCTTCGTAGCGGTCTTCGTCTGCCTTGCTTCCAGGGCCGTACACCTCGAAATGGTCTCTGACTATACGGCCGAGGCCTTCCTTGCGACTCTCAGACGATTCGTCTCTCGCCGCGGCATTTGTCGCAGTCTCCGAAGTGACTGCGGAACCACCTTCGTGGGAGCCGATTCGAAGTTGAGGGCCCTCTTCACCGCTGACACCCCCGAAAGTCACTGGGTCATCAACAGACTCGCCTCCGAGAAAATCGAGTGGAAGTTCAACCCTCCCTCAGCACCGCACTTCGGTGGTATCTGGGAGGCCGCCGTCAAATCGTTAAAGCACCACCTTCGACGGGTGCTTGGCGACGCTACACTAACATACGAGGAGATGAGCACTCTCCTCGCTCAAATCGAGGCGTGCCTAAATTCACGGCCACTGCAGGCGCTCTCAGACGACCCTGAGGATCTCGCCGCGTTGACACCCGGACACTTCCTGGTGGGAGCCGCCCTGACTGCCGTACCCGAGCCGTCATTGCTGGATCAACCGGCGACTCGTTTATCCCGCTGGCAGCTCCTGCAAAAAATGTGGGATCACTTTTGGGAGTGCTGGTCGAAGGAGTACCTCCACTCTATAACTCACCGTCCTAAGTGGTTACGCGAAGAGGCGGGCTTCCAGGTCGGTCGACTATGTCTTCTCCGGAACGAACTCACACCACCAACGAAATGGCCACTCGCGCGAATCACGAAAGTCCACCCCGGAGAGGATGGCCAAGTTCGCGTCGTCACCGTGCGCACCGCAGCCTCCGAGTTCGTACGACCGGTAGTAAAACTCGTAGTGCTACCCGTCAACAGCAGCGAGGATTACGGACCTCAACCAGTGTTGCGCTGCCGTGGGATTTTTTCCCACACGAGAGCCTCTATGCGCATGCGTAAGCTGACGTCACAGCTTGACGTCAGCTGTTACCATGGATGTATCAAGTGCAGCACTAGGTGTGCATAAAGGGTCCTTTCCCGCGTAATTTTCCCGCGTTTTCAGTAGATATAGTAGAGTCATAACGCGTAGAGTAAATTAGAGTGCTGTGAAAGAAAGTGTGTGTAGATAAAAGTGTAAAGAGGAGAAGTAAAAGAGAAAGGAAAGGACCCTTTATGCACAAGAGAAGTAAAGGAGAAGTAAAGGAGAAAGATGGATCATCCACAACCATCAACATCTCAAGAAAAAGAAGAGGAAAAGGAGAAGAAATCAAGAATGAAAATATTCCAGCATTCTTGGTTAAGTATAAATCTTTTTAAAGATTGGTTGACACCACATGAAAATAATAAAAAAGCTCTCTGCTCGGTTTGCAATAAAATTCTTTTATGTGGTAAATCAGATTTAATTAAACATTCGAAAACGAAATTACATATTAAGAATATTAAAAGCCGTAATATCACACCATCTGCTTCATTACCTAAGCTCAATATTAAAGATAAGGACCATGTAAAGAAAGTTAAAACGGCCGAAATAAAATTAGCTTCTTTTTACGTGGAACATAATGTAGCTTTTCAAACCGTAAATCACATGGTCCCTTTATTAAAAGAAATTTTTCCGGATTCACAAATAACTCATGATCTAAAACTGTCAAGAAAAAAATGTACGCAAATTATTAAAAATGTTTTAGGAAAACGCGAAAGTGAGACTTATTTCACATTTAAAAAATCAAAAATTTTCAATTTTAGTAGATGAAAGTACAACTATTACTAACGATAAATTACTTTGTATTTTAGTAAAATATGTATCATTAGATGATAAAAAATGTGTTACTCAATTATTAAAATTAATTTCTTTAGATGCAACAGATTGTTCCGCGGACAAATTATATTCTGCATTTAAAAATTGTTTAGAAAATAAAGATATACCAATAACAAATATTGTAGGAATAGCTTGCGATAACGCGTCTGTAATGACAGGAGTTCGAGATTCTTTTATAAGTAGATTAAAAAAAGAGGTACCGGTCCTTATTGTATTAAAATGTATATGTCATTCGTCAGCTCTTATTGCGAGTAAAGCTTGTGCAAAATTACCGGATTCTTGTCAAAATATTTTACATGCAGTTGCAACATATTTTTCTGGCAGTTCAAAGAGGTCAGCTATCTTGTGCGAATTTCAGAATTTTTTGGAGTAGAGTCACGTAAAATTTTAAAATTATCAGCTACAAGATGGCTCGTTTTGCACAAGTGTGTTATTAGGCTTCTCGGTAATTGAGAAGTCTTAAAACATTACTTCCATTTAGAAACGATAGAAAATAAAAATAATTCGGCAATAACTATTTTTAATACTTTAAATGATAATAAAATTAAAGCCTATGTTTTTTTTAAAATATTCATTAAATTTTTTTAATAAGTTTAACGCTTTATTTCAAAATAGAAAAATTTTAATTCACAAATTAGCTGAAAGTAGTGAGCATATAATAAAGCAGATAGGATATAATTTCTTGCTACCTAACACGTTAAAAAATGTTTCTATAGATATCATTAATCGGCAAAATTTTTTACCTTTAACTTCAATATATGTTGGTCCAGAATGCGAAACATTATTACAATTAGAGTCTTCCGAATTTGTAATGGAAATAAAATCCACATGTTTATCTTTTTACGTAACCGCGTTACAAGAAATGATACAACGATTGCCTTATAATGATGAAATTTTCCGCGAATTTAGATTTTTAGAAAATATAGCTTTACGCGAGAAGAGTAGACTTGCCTTTCCAGATTTGAAGAACGTAGCAAGACTTTTCAAATTTCCGATATTACGGCTTTAGCTTATGAATGGTGAATGTTGCCTATTGTATTTAATGACGCGGAAAAAAATCGTTTACTTAATTTAGAAATTGATAATATGTGGAAGAATATTTTTGAGAAAAAGGAATTTAATGATGAGCCGTTTTTTCCAAATTTAGAAAAATTAGTATATACAGTTTTATCACTTCCACATTCTAATGCCGAAGCAGAGAATTTTTTCTATTGTTACAGATGTGAGGAATAAAAAGAGGAATCGGATTGGTGTCACCTGTTTAGACGCGGTTTGTAAAGTACGATCAAGTTTCCAAGCTAATAATATTGATTGTCGCACTTTTAAAGTAGAAGAAACACACTTAGAACTGCATAATTATAATAATTTATTTCCTTCTAATAATAAAGCTAAAAATAAATAGAAAATATCTTTTACTCACACATCTTATTATAACTTTTTTTTAATACTAACAATTTAATTTCATTTCTTTAATTAACATTTAAACAAATATAACTTATAAATTCTTTGAAAATCTTTATTTTGTTTCTATCATGTATTTGATATTATCATTGTTTCCAATATTTTTGAATACCCGAACTCTTTTTATTCAAGTGTTAACTAATATTATTTCTAATTTAATTATTTATTTTCTTATGATTTATTATTCTTCATTATTTTTTATTTGTCTTCATTATTTTATTTGTCATTTCACATATAATTACTTTTTGCACGTTATTATTCTTAATTTCTTTTCTTTTGCATTTTATTGCATTTTTTTTTAGTTTTACTTTGTGTCACATAACAATCTAGTGCAATATTTTTGTGCAATAATAGTGTAATGCAATATTTTATTTTTAGATTTTTGTTTCATATATTTTTTATTTATGTATTTATATATTTATGTTTGTTTTTAGAGATAAAATATTTTTTTGTTTTTTAAATATAATAAATTATTATTTTATTATTTTTTTCTGTGATCCAAAATGCACAACTGCATGTATTTAGTGCAATATAAAATATTTATTAAATATTTATTTATATATTTAATTATATACTTTCATTTTTTTGTAGATAAATGTAGCTATTATTAATCAGTAATTTATTACTCTGTTGTAGTAACTTCTGGGAACGCTTCCGGTTGGCTCCAGTAAAAAATTAAATTTTATTTTATTAATAAAATGTACTATTACTGTATTGTAATTTTAATAATTATATATTTAATATTAAAAACATATTTTTATATAAATAATAAATATAGATTTATAATTTAAATTTAACTTAAGAAGTGTTAATGTTATATTAATAATATGTATTAATATTTAAGTTTAAGAATTTAATATGTATTATAAGTTTAAGTATATACATATATATATATAGTATATATATTAAGTATAGTATATATATTAAGTATATATATTAATTAATCTTATGTATAATTCCTTATTGTTATGTATAATTATGTATTATATATCTTATGTATATCTTTATGTATATCTTTGTTGGAATACTGGTAAGGTTTTCTGCAGTTTCCCTTACCCTTGCAACAAATGTTGGTATTCATGTAATAAATCGGCTGCAGACGTAAAAAATAACATAAATAAATTTTTTATTTGTTATATTAAATGTATTTTATTTCTTTGATAGAAATTTCCTCTTCTCTCCCTTCTCATATTTCTTTCCTCACTGGGGAGTCTGATGATACCTTATATTTCATCAAAGTACATACATTACTCAGCATTCATAGCGTTTGCTTAGTGCGCATGCGCGACTTTATTCCCACAACAGCGCAACACTGACCTCAACCGTAATAGCTCCGATCTCGCGAGTAACAAATTTAAATTTTTTAATTAGATATAGAATATTTTTCTGAGATTTTTCCGATTGAATTCACATGTATATTCCAACTGTAAAATAAATGCTCCCATTGCGTGCAGCCATCCACTGCCCCAAATAGCCTAATTTCGCCAAGCGCCTTCGACGAGGCGGGCGGAATGTTCAAAAAAACATCGAAAATTAATTAAGACTCGCAATTGCACTCGGCTAAAAAGGAGAGTCGAGGGCCCGACCGTTCGTTCGGCGCCCCTGGCAGCCGATAGCGAAATATCGCTTTGTCAACGAAAATCCGAAAACAGCGCTCGCCCTTCTCGAAAGATCCAACAACAACAAATAACCCGTTAGATCCCTCAATTTAAACGTTGTCTCGGTAACTGTCGAGTTCACGAAAAATCGGGATCTTTCGAGAAGGGCTTGAGTATAAATTGACGCGATCACGGAGCACTGCGCCTTTTGTCGAAAAGTCTCCGACGCGCTCATTTAGTTCTCTGTTATCAAAAACGTTCTTTCCGTTGCTCGCGGAATAAATCGATTTTCTCCGTTGCTTGCGGATTCAAAATTCAGCTTGAATTTTTCGATCTTTTCTTCGTTCTTAATTGAAAGACTGTAAATATATATTGATTGTGTATTTGTGAATTAGAATAAACGACTGTACATAGACATATATATATATATATATATATATATATATATATATACATATATATATATATATATATATATATATCGGGACTTATCGTTCTCTTTCTTTCGTGCCGCGCTCACTTCTCGGTCTATTCTCGCGTCCTTTTGCTAACACTTATTTTGAAAATCATTTTCATTTTGTCGAGAATCTATAATACATAAATGCAAGATGGAATTAGTGATAAATTTATTTCAAATTACAAATCCTATCAATTGCTTCAATGTACTTGGCTAGTTAATTATTGATAGTTAATTATTGATAGTTAATTATGCTAGTTAATTATTGATTTCATATTTAGTTTTGATTTTCTTTTTAGGAAATTTATATATATTTTTTGAGGAAAAAATTTTATAAAATATTTTTAGCGATATTTTTTTATTAAACGTTTTGTTGCATACAAGGTGGAATATTTTTTATGTATTTGGCGTACTTTTTTTACCTTTGTAAGGTTTTTTTAGATATAATTATAATTATGTAGACAAATATATAAATTTATGTGTAATAAATACGGTTATGTAGAAAATTATCCATATTTATAAATATAATACATATAAATTGTATACAATTATCCTTATATAAGTATATTATTTAAATAGTAATTTATATATTTGCATAGCTACAATAATAAAAATAATAATGTAACATAATGCGAGACAGAATCTTGTACATAGTCACATAATTATGATTATATAGTATTTCTGCAATCACAGAAATTTATATATTTGTTGCATAGCCAAGAATGATTGCAGAAATATCATACCATCATAATCACCCTTATGGAAAAATACCCTCAATTTTAGGTATTAAACCATTAAAAAAAAACCCTCAAAGTTGGGTGTGATTTCGGACCGCCAATTGAAAGTTAACCTTCAAATGATGGTTAACCTTCAATTCATGGTTAACCTTCAATTGATGGTTAATCCTTATAAATGACAGTAACCCTGAAAATAAGAACCCTCAAATGAAAAAGTAACACCAAATGAGAGTGAATCCCATATTTGGATATTCTCAATTTGCATTCGATATAATACACACCTATAAAAGAGAACACCACTATGCGGGGTTATACATATACTCTCATTAGGATATATTACTTTCATTTTTATTTCAGATTCCCTAAACGAAGTATAATGTATAAATGATTTTAAAAAATCTTATTTTATTTTTAATTAAATCTTTCTCAAAAACTTTTATTTCTCTAGTTTGTAACGGTCGTATTTTCGGGCGTTTTTCGCTGCTGCGGATAGATCGCCGGTGCAAGGTTCTTTCAAAGAAAATACGCGATGTGTGTAATTGGATGTATTTATTTGTAATTGTAGAAATGTACAGAGAGTAGGTGTGTGTGTGTGTGTGCGCGTGTGAGTGTGTGTGTGTGTGTGTGTGTGTGTGTTGTGCGGTATATTAATTTCGCTGAACTATAATTCACGCGATAACGAGGCAAACGTCGTAAATGCAATTTCGATCGAAATACGGTCTCGATTTCGCGCACGTGTTAGTGTTTATAGCGCGCGAGCCTGCACGCGTCTTTGCGGCGCTTTTTCCGCGAGGAATCCCGGCGTTCCGAGAAGAGAAGCCTTCATTGGCGCACAGTACAATTGGACACGTTGCAATTGCCCACCGTGCTATTAGACACATAAGATTGCGCACCGTTCGATTGGACACGTTACATTTGCCCACCGTTCAATTGGACACAGTTCTTTTGCGCACAGTTCATTTGCGCACAGTTCTTTTGCGCACCGTTCGATTGGACACGTTACATTTGCCCACCGTTCAATTGGACACAGTTCTTTTGCGCACAGTTCTTTTGCCCACAGTTCTTTTGCGCACATTACTTTTGCGCACATTACTTTTGCCCACGTTACTTTTGCCCACAGTTTTATAAACCCATGTGGAATCCCAGTTTGCGTTCCAAAGTACACGCACAGCTGCACACCCGCCCCCCCCGCCCCCCCCCCCCCCACCCCGTTGCAAACCCATGTGGAACCTCCCTTCGCATGAAAAAGTATATGTGGGCAAAAGTAACATGGACAAAAGTAATGTGCGCAAAAGTAATGTAAGCAAAAGTAATGTGCGCAAAAGAACTGTGGGCAAAAGAACTGTGCGCAAAAGAACTGTGCGCAAAAGAACTGTGTCCAATTGAACGGTGGGCAAATGTAACGTGTCCAATCGAACGGTGCGCAAAAGAACTGTGCGCAAAAGAACTGTGTCCAATTGAACGGTGGGCAAAAGTAACGTGTCCAATCAAACGGTGCGCAATCTTATGTGTCTAATAGCACGGTGGGCAATTGCAACGTGTCCAATTGTACTGTGCGCCAATGATCCACTCCCTTCCGAGAATCCTCGGTTTCTCGGGATCGACGGTCGCTTTCGTGGGAATATTTGTTTTCAGATGTTTCGCTTAAAGCCGGCGTTCGATTTGATTTAGGCGGTGCGCTTTAACAACGGCGGCAGAGGCCGCGATAAATGAATATTCGATGCGTTTTAACGACGGCAGCGGAGGCCGCGATAAATGAATGCGCGATGCGCTATAACGACGGCGGCAGAGGCCGCGATAAATGAATGCGCGATGCGCTCGGCGGTAGTTCTAATGCGCGAAACAGGATCGCGTCGCGAAGGATGGAATTCGCGTTGCAACTGAGTCGAGAACACTCGACTCGGGGCGGCTCAGAGCTCCACCTTCCGTGATGGCCTAGCTGCAGGATTAGGTGGATGCACCTGTACGTTGGAATCGAGATCACTCGGCTAAGACGGAGTTCGCTCCACCTTTCGTCCGCGGTAGTTGGTGCTCGATAGGATTTCTCTGGATTTGCTTCTGAAGCGTACTGCTTAAAGCGGATCGGGAGAATGGTCATTAGGTCCCGAAATGTGGCCTTTTTATACCGGCTAATTGCCCGCGTCGGCGCGCGGCGGTATTACCCCTTCCGAACGGTTTTTCGGAAACGGTGCGGTCGGGCCTGCTCGGAGGGGTTCGGGTTGCGCGCCGAACGCGGGTTTTCGCCGGTCGGCAGTTCGGGCCACGTCGGCTATGATCGGCGGTATTTGGCCGATTTGATATTAACGGCTTAGGGCCGTGTTTTCGGTGGATTAAAATAGTGGGCGCACCGCGCCCTTGCCTCTGCCCGGCGGGTGTTCTGCCGGGCGGCAGCTTCCAGCGGATGGAATTGCCGGGAATCGTAACGATGCACCGGGATGCTTCGTTAGAAGTTTATATTACAGACTTACAGACTTTTTAGTTGACAGACTTTTCCGAAATCGAGGCTTTTTTAAAGTTGCGTGCAATATTTTTACATTTATTGGTTACTGTTAAATAATTGCTCCGCATTTTTCACATTTTTAAATTTAAGTAGTACGTAACCCAGTGAGAAATGATGCATCAATTCGACCTCGAATCAACCTCGAAATGACGATGTCGAATTCACATCGAAATTCACATCGATTCGAGTGTATTCTGACCCCCCCGTTTGAGATGTTTTCGACGTCGAAATCACATCAAATTGATGTGATTTCGACATCGATCATCGGTTGCCATTAATTTTGACAGAATTTTTACATTATTTAGACTGTACATTTATTATTTAGACTTTGGCTCATTCCAACAAAAATGCTCAAATATCATAAAACTAAAGATGCAAAAATAGCAATACACATTATTACAAATAAATCAAATGTTTTGTCACTTATGTTAAAAAATAAAAAAATGTCAGTATTTAACAGCCAAAGCCAGAACTTAATAACAAATTTTACAAGTTATACTTATAACTATGGATTATTCTATGTCATACACTTACATTAACATTAAATCAATAAGGCTGTAGAAACGTTAAGTTACAATAACTCTGAAGCGATTTCATCAAAATCAGTTAATTTTAACCTCAGTTTAAATTATACCTTTGTCTCTTTCAGATAAGTTCATGACAAAAAGATGAAGATATAATTTAAACCAAGGTTAAAGTTAACCGATGTTAATCAGCCCTGAAGGGTACATAATTGCCAACAAAAAGAATAAAGATAAATAATTCTTAAATATAATCATTGCAGTTATAGAGTGATAGATTAACAGATAGTAGTATACAGATTTACATTATTTAAAATTTTCTTCTTTAGACACAAATAAAAAAGTATAATTCTAGATATATTCTAGATATGAGACGCAACAGCAACATAAAATTTTAAAACTAAATAAAATAGAATTAAAAAAAAAATAATACTAAAATAAAATTTTGAAAACCAAAATAAAACTAAATTTTTGTTTTGGTATGCTACTTATTAATACAGCAAAGCCTACTAAGATTTTTTTCTTAGAAAGAGTGAGCTTGATCGAGATTTCTCGTTGGGCCTGTGACATTTCTTGGGAGAGCGACGACTTAAGTTAGAGTCCGCTTTCAATCTTTGGCTTTTCGAAGAGCGATGGCTTGATATAGAACATTCTTCTTGTGATGTGTGACTTTTAGATCTTTGTGAAGAGCCATCTTCTTGTTTGCGCCATGCAGCATTTACTAGCCATAGGCTAGTTGCTGATTCCACTAAAGTTAGATTAAATTTTTCTTCTTTTGACACAAATGCACCTGAAAAAGTATAATATTCAGAGTATGAAATGCAAAAGCAAAATATAATTTTGAGAATCGAAATAAAATTTTGAAAATTTCACATTTTTCTGACAAATTATTATAAAAAACCAGTTCATGCTAAATAAAAATAAAAATAAAAATTAATAATAAATAGCAGATTACCTTCAACTACAGAATAAAGTTTCAAACTTCGAAAAGCTCGTTTAGTACCAGATCCTTGAAAACTAAACTGTTTAGCCAAAGAATTAGTCACAACATTCCTCAGAATTCTAAATGTTGAAACTTTAACCTTCTCCAGATTCACGTACCGTGACATGTAAGCACACTGCAACACAATTTTTGAATCATCCCAGACAACATTACGTCTAAAAGTGGGACATAAGACATTTTTAAGACATTATATCATAAAATGTTTAAAAAACGTCTTAAAGATGTCTTATGTCCCGTTTTAGACGTAATGTTGTTTGGGATTTTACAACCAAATTCATAGAATGACCAAAGAAATAAAAAAACAAAAACAAAATTATTATTAGGAAGTGATCATAATGGAATATATAAATTTGCACAAATAAAGAAGACTTAATAAGTCTAAAGTTTTTGACAAATATATACAATAAAAAGTATTATTAAACTATAAAAAAAATTAATTAAATTAAGTTCTAAAGATTAGATTTATTTATTAAGTTGAAGAGAACCCAAAAAAGCTTAAAATATTCACGTTACTTTTGCGTCGAAATTTTAATGCATTATTAGCATTATATTATAATTAGAATAAAAGTACCCGGTGAAAACAACCTAGTCAAAATGATGTCAAGGGACATCAAATTGATGAGGAGTATGATGTCAAAATGAGTGATCAAAATGATGGAAATATGACTATATAACGTCCCATACCATGATAGTGATTTTGACGTTTGTTTGACTATTCTGTCATGCTAATGTCTCGAGAAATTCTGGATCCCAAAAACCTTTAAAAAGATTATATTTATTATATATATATATATATATATATATATATATATATATATAAACATATAAAAAAGTGATAATAAAATAAAATATTAAACCTTCTGGTGTATTTGGTCGCTCATATTTGTGTCGATGTCGAGAGATCAAATTTTTCCGTTTATGTATTTCTTCTTTTGATAAAGACAAATTCTTATAATACTAAAAATCAAATATCATGAATTACTTATTTATGAGAATATTTATATTTATTTATTTATATTTATATTTATATTTATTTATTTATATTTATTTTTTAAATTTAAATTTATATTTATTTATTTACATTTTTTTTATTTATTCATATCTTAAATAATTATACTGTTAATATTTATTGTAGTTACTTCTCTGCATTCCCAGCAATCCCGGCCCTTTACTCTGTCAGCTTTACATCGCATTTATTTTTTATTATAAATTGGATAAAATGCAAGTCTCTTCCTTGGTCTGGACAATATTGACGGACTTTTTGGAATATTATTTTTCTCCACAGATTCATTGGCATCTGATGAACCAGTGAAAAATGGCTACGAAATCACAATTAATCGATGAATTAAAATATGTTTACACCCCAATTTACACATAAATAATACTGAATTTTGCTTGTATTCCAGAGAGAAAGTGATGATAAACGACGGTTTTGACGTCATATTGACATCATTTTGACTCGGCTGTTTTCACTGGGATACGCGTCCAAAGTTTTACGCTGGCTTGCAAATGCCATTTTTCTAATTTATTTATTTTTATTTTGAACAAGTCTCTACAATTATCACCAATTTATTTTATTTTAAACATTGTAAATATGCATACTCACAGTGGCAGACAGATTGTTTTCTTCGGACAGAAACTGCTCCATTTCAGTCAATTCTCTCTCGGTCTTTATGGGAAGAGGAGGAAGTTTGCTTGGTCTCTTTACTATTTTCTCAGTAGGCATTATAAATCGATTAAGTCGTTCCTGATTCATAATTACAATGTCTAGTTTACTGCTAACTTCTCTTACCTCTTTTTTGAGGGAGGACAGACTCACTTGACTTTCCACATCAAATCCTTTTAAACAAAAATGGCATTGCTTTAGAAATCATTGAAAATTAGATCATAGTCATTTATTAACAACATCAACAAGACATAATCTTTAAAATGAAAAATTATACTTACTCTCCACTGCTCTATTTGAAATCTGAGAAATATTGCTGTCTTCTGATACATTTTCTTCTACAATATCATGAATTTCGGTATTTCCTTCATGTGATGAATTTGATACGGAATCACAATAACTGTCCGGAGAAGAAAGATTCGTACTAGTAGCAGATGGAGAACACAGATTTGATTTCGGTATTTCCTCCATATTACAGTAATTTTTCAAAGAAATGTACTGTGCAATATCAGTAGATGAAGCTGGTGAATTTGCATCAATCCTTCCCTCTTTATTGGAAGATATGGATGAAGGCCGAGTTTCAGTAGCGTCAGAATGAGATACAAATGTTTGGGTTGCTTCTTTTAATTTCTTTTCACGATTTTCTTTCAGTGTCTCTCTTTGCAATGCCTCCGTCAGTAAAGTGGATTGGATTGCCTTTTGTTTCATTTTACTGGATTCTTTCAATGTTTTTGGCTCAACAACTGTTCGGACTTCACTGCCAGATTTGTTCTTTAATTTCTCCAGAAATTCATTTTGGATAGATGATCTGGATGAACCATTACTTCTCCTTAGGTGCTGAAGAATATTGTTCGCTTTCTTGGCTTTTTTAGAGTCAACAATTTCAATTCTAGGTGAAGCATTTCTTTTGAGATTCTCACGTTTTGAAGGCCCTGAAGTCATGCTTAGTTTTAAACAAGGCGGAGAAGGAATTTTAGAATTACTGCCGCATTTCACATTTGCTTGATTTGCTTGATTTTGTTCTTCTTCTGAAGAACTGTCAAGGCGATTAGATTTTCTCTTAATTCTGTGTCCCCGTCCCATCTCTTTAGAACTTTCATAATTGGAGTCGCAAAGAAATTGTTTGCATGCCTCAGCTGCATTGATGTACGTATCTGAAAACACTAAAAATGTAAATACATGGAAACAATGTGAATATATAATATCTAATTCTGGACAAATACATAGGCCACAAAAAACAAGTTATGATTAATAACATGCTCAAGGAAAACCATACTACATAACATTAGAAGTTCATTCATTCGTTCAAAGAGAAATATTATTGAAATAGTAAATTAAATACTCTTCTTAGGCAATTCTAAGTAGCTTAATGAAGCCCCCAAAAGTGTTTTAATTTCACAATAAATCAACTTTATTATGACATGAGAATCTTTAAAAATGAAAGCTTACCATAAAATCTCTTCACCAGAATATCTGATAATGACCAGGATAGATGGGCTGGCTTCTCTTTACGGACAAAATCCCCAGCTACCTTAGAGTCACTAGGCCATTTTATTTTGGTTTTCATGTTTGCATCAATTTCGGTCTCCAACCATTGAGCCAAGCCAACATCATAGAATTCATTATCAGAATCTTCTTGGTTTAGAAACTTAAACACGACAAACTGAAAAAATAAAGAAGATATTATCAAAAACGTGATTAACAATAACATAAAAGAGCTCAACAATAATTCACCACCACTGTGACTTGTGTATATATATATATATATATATATATATATGTTAATGTAAATAATTACACATTTAGATAGATAATGATGGAAACAGAGCGTTGTTGGAAATAAAGGTTATAGAAACATTGGCACTGTGTGAAGCAAAGGCACACATACATATGAATTTCTATCTGGTATAAGCCAGGCATTTAGCCTCAACTTGTTCAAGATGAAAGAAAACTCTTCGCTTTTCCAAGTTTGATACTTTAACAATACCCAGGATTGAAGAGCGCAGAGGATATTCATATATATCATCATAATTTTGAAACAAAAATCCCACTAAAATCACTTGTCTATCTTGCAGAATTATATTTTGGAGGCATACAACTTTGCCTGCTTTGGTTCTAAAACAAGAATCCCTTTTGTTGACTTTCAGCACAACACCATTAACAGATACGCATCTAAACTGTGAGCATTGAACATTATCTTCAAGCAAAAAGTGCTTCATGCTAAGCTTGATATGATAGTTATCCTCTAGAACAATCTCAACATTGTGGTTTCTTTCATGATCTCTGTACGCTACTTGATGCAATGGTTTATAGCCGGATTGCAAAAGTGATTTAATGGATTTCAATTTGTTCTCAAAGGGATATGCGCTGAAGGATTCTACATTCCCATGTTCAATACACTCTTGCACTAAATGGCACGGAATGAACATTATAGACGACAAATTTGTCACCAAATATAACTGCAGAATGCGTGATAAATAGTTTAAGTAGTTCGTCTGCATAAGCAAGATGGGTCTGCACTAGAACAGGGCTGCTAAGAATATATAAGCCACAGTGCAAAAGAAGAAAATGTTTGTACACATTGTTGAGTACATTATCTTTGAAAATAACAATTCCATCATACAAAAGAATTCTACGAAATTCTGTAGCCTTATAATGTGCCAAATTAAATTCTCTTGGCTTTCTGTTAAAATCTGAGGGACATGAACTTTCAATGATTTTCAGGGCAACTGTGATTGCATCTACTGCCGTGTGATGTAGCTTCCAAGCACCATTCCATTTCATCCATGCAAGCAATAATCTTTTAAACACTCCAAAGTGAACAAGATGAAGCACATCCAATCGAAACTGAGTAACCATACCTGTTGGAATGATTTCAAGAAGAGATTCAGCTCGATGATGAGATGGCTGTTCTCTATTCGTGAATGATTCATCAGTTCTCAAAACCTGATCTAACTCTAAATATATCATCCTATTCTGAATCCATTCACCAACCACAGTACATTTCTCACAAGCGTAATATCCACCATGTTCAACGATACCCTTCATAAAGGCCCTAGCAGGAGCATCGCAAATGTAATGCCTCACAACAAATTGATATACTTGGCCATCATAAATGTACCCATTTTCTGACAGATCTAGAATTTCTAAAACAAAATTCATGAGAAATTCATCAGGCTTAGGATTACTGTTGCCATGATGCACTGCAATAATAAACGGCTCATTATTGCTTCCAACTAGTTTGCCTAAAATTGGCCAAAATTTTTGCTTGGAGCTCTTTGAGAGAGGCAGCCCATCTACATTGATGTCGATGGTTATTTTATTAAATTTTTGTAAATATTCTCCAAGATTCGTGCTATCTAAATTAGCTCGGATACTTTTATACCACATTTGGGTATTATCTTCAAACTCAATCACATCTAAACGTTTTGGAGTTGCCAGAAGAGTCTTATAATTAAGTGGTACCTCAGGAAAAATAGGATGAAATCGAGCTAAAAGAGCATCTAATTTTATCATTGACAAACCTCCTCCTTCTAAAGCCCACTGTCGAATTGTTTCGCGAATATATAAACCTCGTTCGTGATCATCAGCAAATGCAAGGACGACGACGTCGTCGTCGTCGTCGCCGTCGTCATTGCCGCCGTCGTCGTCGTCGTCGTCGCCGTCGTCGTCGTCGTCGCCGTCGTCGTCGTCGTCGCCGTCGTCGTCGTCGTCGCCGCCGTCGCCGCCGTCGTCGTCGTCGTCGTCGTCGTCGCCGTCGTCCTCATCATCATCATCATTTCTATCTTCATCTTCATTACTATTATTCTGTCGAAACTCATTATCAGAATTATTTATCTCGCTGACATTCTCATCCTCTAAAGACATGCTGTCATCACTATTATAAGGATATGGCTGGTTGAGTATTCGTAAATAATTCTCTAATTTAATTTTACGAGCTTCAGTTTTTTTAAGCTGCCGGTTGAGCTTACGTTTCAACGCTTTTTTATCAATCTGAAAAAAGACAGTCCATTATGTACTAGGATCATAAGTAAAAAAGTTTTGTTTCAATTATAGTAAATAGGAAGAAAAGTCATTGCACAACTATAACACGACCAAATTGCATAGATATATATAATACATATGTTAAAATTGCCAGTGGTGTTAAGAGGACTGAAATATAAGGAATATAAAACCAATTGAAAGTTAATGTTTTTCAAATTTCAATGAAGAGCTTAAGGAATTTAATACCATGAAAATATTTTTATCAGAAAGATTTACTATCAGCAAATGATTTCAAGCATGTAATCTTTAATCTGTTTATGCACTGCAACATATATTTGCATATATTCTCATTCATATTTTATATTTTAGCATTATCCTAATATAGTTTACTACTTACCATTTCAACGCTGCTCTAAAATCTATTTTTCATTCACTCTGCGATTGTTCATAGTGAAAGAATGGTCTACAAATCTCTATATACTTCTTAGCAGATAAATTTAATATTTCTTATTTTTTTATTATTGCAATTGTTTGGGAATCGTTTGATTAAATTTAGGAATATATTCTTATAGTTTCAGAAATAACTATACACTCAATTATTAATTTTCATTATATATATAAATAAACTATTATTTCCTAACCTGTAAGAATATGTTCCTAAATTTGCCCAAACGAGATTGTAATAATAAAAAATACGAAATATATTGAACTTTTGTCTTTGATTACTTCCTTTAGATTGAGTTATTAGGAAAAGGCAACATCTTTCTCATGTATAAGTATACTTACAGGGCGTTCCGTATGATCCATTATGAGGGAAATGATGATGATGGCCAATTATGCAAAATTTTGTATAATTCTGTCTTCTCTGTTAAATAATTTCCGTCACGGAAGTGCACACAAACACAGATATAATTATATAGACAGAGTCAAACGAAGAAAAGTCTGTACAGAATTAATCGCACACGTGAAACGTTCTCGTCATTAGGCAATAATGGCCCAAGACGGCGCGTGATAACGCTCGAGTCGAGCGGCTCGACAATCGCCGGTCAGATGACGTCACGTGATGCACTGCTGCTGTTGTCGATACAGCAACTTATCACGCAAAAAGTAATAATCAAAAATTTCAATATTTCGACCTCATTTTAATTTTAAATAAAAATCAAAAATTACAAGTTCAAAAAAAGCATTTGTTAGATTTTAGATAGAAATAAACTGTTTTCTACTTATAATTTATCATTTCCATTATATATCGAAAAGTTGACAATTTCGATCTCTGTTAGATGTAAAGCACCCGTTGACATGATATCGAGGACATTGACGTCGTTTTGACATCGAATTGACATTAGCCTTCTCACTGGGAATGCTGTCAGCAAATATAAATTATTATTTTATAAATAATAGAAACCCAGATAGCCAAGTCTGTAAGATCATATATTGCAAATTGTGCGTTACATATTATGTTGATAGAATTCCGGCAGCAGTCAAACATGATCTGCCGTCTCAATCAGTATCGACAGAAATGTAGCAGGAAACAAGCAATTTCTGCGTCATAATATGCTACAAAATATCTTACAAAATTTAAACAGACATTCTTGATATAAGAACAGTAGATTTTAAGCATTATGTGTTAGCACAATATGTCGACAGAAATTAAACTAAAACTGAGCATAACATGAAATCATGCTATATTGATAGAATATCGTCAGAAATCGAGCTAATCTGTAAACACGGCGTAACGGCAGAAACGCGGCAGAAATGGAGCATGCACTGCCATTTCAAAAGTAACAGCAAAAACACAGCAGAAATACAGCATAGTTTGTAGTCATAAAATAATAGCAAAAACATGATTTATTTTATATTATATATAATAAGACTTATCTTCTTTTAAATGTAAAATACGATAATATATATGATTTAATATTAATAAATTAATTAATTTTTTTCTCTCGCTTCTATTTTAAAATTAGTAAATTAATTAATAATTAATAATTTATTGATTAATGAATTCAGTTTAAATTAAAAGCGAAAGAATTGGAAAGAATTGATTATATTTTATATACAAATTATTCAACAATTATCCAAAAAACTAATAAATGAAAACATTATGCCTTTTTTGTCAGTAAAACGAAAAGTCATGTTAAATAAATATGTTTTCGGCCAATCAAAAATAGTTACTTATTTTATATTCAATTAATGATAAATAAAGACAGAGAGGAATACAAAAATATCTTATTGTTAGATAGATGAACATTGCCATAAAAATGTCACGGACGAACTCCGCGCTCGCTGGCGGATAATCGCAGCCGGGATCAGGATTCGGTTTTCGGTTAGGCAAGCTCAAAGATCACGCTCGGGGTTTTTGTCAGAAAATAAAAGCGAGTTTTTATTCGTGTTAAATATAAATACAGAAAAGAAATGTATAACTGGCCGAACGTATGCGTGTACGGTATGACGGTACGATGCAGCGTGTATACGGTCGCGATGCACAAGTAACCCGTGCTTTAATGTCTTTCGCGGGTTCGCACGTTGGAATGCGCGTATACCGCGTGTGTTTACAAACGGCGCGGTCAATGACCGTTTGACGTAGCGTGGCTCGCGTTTTTGTCGCTCGTCTGGGCTTTCGGTCTAGCCCCGTTTTTACGCAGATGATAAGCGTACGGTTCTTGGAAATTCGCGAGTATTTCCCTAACGGAGATAGGAAATTCCGGGAACGCCGTGCCGACGAGAATGCCTCGTCCGAGGTAGCTCTCCTCTCTACCTCGAGGTGTATGCACCGGGCGTTTAGGCGGTCGGATGTTAGACCGATATCGAGATCTCTCGATCGAACCGGAGTGCACTCTGATTCGTTTCTTTCGATCGGATAATGCTCAGATGGAAGGAGCCTATGTCAAGAATCGAGAGTGCTCGATGTAGGAAGAGTTCTCTCTACCTCCGGATCTTGAAAGTTGGCTAATTCTTTTGGAGCGGTCTAGGTTTCGGATCGTTTCACTTGCGTGAGCGGATAGGAAAAATAGGTACTTAATTTGCCGAATGCGGCCTTTTTGTACCGGCTAATTACCCGCGTCGGCGCGCGGCGGTATTACCCCTTCCAAACGGGTTTCGGAAAAACGGTACGGTCGGGCCCGTTCGGAGGGGTTCGGGAAGTTCGCCGAACGCGGGCTTTCGCCGGCCGGCGGTTCGGGCCGCATCGGCGGCGCTCGGTCGTTTACGGCTAATTTAGCCTAACGGCTTAAAGCCGTATACGATACGTGTGACAAGTTTAAAAATGTGGGCGCACCGCGCCCCTGCCTCTGCCCGGCGGGTGTTCTGCTGGGCGGCAGCTTCCGGCGGATCGCATGCCGGGAATAAAGTAACGTGCAGGGGGTGCATCGTTACAAAAATAAAAGTATTTTATTAATAAAAGCTAGTGTGCTAAGAAGATTACATAGTATAAAAATTGAAATTTTAGATTACATAAAATTGGCATTGTAAAATTAAATTTTAATTATACCTTAAAATTTTAATTTATACTAATTTATACTAAATTATACTAAAATTCTAATTCTTTTTTTTTTGTACAGCAATCAGAGAAGAACTAGAAGCATCTGGAGGATTTAATATACTGAAATGATTATGAAATATTAACGAAGATAATTTGACATTTGCACTCAAAATGTAATATGTGGTGATTGATGGAATAACATGAAATTATCAACAATATAACAAATTAAAAAAGATCATTGCAAAAATCGACCAATATGGCTATTTTGATCAAATTCAAAGTATATTATGAATATATTAAGAATGCATTAAATTAGTCATTCCACTTATGTAATGCATTTATAATTGTATTTTCTTTTACATTTTTGATGTACAAAATAGAAAAATAAAGTGCATTGTTACAATTAAAACTATCGATAAATTTTATTTACTGACAAGTCAATTTATTTCTAAGACATTTATTTAACAAATGATTATAGAATTAGTTGCTATGTATCGGTTGCTATGTACCGGTTGCTATGTATCGGTTGTTATGTATTGTCGTTATAATATGTGTTATTCTGCATTCAACAGCAATAGCGATCGGATCAGAATATTATTACAGTGATACACAGTGCTTGCCGAGAGGATTATCATTACGATATACAGCAGAGGATCATTTGATACAGAGAATTCTTCCAGGCGTTCAAAGATTTAAGGATTCTTCCAGGAGTTCGAAGATTTAAGGATTCTTCCAGAAAATCTTTTGAGAAAAGCAGCAAAAGCCTTCCAGAGAATCTTCTGAGATAGCAGATTCGTGCAGAGAATCAATCCACCAAACACCAAGTAACATTTATATAATTGTTAGTTATAATTTCCTACTCAACAATATAATTGTTATCTAACACATAACAGTTATATAACATGTAACAGTTATATTGTTGAGTAGGAAATTATAACTAACAGTTATATAACTGTTACTTGGTGTTTGCTGGGAACGATATATACGTAACTATGAAACCATTTAAATGTTCTATCTCGAGAAAATGTTTTCACAAATTATCCGTCAAACAACGGAAAAGAATTATGTCTGAAATTAAAAATAATTTACATTACAATCATTACAAAATTGTGAAAGACAACAATTTACTGTTAAGGATATTCCATGTACCTTAAGTTCTTTAGATGCGGAATTAAATTCAGTCAATCTTGAAAATATTTATAGTAATACACTTTCTACAAACGTGGAGGATAATAATCTTTCTAATGATAGTGATTCATCATCTTCTCTTACAAGTAATACATCCTCAGTTGAGTCATTATTTCAAGAAAGATTGGCATCTTGTTTCATAAAAAATAATTTAAATCATGTCCAATGTAACAGTATTCTGTCACTTCTTCGCACACATCCTTGTTTTGAAAACTTACCGAAAGATGCAAGAACACTTCTAAATACTCCTCGAGATAAAATTGCTATCTTCAAAGTAGAACCAGGTGAATACGTTCATTTTGGAATAGAAACAAGAATTTCTCAATTTCTTTCACATTTTCTAACTGTATCCCTTCCTGATCAATTAGAAATAGATTTCAATACTGATGGTTGCTATGTAGATAGATCAGGAAGCATTCATATTTGGCCAATACAATGTAAAATTGCGAATATTAAACTTGCAAAGCCAATAATAGGAATATATCGTGGTGCTGTAAAACCATATGATCCAAATTTATTTTTTGAAAAGTTTATTGCTGATATTAAGAAAATATTAGTTAATGGAGGTATAATTTTCAATATCAAATTACCATTACGTTTAAGGTGTTTCATAGCTGATGCACCAGTTCGTACTTTCATCTTGAATCATCGAAGTCATATTTCTAGCCAACTATATTCAAAATGTAAAGTTTCTGGTGTACGATGTAAAGGAAGATATGTTTATTGTGGTAGTAAGTATTCTCTTCGCAGCGATAAAGAATATTTTCAATGTATAGATGAAGATCATCATAAAGATGGCCAAAATCCACTGTCTATGTTACCGATGGGAATGATATCACAAGTTCCCTTTGAATATATGCATCTTGTGTGCCTAGGAGTCATGAAAAAATTGTTATCTGCATGGGTACATGGAAAATATTCACGCTTATAGAAATTATCAGCAAGATCTATCTGCACTATATCTAGACGATTAAACATACTTACAGCATATTGTCCATCTGATTTTGTAAGACGTCCTAGATCACTCGATGCATATACAAAATATAAAGCAACAGAATTTCGGCAATTTCTTCTATATATAGGTCCAGTTGTAACATACGGTATTCTCGATGAACAAGTATATACACATTTTTTATTTCTGCATGCAGCAATAAGAATTTTAGCCTCGACATCACCATCAGATATGTATTTAAATTTTGCAAACCTTGCGCTGCAAAAGTTTGTTAACAGATGTGAAAATCTTTATGGTTCAATATTTAATTCTTATAATGTGCATGGTCTTCTTCATCTTACCGATGATGTGCGACGATTAGGTCCTCTCGATTCATTTTCTGCTTTCCCCTATGAGAATAATATGATGATTTTTAGAAAATATTGTAGAAAACCTGGTCTTTTTCTTCAACAAATTGCAAATAGGATGGCAGAAATAGAACCACGTACAATGAATCAGTCTATGATAATTATTGATTCCTCAATTCATGTGTCTATACAGCATCATGCTGGCCCTCTCCCGTGTAATTTTGCTAATTTCTCTCAATATCGTAAAATTACATTTAATGGCATATTGCTTAGTTTAGATAACCGTGATAATTGCTGTATGTTACATGATGGAAGTATTTGCATTGTGTTGAATATTCTTATGTCTAATAGCTCATATTATTTAATAATGAAAAAATTTTTAAACATTGTGATTTTTATGATATTGGTATTTCTTCTTCAAAGTGCCACGTTTTTAAATGTTCTACGTTAAATGATAATATTTTTTCAGTACGTATAAATGAAATCCATACAAAATGTTATAAAATGCCATTTTGGGATTGCAGTGATGATGAAAATTATTCAGAGCCTTCTCAATATATAGTAGCTACTATCATACATAATGATAGAATTTAAAATTTATATTTTCATATAAAAAATATTAATTCAATCATTACTGTAAAATAATATAACAAACAAGAATTAAACAAATGCGTGTATTACTTTTCCATTTTTTTTTAAGTATTTTTTTCAATTTGAAATTGAAGATGTTTTTATATTTACGTTTTAAGTTAAATTAATTAGTTTTTCATGTAGAAAAAAGTGGATTTTTCACTATAGTTTGCAATAAAATTTTATAAAATACAATTTTAATATAATTTTACATGAAAAATTATATGTAATAAATCGCGAAAAAAATTACCCGATCTAGCAAGTAAATAAAAAATAATAAAAAAGCAAAAGATAAAAGTTTTTATACATATATAAAAATTATATTATTTCTTTTTTATGTTTACTATAGAAGAGTTCTATACTGCTTATATTTTCTTCTAACAAAATTTTATTATTTGTTGTTGCCACTAACATTCTTATTCTTTTTCTTTTTGTTTCTGGATTGTCATGTTACTTGGACACTGACGAGATAAAATTAGTTCAACATTAGTCATTGAGCGCTCAATGACCGGCCATTCCTGATTTTTAAACTTGTAACGATGCACCCCGTGCACCCCCTTGAGATGCATCGTTTCCCGGCATGCGATCCGCCGGAAGCTGCCGCCCGGCAGAACATCCGCCGGGCAGGGGCAGGGGCGCGGTGCGCCCACATTTTTAAATTACCGAAAACGGCTTAATCCGTTAACCGAAAATCACCGAGCGTCGCCGATGCGGCCCGAACCGCCAACCGGCGAAAGCCCGCGTTCGGCGCACTTCCCGAACCCCTCCGAACGGGCCCGATCGTACCGCTTTTCCGAAACCCGTTCGGAAGGGGTAATACCGCCGCGCGCCGACGCGGGTAATTAGCCGGTATAAAAAGGCCGCATTCAGCGAATTAAGCACCTTTTTTCCGAGTCCGCTCACTCAGGTGAAGCATACCAGGAAACCTAGACCGCTCCTAGAAACTAGCCCAGCTTCAAGTCACGGAGGTAGAGTGAACTCTTCCTCCTTCGAGCTCTCTCGATACTTGATTCGGCTTATCCTTCTAAGACACTTTTCTGACCGTATAAGCGAACCAGAGCGCACTCCGGTTCGATCGAGGGATCTCGATAATCGGTCCAACATCCGACCACCAAACGCCGTTGCATTTAATCGCGAGGTAGAGTGGAGAGCTACCTCGGACGAGCATTCTCGTCGGCACGGCGCTCCCGAGAAAACTTCCTAATATACCGGGAATTATTTCCACCGTACCGAGAAATAAAGCTACCGCGTAACAACCAGCCGATTCGCGGAATCATTCGCCTGCGATAACGCGTACATAAAAACGGGACTAGACCGATCGCCCAGACGCGCGTACTGAAAAACGAGACGCGCTACGTCAATCGGGCATTGAACCCACATTTGTAAACACGCGCGATACACGAAGCGTCTTGCGTTACATAAAACCTCGTTATTAGCGGTTTATAATAGAGTCTCGCTGCATTTTCCGAAACAACGCAGTTATTGCATATAAACGAACGATACTAAACTCTCTTTGTATTTTCGACAACACCTCTATTAAACACAAGCTCACATTTATACCGTGCGACACAACACCACGCGCTTCGCATATACACCACGTATTTCGAGCCTTTTCTTAGACGTCACGAACAACCACAGACGTTCACATTTGTAACACATACGTTGTACAAGTCTTAATAAATATCTTTTTTTTTTTAACATTTACACACGCTCTCGCTTTCTTTCTGCGACCACCGGACTCTGATCCCGACTCGTCTATCCGACGGCGATTTTAGCGAAAATCGATCGTGACATTGGCGCCCGAACAGTCTTTTTTTTCGTAAACCGGAATACGTAGAGAGCGTGCGAGTAAAAGAATGAAAGCGTGGGTGTACAAACTTAATAAGGACCAGTTAACCGCACTGGCGAAAGCGTTAAATATTGAGGACGCGGGTACTCTGGAGGAACTCCGCAAACGAGTGGGCCGATTCGCGGACGAGCATCCCGAACAGATTGATGCATTCGAGGCGGGCGTGGGAGAATTAGGCGCCCAAGGGGCGATGCTCAGGTTAACAGTTCCGACTCCGACAAATCCGGAATTCCGAACGCCCACCGCCACAGATATGGCATTCATGTACGAGGGAAAGATGATTAATCAAATTCGCAAATGGGGATGCCATTTTGATGGCCGGGACCCTGCCGCGTTTTTAGAAAGGGTAGGGGAATTAAGGCAGGCGTACGGGTTCACACCAGCGCAACTGCTACAGGGGCTCCCGGAGTTATTGAAAGGAGACACTCTCCTGTGGTTTAGGAACTATCGGGACTTCTGGGAGATATGGGACGATTTCGAGCGCGATTTTCGGAGGCAATTTCTGCCACGACGTTACGCGGCCACACTGCGTCGGGAGATTATGGGGCGGCACCAACAATCAACGGAGAAATTTGCACAGTACATCACGGTGATGATGACACTGATGCGTCGGGCCAGGGGATACTCGCGAGACGAGCAGCTCGAGGTAATCTACGAAAACATGAACCCGGCATACAAACATTATGTGAGGATCGACGACGTACGCAGTATAGTAGAATTGCAAACACGGGCCGCGGAGTACGAGGATATAATACAAGAACAAAAAGAGGCAGTTAAGCGGGAAAAAGACACCACAGCACCGGTAATAGCAGCGGTATACAATAAGAGGGACTGCTGCTGGAGGTGCAAGCAAAGAGGGCACACGCGCGCGCAGTGCCGAAGGCAAGCAAAGAAATTTTGCTCGCAATGCGGGCAGGACGGAGTCCTGACCAAAGACTGCCACCCGAAGGCGGGAAAAGCCTCCGGGGCCGGGGAGAGCGCGGCCGCAAATGAATACAACCCCGAGCCCCGCATAACTTTCACACCGCGACCGCATATGAAGATTCGCATCCAAGGACGTAGCTATAACGCCCTGATAGATGGGGGGGTCAGAGATCTCATTGATCGATGAACGCACGTCCAAGATGCTAAACAGCGAAGGGATTGAGATCAAGGAAGAAAGAGGGGCAGTATGCCTAGCAAACGGGTCCACAGGCGAAACACTTGGCTACATGAAAATTCCACTGCGGGTGGGTAACCGGACCATCACACACAACTTTTCCATCCTCCCACACATGGAGGATGACATAATCATCGGGATAGACTTGCAGTACCGACTCCGCTTGGGAATCCCTCCCCCGCCAAGGCACATCAAAAAATGGCTTCCGAGGTGCAACACGATCGGGGGACTAGCCGTGCAAACGCCGGACGAGAAGGAACGACTGCAGCAGTTTTTAGAAAAAGAACTGCGAGAATTTGAGAACATCCGCGGACCAACCAGCAAAGTAGAGCATCACATACGTCTAAAGGAGGAAACGCCCATCAAACAAAGATACCGGCCACGCAATCCGACCATGCAGGCGATTATTAATAAAGAAGTGGACGAAATGATGGAGCAGGGCGTAATTGAGCCATCACACAGTCCATGGAGCTCCCCCATCGTAATAGTGAAAAAGAAAGATGGCAAGCATAGATTCTGCATAGACTTCCGACGGATAAATGACGTGACCCACAAGGACGCTTACCCATTACCGCAAATCACGGCGACATTGGATAAACTGAGAGAAGCACGATACCTGTCCACGCTCGACTTGAAAAACGGATATTGGCAAGTTCCGCTCGCACAGGAGAGCCGACCGATTACCGCATTCACAATTCCGGGGAAGGGACTTTACCAATTCACGGTAATGCCGTTCGGGTTACATTCGGCACCAGCTACATTCCAAAGACTGTTAGACACAGTCCTCGGGCCAGACTTAGAACCTCACGTATTTGTCTATTTGGACGATATCATTGTAATTAGTAAAACGTTCCACAAACACCTCGAGCTGCTCGCCGAGACTTTCCTCCGCCTCCGAAATGCACAATTACGACTGAACCCTGACAAGTGCAAATTTTGCGTAGATAAGTTAAAGTACCTCGGGCACATAATTGACAGGGAGGGTATTCGGACAGACCCCGAAAAGGTTAGCGCCGTGGCCGACTGGCCAGAACCGCGAACAATTAAGCAGATTCGACAATTCATAGGGATGGCCTCGTGGTATCGGCGATTCATCGCGGGTTTCTCCAAGATAGCCGCGCCGCTGACGCAACTTACAAAAAAGAACGCGCGCTGGACATGGGGAAAGGAACAGGAAGAGGCTTTCCGCACACTAAAGGCGAAACTAGTTTCCGCGCCAGTATTAGCTTGTCCGGATTTCTCGAAACGATTCGTGCTACAAACGGACGCTAGCACCTCCGGCCTCGGGGCCGTGTTGACGCAGCAACACGAGGACGGCGAAAGGATGATTGCGTACGCGAGTCGGACGTTGAACGCTGCAGAACGAAATTATACCGCAACCGAACTCGAATGCCTAGCGATCGTCTGGGGAATCCGGAGGTTGAAAAGTTATTTGGAAGGCTACGCCTTCACGGTCATAACTGATCACCAGGCCCTGAAATGGTTGCAAAAGCTAGAATCTCCGACCGGACGACTCGGGCGCTGGGTGTTCGAGTTGCAGCAGTACGAATTCGACATCAAATACCGTCGAGGAGTTCAGAACCGCGTGGCAGACGCGCTATCGCGCTATCCGGAAATCGCGGCCGTCAAACGTACACGCTGCCGGTGGTACGACCGAGTATTGGAGGAAGTACGACAGGACCCAGTCACCAGACCAGGATACGCAATTAAAAACGGGAAGTTGTACCGACACATCTTGCACACCCTGAACTTCAAGGAATTGAGCAGTGAACAGCAATGGAAATTGTGTATTCCAACACCAGTAAGGCAGCAGGTTCTGCAAAAATACCACGACGAACCAACGGCGGGGCATCTCGGCATTGCGAAGACGATAACAAGAATTGCCGAGAAACATTACTGGCCAGGGATGTTCCGCGACATCGCGAGATATGTCCGGAACTGCAGCAATTGCCAGAGCCACAAAGCGTCGCAAGAGAAGCCAGCAGGAAAATTGCACGCAACAGAGATAAGACGACCCTGGCAACAGGTCTGCATTGACCTCATAGGCCCGATGCCTAGATCAAAGAAGGGACACACTTGGCTGTTGGTAATGCAAGACCGTTTCTCGAAATGGACCGAACTGGTGCCTTTACGCCGAGCAACAGCCGACGCCGTCACACAGGCCGTGACAAACAATATAATCCTGCGGCACGGAAAACTGGAGACAATCCTATCGGACAATGGCACGCAATTACGGTCGAAACAATTAGAACAAAGATTAACAGAGTGCAATATAAAACACGTAACTACACCAGCATACGCACCGCATTGCAACCCAGTAGAAAGAACTAACCGATCAATAAAAACCATGGTTAGTCAGTACACCGGAAAAGACCAGAGGACCTGGGACGAAAAATTAAACGCACTCCAATTCGCGTACAACACCGCCGTTCATGACGCCACAGGATACACCGGCATTCTTAAATTTCGGACGCGAATTGGTTGTACCTGTAGCCGACGATCCATCGATCGAGCAACCGCCAGCTCCCGAAACCATAAGGAGGCAACTACAAGAGGCAAACGAGCTGGTTAAAATAAATCTCGCACGAGCCTTCGAAAAACAAAAACATCATTATGACCTGCGAAGAAGAGCCTGGAAACCGCACGTGGGCGAGTGGGTGTGGAGGAAAAGTCACCAGCTCTCCAAAAAAGCGGAGAATTTTAATGCGAAGCTCGCGCCAAAGTACGACGGGCCGTACGAAGTACGTCGGCTGATTTCGCCCGTAATCGTGGATCTTCGCAGCAGGCGAAGGAAGTGGCTCCGACATGTACATATCCAGGATTTAAAATCGGCGAAAACCGACGGCGAGGACAAGGACATAAACAATAACAACAATGACGATAGCGAAGACGAGAGCGAGTGACTCAAGCGTCACTTCAAAGCAAGATGTCGAACGAGCAAGACATACTACGAGCTATCGAAGAATACCTCGGCGAACCCGCCGATCAAGGAGCGTCCACCGCGCCACCGGCTCCGCCACCAGAGCCGCAGCAGCCGCCGCAGCCGCGGCCGCCAAGGGTCGGAACAACGATCCAAAGATCCGACTGGGTCAACGAGCAAAAGCGGCGAATGCTCTTGGCCCAGCCTCCGCCATCACCAGGGAGAAGGCCGATCCGGCCTTACGAAAAGCCGCCACCACCGCTGACCAAGACCGCAGCTGAGGCCCCGGAGGAGATCCTGCGGCCCGCAGGGCCCATAACCGCACCTCCAATCAAGGTGGAGATCGAGCCCGGCCTCATCGTTGAGGTACCGCATTTCGCGGTACACGTTAGCCGGCGTTATAAACCGAGAACGCCGCAAGGACATTGGATCCTACGATTTTCCGGGGACGGAAGGCTTAATTCCGCTATAAGCGGAAAATTAACTAGATCCGTCCAACCAGAGGGTCCATCCGTCCAATCGACCGACCATCCGTTCGCTCTAACCACCGCTCCGAACATCGAGTTATATGTGTGCCTCGAATTCAGGCACAATTCTAAGGGGGGTGATGTAACGATGCACCCCGTGCACCCCCTTGAGATGCATCGTTTCCCGGCATGCGATCCGCCGGATGCTGCCGCCCGGCAGAACATCCGCCGGGCAGGGGCAGGGGCGCGGTGCGCCCACATTTTTAAATTACCGAAAACGGCTTAATCCGTTAACCGAAAACCACCGAGCGTCGCCGATGCGGCCCGAACCGCCGACCGGTGAAAGCCCGCGTTCGGCGCACTTCCCGAACCCCTCCGAACGGGCCCGATCGTACCGCTTTTCCGAAACCCGTTCGGAAGGGGTAATACCGCCGCGCGCCGACGCGGGTAATTAGCCGGTATAAAAAGGCCGCATTCAGCGAATTAAGCACCTTTTTTCCGAGTCCGCTCACTCAGGTGAAGCATACCAGGAAACCTAGACCGCTCCTAGAAACTAGCCCAGCTTCAAGTCACGGAGGTAGAGTGAACTCTTCCTCCTTCGAGCTCTCTCGATACTTGATTCGGCTTATCCTTCTAAGACACTTTTCTGACCGTATAAGCGAACCAGAGCGCACTCCGGTTCGATCGAGGATCTCGATAATCGGTCCAACATCCGACCACCAAACGCCGTTGCATTTAATCGCGAGGTAGAGTGGAGAGCTACCTCGGACGAGCATTCTCGTCGGCACGGCGCTCCCGAGAAAACTTCCTAATATACCGGGAATTATTTCCACCGTACCGAGAAATAAAGCTACCGCGTAACAACCAGCCGATTCGCGGAATCATTCGCCTGCGATAACGCGTACATAAAAACGGGACTAGACCGATCGCCCAGACGCGCGTACTGAAAAACGAGACGCGCTACGTCAATCGGGCATTGAACCCACATTTGTAAACACGCGCGATACACGAAGCGTCTTGCGTTACATAAAACCTCGTTATTAGCGGTTTATAATAGAGTCTCGCTGCATTTTCCGAAACAACGCAGTTATTGCATATAAACGAACGATACTAAACTCTCTTTGCATTTTCGACAACACCTCTATTACACACAAGCTCACATTTATACCGTGCGACACAACACCACGCGCTTCGCATATACACCACGTATTTCGAGCCTTTTCTTAGACGTCACAAACAACCACAGACGTTCACATTTGTAACACATACGTTGTACAAGTCTTAATAAATATCTTTTTTTTTTAACATTTACACACGCTCTCGCTTTCTTTCTGCGACCACCGGACTCTGATCCCGACTCGTCTATCCGACGGCGATTTTAGCGAAAATCGATCGTGACAAACTCAGACTAGATCTAAGAGAATACATCAATTACGTGAACAGCTGTTTATTGAGCGCTCACAAAACTAATATATTCTACCATTAAATATATTCTACAAGATGTGTGTATGTATAATGTATCTGTTAATTATCTTCTATCACGGAAAAACAAGATGTGTTGCGCGAAAAATCGAGCGCATGGACGGACACGAATAGCGTATTACAGTGAGGTTTATAATTAATTCTGGAAAATGACTTTTCGAAACATAACTTAATCATACATGGATGGATTCGTAAAAAAATAACCTTTCACATGGTAATAAAGAAATTTAAAAATTAAAAAAAAATATATTTAGTGGTGGGGGTATTTTGAAAATTTAGAAAAACAAAAATTTTTTTTTGTAATTATTGTAAAGTACTCTTGAAGCCACTTAAATTTTAATTTGAAAATTTTTTTCTATCATAATTTCTGAAATATTCATCTTGAAAGGAGAAAACCGATTTTTTTCAAAGGGGTGTTTTACCCCCTAAATTTAGGCAAGGCAACAGAATTGCCAACTTCAACACACGCGCGTTGCGCACAAGATTCCAAATGCGTACTGCGCAACCACGTGTTCGGCACAACTAAACAATGCACATATGATAACTCAAGACATAACTTAGTTCAGATGGAATTTATAATAATTCCAAACAATTAATAGTCATTTACATTCCCTTAAAACAGGGGAGTATTAGCAATATTACGCACAGTCATATAGTTTGCTGCGCAACGACATAAAATACAAGGCTCACTACTAATTATAAAACTATACAAGACTAATATCATGTGTATAGCTTAAAAAGAAATTTTATTCAAGGATAACAGTAGCAATTAAAGAGATTATCGCATAACAATTATAGTGTGAAGAGTCACTCTATCTAACAATATCATACTCTAGTTAAGCCACCGTGCATAACCATTTAAGATTAAATCGTCTCATTATAATGGCCTGGTTTACACCGACCGTTTGATACGCGTATCAAATGTTATGTTCGTACTAAATGTATGGTGTAAACAATGCCGTTTGAGTTGATACGATACGCATCGAGAAGGCGTATCGTATCAAAATAATACGCGTATCAAGCATATGTGTGGCGCTGTAAACACTTGTGCGTCAAAGAACGAAGGATTATTTCTGACTGGTCGGCCATTTTTCGTTCCTGCGTGTTTTCTTTTTGACCTCTGAAAAAATACAAGAATGTCGTGCAAAAGAGGCCAAAGTTGGACTGAAGAGGAAACGCGTATATTTCTAAAATTATGTCTCGAAAAACAAATATTGGTAATAATGGATGGAAAAAAACATAAACATGTTGATATTTTACGGATGCTTGTTCCAGAGATGGAACAGAAAGGTTATTTTAAGACACCTGAGCAGTTAAAATTAAAATTAAAAAATTTAAAGCTTGCATATTTTAAATGTAAGAGAGAAAATAATATAAGTGGAGCAGCAAAAACTAGTTGTCCTTTTTATAAAAAACTAGAATTATTATATGGCTGTAGACCAAGTGCAGAAGCAGATTCTTTAGGAGTCGATACTTTATGCAATAATAATAATTTAAGTAATGAATTAGAAGATAAATATGAATACATTATTAAAATATAATTAATATTATATTTAGGGGCCTATTCTGTAACCTTTAATGATGTCGTTATGTATCATTGCGCAGCTATTTCATGATACAAAAAATGTGCGCAGTGATGCATAACAACATCGTTAAAAGTTACAGAATAAGCCCCTTAATTAATTTCAAGCAAATATTATAACTGTTTTTCATTTTAGCTAATACTAATCCTGAAAATGTGGCATCTGAAGATATAGCAAATGTGTGCAATTATGAAGTTTATGAGACTTCAGAATCATATACCGATCAAGAAAATGAAGAACCAGCAAAAAAAAATCAAATTGAAACCAACTGGTAAGAGTAAAGGAATTTTGACAAGTTTTTTTAATTCATCGATTGATCAATCGCATGATGTGCAAATGTAGAAATGCAGTAGTTGCGCATTAATACGATTGATCATTCGATAAATTAAAAAACTCGCCATTTTATTCTTAAAATTTGGCTCTAATGTATAGTAATAGGATTTTATTTATAATATGATATGTACATTTTTTACATAGGAAGAAAAAGTTATCAAACTACTTTAGAAAATTATTCAGAGAAATGGATAGAATCTCAAAAAGTTATGCTGGATACAATAATAGAGAAACAAGATAAAATGCAAAAAGAATTGATTCAACAAGAGATGGAAAAACAAAGAGAATGGGAGCAACGAGAAATGGAAAAAGAACGTAATTTCCAACGAGAACAAACAAATATGATTATGCAAACTTTTTTACAAAGCATGCATGCATTAAGGCCTCAAATGCCTACATTTCCTCAAAATAATGATATGCCTCTAAAATTAATTCCGGTGAGTTTTAATGAAAACTATTCTATTTAACTAATTAAACTAAATAAAGCAATTGTATTAATTAAAACATAAAATAAAAATATTTTTTTTTAGATAATTGTGCTGTGCCTTCATCTTCCAAAGTGCAAAACCATACTACAAAGACAACTGTTGCTTCACAAAAAGAGAAATCACCTTCACCCTAAAAGTTTTAAAGTAAACATATATTGATATAGGTAGCATATAGGTCACAAAAAAAAATATGAAAGTACAAGAAAGTATTATTACGTTGATAAATTAGTTGTGTATGTTACGTTGAATTTTTTTTCAAAGTTTAATATACAGGGTGTCGCAGACCACCCGTATTAGCCGAATATCTCAAAAACTGAGCGCGGTAGACAAAAATATTTCAGACAAAAGTTGTAAGGTTTCAAGTATCGCATTACATGGCGACATCAGTTTGACCTTGAAGAGTTATTTGAAGGTCACGTGAAGGTCACCGTCAATTTCTTAAATGGAACCCCCTATTTTTTATTCACTACCCTGTCAGTCACTACCCTGAGTGACCTCCAAAAAGTTTTAGCCGTCAATCATTGTTTATTACAAAGTTAAACAAATAAAGTTTGACGAATTATATGGATACAATGGATACATCGCTTAGCATAGAAAATTACAAATCCATGAGAGGTCCATCAGAAATGTATGTGTACACATACACACACGCACGCACACACACACACATACACACGCGGGGGGTGCAAGGGGGCCTTCGGCCCCCCTCCCGCACCACCCCGCCGGTAGGCTAGGTGGACGTTGCTTTGCTACAATGGACAGATGTTGTAAGTTGTAAAACGAGGTCCACCCCGCCGGTAGGCTAGGTGGACGTTGCTTTGCTACAATGGACAGATGTTGTAAGTTGTAAAACGAGGTCCACCTTGCCTATCGGCGGGGTGGTGCGGGAGGGGGCCGAAGGCCCCCTTGCACCCCGCGCGCGCATGTGTGTGTACACATACGTTTCTGATGGACCTCTCATGGGTTTGTAATTTTTTCATAAGCAACATGTTCATTATTTGACAACTTTGAATATACTGAATGTTTGATATACTGCGAAGCACTGTATAATAACACGTTTATATATTTCTGATTTAGCTTACTTATTTCACTTGTGATAGAGATACTTTTTGTTTGAAGTTTCACTAGGATAATGATTTCACACACGAAGGAAATAGATACGTGCATATAATGTGAAATTTCACTGATTTGTTTTCTACCAACGAACTGAGATACAAAAATTAGAGACAAAGGCGACGTTCTGAGAAGCGGTGTTTATCGCACGAAGGTCGATACACGATACATAGATATACACGAATATGATATGGACAGCTGATCGAATGGTTTGAAATATGAAATGAGAATGATGAGATTTTATACAGTGAAATAATGACGCAATGAAAATGATTAGAATAAAGTATTAACACTGTTGTTTTGATATTTTTTTTTATTTTGCCTAAATAATTTATTAAATATTTGTTATTAAAAATAAAAAATAATTAAGTAAACGTATCTCTCTTATAAATACACTATTTTCTTATTAAGTACGTAATATGTTCGAAAATTACGTGAAATTCATGAAACTTTATTTGTTTATAACTTTTTAATAAACAATGACCGACGGCTAAAACTTTTTGGAGGTCACTCAGGGTAGTGACCTTGACAACATAGGTCAAGGTCAAAGTCATTAGAGGTGGGTAAGTTAAAGTAAAGATTTACCCAAAAAGTACTCGAGGGAAAAATATTTTATTATAGTGTTTTGGAAAGCCCTCGAGATAAGCTACAAGAATATGCAATAAAAAATGGGAGGTTCCGTTTAAGAAATTGATGGTGACCTTCACGCGACCTTCAAATAACTCTTCAATGTCAAACTGATATCGCCATATAATGCGTTACTTGAAACCTTACAACTTTCGTCTGAAATATTTTTGTCTGCCGCGCTCAGTTTTTACGATATTCGACTGAAACGGATGGTCTGCGACACCCTGTATATACATATATATAAATTTTTATTTTATGTTTTTAGAATGTAATGGTTAGTTTTTATTTACGTGATAATTTGTACTATTTGTGATAGTTACAATATTTGTAATAATTATATAATATTTATATTTATTTATAATGGTTAAAGATTATAGTAATGTATTCGATCTAGCTAAGAAAGTAATTTACAAAATGTTACTAATTTACAAATGACTGAAATGTATTGAATTTGTTATTAAATTAACTATTATATAAACTATAATATAAAACTTGATAAAGTGGAAAAGATTAAGAGAAACTAATAATGGAAGGATATTTTTTTATAAAAATTATAATTGAAAAAGATGTATTATGTATTAAGGCTGATTAAAATAATATTAAAATAAATATTTAATCATTTATTATATAATCCACATTTTTATTTATTAACTTGCATACAAAATACTGTTAACAAAACATTTTCAAGGTCGTATTAAAGCTTTTCTTAATGAAAAATTGTCTGATAAATATTGTTTTATACGATTTCGTAAAACTTTGCCTTGAACGGAATCTTTTGCATTACAGGTATTAACTCTTGATTGCGGTATTCGAATTTCTAATTCTTCAATTTCTTGTAACCATTGGTGCATAAATTGATTACACAACACAACACAGTCCAGCTTTTTTAAGTCTAATAGTGTTTTCTGGGGTAGTTTTTTGTGCCAAATTCGAATCCGTTTGCAGAATTTGTCCATCACGTCAGGATTTCGAGATATCCTAACCTAAAAGTGCCAAAAACATGGGTTTTTACTATACTGAAGGTTATGTTACATCACGACGTAAATTTTTTTTTCCAAACCCGTTATAGCATCTAAAAGTACCACTCTTCCCCTTCAAAATCCATTTTGAATCATTAAAATATCTTTTTTTTGCCTGGGTAATCGCCTACTGAAATTGATTAGTTTGGCGTATTCGTCAACGTTCGGAAACCGATTAGCATCAAATTAAGACTGAAAAAGATATAATATTAATATCACGAACACCTTATTTTCTATTGGTTTGGTAAGTTTTCGGGGTCGCTGTTGACGAATCGGAAGTTGGAATTCAAAAATTTGAAATGGCGGATTCAATATGTATATATTGAATATACAGTAGACTCTCCATGTATGGCACTATATGGCCGCGAATTTAATAAGTTTACTCTACTGCATAAGCTGTACTCTACTGCATAAGCTCTGGAACTTAAATACAAGCTTTAAGTCTCAAAACTTAACAAGTTTAATACAAATTCAAATCCTAATAATCCAGTAACCTGTATGAGCTCTTAGCCCAAAAACTTTTTGATGCAAGAGTAAGAGATTTGATTACTTTATATATTTAATAGTCCCACGAATCTAAATCTGACATATTCCTTCGGGCACATATTATCTTTTTTCTTGAAAGAGCTGGCAATAAACCGCGATGCTTTCATAAACCAAGCGGACTTTCATTATCTTAAAATTTAGTAATAATGTATAGTTTACATTGAAACTATATACAATATTATTTGATCGAAGCAATTTATTATATATTCCAATTTTACTGTATATTCTGAAATTCTACCTGCCTTAACGGCTATCGTGATTACTTGCCAGCATTTTGTTTCAGATTGGCAAGTATAATCTCTGAGCATCCAAAATGTCGAAAAGAAAATGTAAAAATGATCCCAATGTTTTTTGTTACATTTGCGGTAAATATGCAAATAAAAATCAGAGACTTGATATTACAGATTTTGTGAAGGAATGTTATAAAAATTACTTCGACCTTGAAATTTCACACGAGGATAAGTCTTGGGTTCCACACAAGGTTTGCCAAACTTGCGTCGCAACTTTAAGAAATTGGAGTTACGGCAAAGGTAAAAGTATGCCTTTTTGTCGAGTGAGTCCCGATTGCGCACATTCCCGATCGGACACAGCGAAATTTCCCGATCGGACACAGTCCCGATCGGACACAGACCCGATCAGACACGGACCCTATCGGACACAGGCCCGATTGGACACAGTCCCGATCGGACACAGTCCCCATCGGACACAGTCCCGATCGGACACAGATCCGATCGGACACAGACCCGATCGGACACAAGCCCGATCGGACACATACGGTTGCAATCGGACACAGTCCCGATCGGACACAGACCCGATTGGACACAGTCCCGATCGGACACAGTCCCGATCGGACACAGACCCGATCGGACACAGACCCGATCGGACACAGACCCGATCGGACACAGACCCGATCGGACACAACCCCGATCGGACACATACGGTTGCAATCGGACACAGTCCCGATCGGACACAGACCCGATCGGACACAGTCCCGATCGGACACAACCCCGATCGGACACATACGGTTTCAATCGGACACAGTCCCGATCGGACACAGACTCGATCGGACACAGGCCCGATCGGACACAGTCCCGATGTCCTAATCGGAACACAGGTGCAATCGAACATAGCACACACACACACACACGGGGGGTGCAAGGGGGGGCCTTCGGCCCCCCCCCGCACCCACCCCGTCCCCCTCGCTTCGCGTGGAAAGTTGTGTGGCCGTTGTGTGTCCGATCGGGACTGTGTCCGATTGAAACCGTATGTGTCCGATCGGGGTTGTGTCCGATCGGGTCTGTGTCCGATCGGGTCTGTGTCCGATCGGGACTGTGTCCGATCGGGTCTGTGTCCGATCGGGACTGTGTCCGATTGCAACCGTATGTGTCCGATCGGGGTTGTGTCCGATCGGGTCTGTGTCCGATCGGGTCTGTGTCCGATCGGGACTGTGTCCGATCGGGACTGTGTCCAATCGGGTCTGTGTCCGATCGGGACTGTGTCCGATTGCAACCGTATGTGTCCGATCGGGCTTGTGTCCGATCGGGTCTGTGTCCGATCGGGTCTGTGTCCGATCGGGACTGTGTCCGATGGGGACTGTGTCCGATCGGGACTGTGTTCAATCGGGCCTGTGTCCGATAGGGTCCGTGTCCGATCGGGTCTGTGTCCGATCAGGACTGTGTCCGATCGGGAAATTTCGCTGTGTCCGATCGGGAATGTGCGCAATCGGGACGATTCCTTTTTGTCAACCTATGATTTGGCGTGAACCAAAAAGTCATGACGATTGTTACTTTTGTGCATGTGTTGATTTACATGGCTACAATTCTAAAAACTGCAAAAATATTAAATATCCAAATGTTACATCCGTTACAAGACCTATTCTGAAAACAGAATCTAATGTTATACCTTCTCCTTCTTTAGGTAGTCAACAGGGATCTACCGAATTTGTGAAATGTGACTATATAGATGATGCTAATGATGGCGATTACATTGTTGTTAACTTGAACAGTCATCCAAAGTTATTTGATCAGGAGGCACTTAATGATTTAGTTAGAGATTTGAATCTTCCTAAAGATAAAGCAGAACTTTTAGGCTCCAGACTGCACGAACGCAACCTTCTTTCTCAACAAACAACATTTAGTTGGTATCGTAATCGAGAAAAAGAATATGTAAAATTTTTTACTGAAAATGATTCCGCAGTGTTCTGTCATGATATACCAGGTTTAATGGATAAACTGGGCTTGTCTTACAACCCAAAGGATGGGAGATTTTTTTGGATGCTTCGAAATATAGTTTAAAGGGTGTGCTCTTACACAATGGAAATATTTTTGCATCTATTCCTATTTTCCACTCTGTGCATCTGAAAGTCTCATTCTAATGTAAAATTCGTGTTTGATCAAATAAAATATGAAAACCATATGTGGAAAATATGTAGCAATTTGAAAGTAATTTCTTTAATACTAGGACAACAATTAGGATTCACGAAGTACCCTTGTTTTATTTGTGAATGGGATAGTCGCGCAAGAGACCTTCATTGGATACAGAAAGATTGGCCCTTGAGAAAGTTTATTCAGACATGCGTAATATCGTACAGGCGTCATTAGTAGATTCACAAAAAATTTTACTACCTCCATTACACATAAAGCTCGGTATTATGAAACAGTGTTAAGGCTTTAGATCAAGCTGGTGCATGTTTTAAATACTTAAATGATAAGTTTCAAGGATTAAGCGATGCAAAGATCAAAGAGGGAGTATTTGTGGGCCCGCAGATTCGAGCACTTATGAAAGATGTTAATTTTGAAAAAGTTATGACTGACGTTGAGAAAAATGCGTGGCAGAGCTTTAAAAATGTTGTAAAGGGGTTTTTGGGTAATAACAAAGATGAACATTATGAAATCCTTGTCAAAGAGATGCTAAAAAATTTTAAAGTACTTGGATGTAAAATGAGTTTGAAACTTCATTTCTTATACTCACATCTTGATTATTTTCCTGAAAATTTGGGTGATGTGAGTGAAGAGCAGGGTGAGAGGTTTCACCAGGACTTAAAAGAGATGGAGCGACGTTACCAGGGAAGGTGGACTAAAACTATGCTTGCTGACTATTGCTGGAACTTGAAGAGATGAGCCTGATGCTCTACATAAAAGACAGTCAAGGTCTCGTAGCTTAGAAGTCAAACGTGAACGCTAGTAAGTTTATTAAGCACCGTATATCGTGAGAGGCAAGGGGACTCACGGTAATCAAGCACCCCGAAACGTGAGAGGCAAGGGGACTCACGGTAATAAAGCACCCCGAAACGTGAGAGGCAAGAGGACTCACGGTAATAAAGCACCCCGAAACGTGAGAGGCAAGGGGACTCACAATAATAAAGCACCCCAAAGGGAACAGAAGCCTGCTACGTCCACGTCGTTGTTCCTGGGTATCGCTAAATGTAGGTTTGTGAAAGAAAGAAAAGCCTTTGGCTGAATGAAAATTAAAATTTTTTCAAAATTTTTTACTACCATATTGAATTCGCCATTTTTAATTTTATAATTGTTACTTGAGATTTGTAATTAGTAACCCCAAAAACAATAAAATTTTTGTTGTTCAACATTTTCCAATTCTATCCCTTTGAGTCTTAACTTAACGCTATTCGGTTTCCGAACGAATACGCCAAACTAATCAATTTCAGTAGGCGATTACCCAGGGAAAAAAAAAGATATTTTAATGATTCAAAATGGATTTTGAAGGGGAAGAGTGGTACTTTTAGATGCTATAACGGGTTTGGGAAAAAAATTTACGTCGTGATGTAACATAACCTCCAATATAGCGAAATACCGCGTTTTTTGCACTTTTAGGTTAGGATATCTCGAAACCATGACGTGATAGACAAATTCTGCGAACGGATCCGAATTCAGCATAAAAAATTACGTAGGATTACAATGTTGGGTTTAAAAAAGCCGGATTAACCATTGTATTTGTATATTTGTTATTGTTGTTATCTTCAACAAAATTGTGTAATATACAACATGCTGTAATAATTTCTGGTGCAAAGCTGTAATTGCAATTAATCTTGTGTAAAATTCTTCATCTAGCTTTTAACCTGCCAAATGCCATCTCTACGGATACTCGAGCAGAATTTAGATAAACATTGAACGACTCTTCTTCCGCTGATAATGTGTCAAAAAATCCTTTCAAAAGCCATGATAATAAAGGATAAGCTGGATCCCCCACAATCATAAACGGTATTTCTATTCCATTTATATTATAAGTATCCCAAAAGATATAAATTTAATAATTAGAGATTTGGCTCAAGTAATCAAAAAATTAAAAAGAAAATGGCATAAGAGCCAATGCGCGGTAGTTGGAGCGCAGAGAAGCAACAACACTTTTTTCTTTTTTCAATATTAGTTTATTAAAAAACACATTATAATAACAAAAAACGAACGTTTCGGATCATCTTTTGATCCTTCTTCAGCGCGATGTTAACAATTTATATTACAAATAGTGACGCGTTACATTAAACGAATTTGTTCTCGACGCGTAGGTGACGCTAAATTGCATCCCGCGGAGGTCTAGTAAGTGCTCTGCTTCCAACAGTCAATTAAATATACTATAGTTATGCTATGCGACGTCACAGCAGATCTTACAAATCGAATAAAAATAATAAAATAAATACCGCAAGATATTACACGTGAATAAGCTTTTTTGCTTAAGTTAATAGTTAGAAGCATGGCTCACCAGATTCCGCGCTTTTTACAATTAATAATATAGTATGCCGCTGTGCGCCCCATGTCGATTCGAGATTCGATGACGAACTGTATAAATATGTCCTCGGTTGTCAGGACGTAAACATGGACTCAACCAAGGACATGCGCAGTTGACTCAACGATAACAAACATACCGACGCATGAACGAACGCCTCATATTTTCGATAAATTATTGAATATCGTCGCAAATGTATGATGCAAGCCCTCTGTATCACTCTGCAAGTTCAAGCTATTTTTTTGGCGCTTGATAAACAACATTTCAGAGACAAGCCTTTTGCCCAACGAGGACTCCCTGTCCAAAATCTCAGATTCTTCCCAATTAAAATCATGACCGAATTCCAGTCTGTAATTAGTTATAACCGAAGGTTGTGACGTATTTCGTCGAATGTGATTTCGATGTTCAGAAATTCGTTTTTTTAACTGTCTGCTAGTTTGGCCGACATATGACGCATCGCAATCATTGCACGAGACTTTATACACTACATTGTTACACGAATCTTTAGGCATTATGTCTTTATGGACCTTGACAAAATTACGAAGTTTATTTAAGCCAAAATAAGAAACTCCCGTGTCATGATTACGAAGAACTCGCTTAAATTGTTCCGAAAACGTTGGAATGTATGGAATTGTGAAATATGAAGAGGGTCTTTTCTCAGGGTGGTCCTTGTCGGGCTCCAAGCCTGTTCGATTCAAGGCCAATAGCAACTTCAGACGTTCTCGTATTATATGGAAAATATAAAATAGAGGATAGCCATTGTCCAAGAGGACGCCGACTATCAGCTCAAAATTTTTTTGATGGAATCTCGGATGCGATAATAAAAAGGCACGATCCACCAATCCTACGATTGTTCCCCTCTTATGGCATAGTGGATGATTCGACTTATAATTTAGATATCTCCCGGAAAAAGTAGGTTTGTGATACCAATCGAATTCGATTAAATTATTGTTCACGATTATCGTAACATCAAGAAAATTAAGTTTATTATCAACTCCCTCCTCCAATGTGAACTGAAGCCTTGGGTGAAAAGAGTTGAAGATACCCAAGACCTCATTGAACATAGAAGAGGGAGCCGCCAAAGCTATATCATCCACATACCTATAATAGAATGGTAGATTGAAGGGAACTCGTCCAATTGCTTTATTTTCCAAATCTTGCAGAGTGATATCGGCAATGATGGGGGATAGGGGAGGGTCCCGTTAGCGCACGGTGCGATAGCGCACCAACCCGATAGCACACGAAAAATTGACACAATTCCCGATAGCGCACCAACCCGATAGCACACGTCCCGATAGCACACAAAGTAAATCGCGCACAATCCCGATAGCGCACCAACCCGATAGCGCACGGATTCACTTTGCAACTTTTCACGCGAAGCGAGGGGGACGGGGTGGGTGCGGGAGGGGGGCCGAAGGCCCCCCTTGCACCCCCCCGTGTGTGTGTGTGAGAAAGTGCGTGTGTGAGGGGATAGTGCTTTCGTGCGCTATCGGATTGGTGTGCTATCGGGTTGGTGCGCTATCGGGATTGTGCGCGATTTACTTTGTGTGCTATCGGGACGTGGGCTATCGGGTTGGTGCGCTATCGGGAATTGTGTCAATTTTTCGTGTGCTATCGGGTTGGTGCGCTATCGCACCGTGCGCTAACGGAACCCGCTCGAATGATGATACCCTACCCCCTATCCCCTTCCCCATTAACCCCACCCTACCCCCACACCTCTCCTTCCCCGAACCCACCTTCCTACCAATGGCCCCGTGTATATCATGTCCCTGTATGCATATTGATGTCAGTGTGCGCGTGTCAGTTAAGGGGACCGCCTACATTAGAGGGTCAAAAAAATAGATTTTTTTTTGCTTAAATTGAAAGTATATCATCTGTAGAATATGCTCCCAAAGTTTCAAGTCCGAATTCGAACTGTAAACAGTCGAAATATAATATATAGTGCGCGTGCTCCGAGCGCTCCGAGCGCTACGAGCAGAGCGGCAGGTGAGAATCTCCAACGGTCGGGAGGGGAAGGGATCCTGGCAGGGACTTTCTTATGGAGCAGGGATAGCAGATTGACCAAAAAGTTAAGGTAAATAAACGATAAAAAATTTTTATCGACTATTTTTGTACGAATGTACGAAAACTTTAAACGCGTTTTTCTCGAAACGATGTTTTTCAAATTGGCGTGCACGATTACTCAAAAACTACTTGACGGATCGACTTTTTTTTTTTTTAAATTAAAGCTTATTTAATTACCTTCTATTTGAACTAAAAAAATCAGTAAAAGTTATTGCCAAAAAAAAGTTATTAACAAAAAAACACGAAAATTTTCTACAAAAAATCAATTTTATTGTTTAAACAACAATTTTTTTTATTTATTTTAATAAATTCATGATTTTTTTTAGTTCAAATAGAAGCTATATTCATAAACTTTACAAAAATTTTTTATTTTTATGATTCAAATGATTCTATGGGACGCTATCCTGCACGCCGTGGAGAAGGAATTTTCAAAGGCATCGGCATTCAATTATTAATAACTTTTATTTAAACATATGAAATTTAATAAAAAAAATTTTTTTGTAAACCTTTTGATATACATAATAAACAGTAAAAATTTCAAAACAATCCATTGTGTAGTTTCTTTGTAAAAAATTCACGAAAAAGTGCTTGATTTTGACCTCCTAATGTAGGCGGTCCCCTTAAATGAGTGAATGATTCCCCCCCTACCCCATCCCAAACCTTTCTTCCCCTTGATCCCCCTTCCCCCACCTTTAAACCCCCCTATGACCCCCAATACATCATGTTTAAGTGTAATGTTGTTTGTGGACCTATGTCGTCGTAGATTTCTACTCCAGACCCCAACTAATTTGTCTCATTGTCTGAGAACCTGTCTGCATCTTGTCTTCATAGGTAAGTATAGGGTACATGTAAGGTAAGTACTCAAGCACACAATCATATCACACCAACCGTTACTCCTCCTTCCTGCCTCCATTTAAGAGCCTGTTTATGTTTGTTATGTATGCCTGTATACATGTTTGCATGTCTGTATATCTGTGTATGTATGTGCGTGTGTACGTGTACATGTGTATGTTTGTTTTAATTTCAGGTTCTGGCTCAGCCAGAAAGAAGTTTCCGGCCGAGATCATCGTACATGCTTGGCTTACACATGTTCGGGTAAGTAAGTACATAGATGAGTACATAACCAGGTAAGTATATAGCTAAGCATTTTCAACATCCACATCATCTTCACTAGTTTTTCTCCATCTCTGTTCCTTCGTTGCTGTTCGCGAAGTCTTTCTTCTTCTTCCTTTATACGCATGATTGTTTCAGCAAAATGTACAAAGACATTCCATATTTCCTGGCTTTCGCATATCTTCTCTATAATTGTAGTGAGATGTAGATCGGGGCCTAACTTCTTCATTAAACAGTCTCGCTCTTCCGTCCATTTCACGCAGCTCTGTACCGTGTGTTCAGAAGAGTCCTCTTCTTGATTACAAAAGGAGCAGATTGGACTTCTCTCTTTGCCTATTTGATACAAAAATGTGTTAAAACATCCGTGTCCCGTTAGTATTTCGGTTACACGGTATGTTAACTCTCCATGTTGTCTATCAATCCATTTGCTCATGTGTGGTCTGATCGCTTCACACGTGCGCTTTCCAAACGCGTTCTCACCGCTAATAAGGATCTGCCACTGTCGCATTGTGAGTATTCTTTCTTCCTCCTTAATTTCCTTTTCCGTTATTTTATTCCATTCTTCTATTTGTTTCAGATCATGGATCCTTAGGAAGACCCTCCGTAGATACGAAGCCTGTAACGCAACTGGTACTATTCTGGCCAGCAGAAGAGCGGCGTCTGCTGAAATTGTGCGATAATCTGCTATCACTCGTATAGCCAGTGTTCTCTGGACTTTTTGCAATTGTTTTCGCAGCTTGATAGACCGATTGCTTCGCTCCATATGGGCGCCCCATACAGGATCACAGAACTAACTGTATTTGCATACAGTTTGCGTTTCTTCTCCATGGGATCCCTTCAAGTTGGGCATCAATCATCCCAATTGCTAGGATATTCTCATTGCTTTCTCCTCTACGTAGTCAACATGCTCCTTGAACGTCCAATTCTGGTCCAGGTAGACTCCAAGGTATTTCATGGAGCGTTTCGTCGGGACCAGTTCATGTCCAACTCGTATATAAACTGGGTCCGGTAATTTACATTTCCTATTCCTGAATATCACTATCTCTGTCTTAGTCTCTGCTACCTGCAGTTCCAGTTCTCTAATTCTTTTAAGAGTTTTACTGATTTGCAGGTTCATTCGGGCAATTCCCTCATTGATATCAGTCGCCCTGGTGTGGATTAGGGTGTCGTCGGCATACCCTATTGCTACAGTGTCTCGCTTCAGTGGCACTCTCAGGGCCCAGTCATATGTCAGGTTCCACAAAGTGGGGCCCAGGACCGAGCCCTGAGGGACTCCAGCCGTAACCATCCATATTTGTGTATTACCCTCACAGGTAGGATATTCAACACTTCTACCAGATAGGTAATCCATTTAATATTTTCCTGATATATGTAGGGAACTTTCTGTCTTTAAGCATTGCTCTTATATGTCTCCACTTTATGGAGTTAAAAGCGTTGCTTATATCTAGACTTGTGGCTATCACAAAGTCACCATCATGTCTTGCATTTTGTATATACTTCTGTACATAATATAATGCGTCACAGGTGGATATCATCTTACGGAATCCATATTGCAGATCCGTAAGTTCGTATTCTGGATTGTTCTGGATCCAGTCTTCCATCCTGTTTACTATAATTTGCTCCAGTAATTTCCCCAACTCACTCAGGAGACATATAGGTCTCGCTTTGGGGTTATGGATATCTAGTGTACCCTTAGGTATCAATACGAGTATTGCCTTCTTCCATCTTTTAGGAAATCGGCCTTCTTTTAAACAAATATTGAAACATTCTGTTACTCGCGCAACCGTAACATCTGGTGATTTTTTCAGATACAAGGCCTTTAGCCCGTCATCACCTGGGGCTGTATTAGCGATGGTCCTTTTACGCATAAGATTATGTACCTCCATGGGAGTTATTTCATCCTCCTCATTCCATTGATCTGTGGATGGGGGAAACTCTTCAACCTGTCTGTCCCATTTATCATCATGTGGGAACAACTTACCCATTGTTACCTTTAAGATCTCCAAAGGTAAGATTTCCGTAACACCTGGGGATGTTTTTCGGAACTTCTTCAATATGATCCTGTAGGGTAATCCCCATGGATCAGAGTCAATAGATCGTATTAACTCATCCCAAGAATTCGCTTTGGATTTGTTAATTTCCTTGCGCAAGGCAGCTTTTGCTACTCTGTATTGCTCCTCTGCCAGTGTTAATTGCTCTTCTATCCTGTTTCGTCTTGCTTTATGCTTTTGCCATTTCTTTCTGGCGCGCATGCATGCCTTTCGCAGATCCGCTATACAATTACTCCACCAGTATACCTAGTTTTTCTTTATTTTCTTGATTCGTAGCATGGACATGTCACACGCATTAGTGAAGGCCTCCTGCAGCCATTGCGCAGCTTCTTCTGCTGAATTATCTGTCAATGCGCCGGTGCATCACTCCAAAGTTTCTGCGTACATGTCAGAGTCCATTTTCTTATAGCTCCATTTAACGTAATTTTTCCTCCTGTTATGATTCTTGTAAATACTATCATTATTATTACTGTACATATTTACATTATTATATTATACATATTTACACTTTTGTATGTCCCATTCATTTTTAGCTCGAAAGCAATGTACATATGATCCGAGTATGTAAACTCGTCAAGTACCTTCCATGTTATGACTGTTATGAATATCAGCTGTCGACCATGTAAGATCAACAACCGAACTACCTTGTTGCCGTACACATGTGGGGGTAGAGCCTTCATTTAGGAGCCTCAGATCCCTACTAGCAGCCCATCGTGTGACTTTTTCCCCGCGACTGTTTGTATATCGGGCCCCCCACATTCTGTCTTTCGCGTTAAAATCGCCCGCAATAATGATACTGCGGGATTTCAATTCCAATACTATTGAGTTTAATTCATTTAAAAACCTAGAATATTCAGTATCATCGACATTTGGAGAAATGTAACATGCGATGACACTGAACTCTCCATTTGATTGCAACACTGTATCGTCCTCGTCTTATCGGGACTCCAGTGCTTTCCATGCAATGATAATTCCAATGTATGGCAACTGACTCTTGTAGACTTCCAATCCAGGTGTTGTCCTCTGGAATGCGATAGGGCTCAGATACAATACTAACGCCAATTCGGTGTTCCAATTCATATTGCGCTAGTAAGTCCATAGCAGCCCTACAATGATTCGCGTTACTCTGCAAGAACTTCACCATCAGTATCCATAGATTAGGTTCCTCGTTCCTCCGCACCGAGGTATCTGCCTTTCTCCCTTACATCAGTGTCTCTTGCTCCCTCGCATTGAGGGGATCCGACCCTGTGATTGTTATTTTTTTGCATTTTCGTGCAAAGAATACATCGAGTTTGGTGTTGACACAGGTTCGCCGTGTATCCCTTCCTTCCGTATTTAAAGCAGCACTTGCTATAGTCTATATCGGATTTGCATTCCTTTACAGTATGACCAATTCTCCGGCACCTGTAACATTGTACAAGTCTGGCCCTTAGCAATTCTGCTTTGACCATTGTCCATCCGATTCGGATCTTACCCTTCTTCGCAATAGCAAGCGCCGACCTCAGCGGGCAACGGATCCACGCTGTATTCAATCCACTTCTAGTTGGGCGAATTGCTCCAATAACCTCTTGAATTTTACATTCGCCTTCATCAGCGATCGTGTGTTCAATCTTCTCCTTGGCGATAGACTCCTCTAATCCAGTGAGTCATAACTCACCCTTGATAGTGGATCGTGTTATAACAGCGTCATCCAATACTTCTTGAAGTTTCACAACCAGCTGGTCGGTCTTCTCTATGTTTTCAGGACCCGATATCTCAATGATCGTCGCTCCATTAACACCCTTCCTGATCCTAGGTGAGCCAATTTGAAGGTCACTGAGGGATATGTTTGTACGGGCTTTCTTCAAAGCATCCGCGTATGAGAAGGTATCATCCTTCCCCTTTATGCTTATAGCCGCAGTCTTGGGGATTCTTCTCCTAGGGATCCTCTCATATACCCTGCTAACCTTTCCTTCCTTGTCTTTATCCTGTCCTTGTGAGGGAGGAAGTGGAGGGCCTGCAGCTGGTGGGAGGGTCCCGTTAGCGCACGGTGCGATAGCGCACCAACCCGATAGCACACGAAAAATTGACACAATTCCCGATAGCGCACCAACCCGATAGCACACGTCCCGATAGCACACAAAGTAAATCGCGCACAATCCCGATAGCGCACCAACCCGATAGCGCACCAACCCGATAGCGCACGGATTCACTGCAACTTTTCACGCGAAGCGAGGGGGACGGGGGGGCGGGGACAAGGGGCCGAAGGCCCCCCTTGCACCCCCCCGTGTGTGTGTGTGTGTGTGTGAGAGAGTGCGTGTGTGAAGCGATAGTGCTTTCGTGCGCTATCGGGTTGGTGTGCTATCGGGTTGGTGCGCTATCGGGATTGTGCGCGATTTACTTTGTGTGCTATCGGGACGTGGGCTATCGGGTTGGTGCGCTATCGGGAATTGTGTCAATTTTTCGTGTGCTATCGGGTTGGTGCGCTATCGCACCGTGCGCTAACGGAACCCACTCGCAGCTGGTTGGCTTAGGCCCTTCCCCTTCTTCCTTTTTTCCCTCCTTTTTTCTCTTCCAGTAACTTTGGTCCATCCTTCATCTTGAACTTCTCCTTCTCCTTAGACCTTTCCTTGATCCTTACTTGCCTTCTGTTGCACCCAGTCTGTTCGTGGTGGAACGAGCTGGATGTTTTCCTTAACCCTTATTTTTGGATTTCTTCGCGGGAGGGGAGGTGGCATCATCTGCTCTCTCATCACCTTCTCCTCCTCCTCTTCTCGTTCCTCATCAGTCCGGCAAATCTTGGCCCTGGCTTTAGTCAGGGCTTCGATCTGTCGGTTGATGACATCTAATCTCTCCTCTTTGGTATGTTTCAGGTTTTCCGGCATCGACTTCCCACCAAAGGGCGGCCGCATCACGATGGAAGGGCTCCTGGATCGACTTTTTTCCCTGGATCTAGATTCATCTCTGGATAAGTGCTTAGGTAAGTATGCGTTAAATCTCTTTCTTTGTGTAGTATTTTTCTTTCCTTTTTGAGAGGTCTCTTCCATTTCCTTCTCTCTTCTGGCATCTTTCTTATATCCATTCTCTATTCTTTCCTCACTAGATTTCCTTACCTCTTCTTTAACCCTCCGTAATTCTTCCCGTATTTCTTTATTTTCTTGCTTCAATTCCTTTATAATGTCACGCAGTTTGCTTACTTCACGTTTACGTTTTTCTTCCTCTTTTTTGTTTTTTAATCTCATTCGTAAGTTCATCTAGTTTATGTTTCAGGAACTCTGGATCGTTCTTGGATTCAGCTTTAAATTGCAATACTCGGATCATTTCTCCGAGACACATCTTCCTCTTCTTCAGTTCGCCGCTTAGGCCTCCTTGTAGCCTACCGCTTTTAACACGGATCATCTCAATATGTTCCAAATATTCCAGTGCTTGCGCACTAATATCGGATGCAGTCATGCTCTGGAGTAGATCTTGCATATCCGGGGCTTCTTCCGTTGCTGCTAGTATTCTTCTTTCAGCCTCTTCAGGATCTACGGCTCTCCGACTTCTCTTCGGACGTCCGACCTTCCGGCTCCTCTCTTCCTCAGTCTCAGAAGCCGAGCATGGGACAATGCCCCGTTCGCTCGGGTCTAAGACCTTTTGGGAAGAACTCGGCTGGATACCGTCTTTCTGCCCACCATTCTCAGACAGCATTTTCCTGTTCTTTAGTTGTACTTTAGATCGCCTCAGGAATTCTTCTTCGCTGTCCACCTGCGATTCCGACTCCTGAGGGCGGTTCTTCCGTTTTGGGGCTCTATTAGAGTCCTCCCATTCCATTTCAGGTGCCTCACTCGGTGGTACTTCCACCGTTACCTGTGCAGGCATCTCCGGTTGGGACACCCTCTCCCCCGAGGTGCATCATTCATTCCTTCAGGGGGTTGAGGTGTTTCAGTTTGGGATGTCACCTCTACTTGTGTATTAACTTCCTGTGCAGGACGGGAATCCTGCGATACATCAGGCTGAGTAGCAGTGGAAATACTTTCCAACTGCCTAATCTCCCATTCGAAGCTCTCATTTTCCTCTTCTCTGACCTCTGACGTCACTTGAGCCTCCGTATTTAATGCCACACGCTCGACTTGGACAGCGTCGGGCTGTGCATCCTAGCGATATCCAGATTCCCTGTGGGGGGATTTCTGTAAGAGTATCTATAGTTTTAGTTTCGGTTTTGGTTAAATTTGATTCCATATTTACGCGTATTCATCGATCGGTTCGGTCATCATGACAGTCTCACCGCAGTGAGACCACTTCCCCGATTAACAAAGTGCCCTAGTGATGGACGAGGAAGCGGAGAAGCCGTTTATCGGGTGGCAAGCCCTATCCTTGCCAGTGGCTCGATTGAAAATTTTCCCCGGAGAGGGCCGGGTCCACGATTATGCAAAAGATTTATACTCACCCCGAGTCCAGGACGCGTTACTGATCCGAACAGTCGCTCATCCCGGACCCAGGCTAGAGTCTGCCAGGGTATATCCCCCCCAGCTGGGTATGAGAGGAGGGTAGCCATCCCTGCTCTCCATCCTGTGTTCCCGGAGTGCGCGCTTCAACCCCCGGATTGGCTCCAGATAGGAGGTGCGGAGCGGTCTTCCCTCTAGTTTGCCCGCCCCGTTCACGAGACCTTTGCCAGGGAAGATCTGGACTTACGCTTACTCTTATTACTAAGGGCGGAGCCTGGGTACTGACATCACGCACCTCCCCCGGTCAGGGGGCTACTACTCCCCCCTTGGTTAGTCTCCGAGGAATATCCACGCGCACCCGATCACATCCCACTTGCACACGCACCCACACACACACATTCACACGGAGAGGAAGTAGGAGATAGAAGGGAAGTTATATAGTTGAGGAAAGGAGGGAAGGAAGTGGAAGATCAAAAGAGGGAAAAGCTTAAAGGATAGAAGAAACAGAGGGCAGAAAAGTAAGAACGAAACCTAAGTGAGAAGATCAGGACCGGGTGTTTTCCCACCCTTCTCGGCTCCTGAGGACCGGGTTTTGTAGTCAGAGTTGTCCTTCCCCTATCCGCATCAGGCCAAGGCGCCCGGAGGGAGCGGAACCCCCTTCTCACTCTATACCCGCCGAGGGCAGGGCAAGCCCCGCACCCGTCGGGTACAGAGCGAGGAAGTGCAATGAGGGCTCTTAGTTCAGAGCCCCGCCCAAGCCGCCAAGAGAGGGCAATGCCCCCATCAAGGCGCCCCGGACGACCAAGACCCCTTAAACCTCCCCACCACGACAAGGTGGCCCCCACGGGGAGGAAAATCCACACACTTAGTATTTCACCACAAAAAATGTTCTCCAGAAATATGTCCCAAAACACGTTTCAGACCATAACAAACCATTTGAGACCGATTTTTCGGAACGTCAAAATTATTTCTATCAACTTAATCTAACCTTTTTTATCTTACGGAGGAGGGAGGGGAAATGCATTTATGCACACTCACGGGTCGGTTCCCGGGATAGTGCGGGACTCCAAGAGGGATGCAAGCATCCACTGACTACGTTTCCACCGAGAGTTCGAATCGGGTCAGAGTTGGGTCAGAGTAGGGTCAGAGTCAAGTTGGCTTGCCTGTTTCCACCGGATCAGAGTTGATCAAAGTTACATTAGAGTTGCGGCAAGGTTAAACGTTACCAACTAAAAATCAGTTACAACAGTATCTTGATATTAAGGTTATGTTAACTGTCACAACAAAACATCATGGATCCGAGAGCGATAATGTTAATTTCGCAGTATCAAAGTAATATGCAGAAATTGTTTCTTATTTTACAAGAGCGGCAACGAAAATCAGCACAAAGGTTATGGTGTACAATATTTATAATTATGAATAGATATTTGCTTACATTTGGACAAGTAATGATTGCAATGCAAAATTTAAGACAACTTCGACGATTGTGGATGAAAGCCAGAAGTTCTGACTTTTGAGAAAGAATAGTGCTAACAGAATATTTAGATGAAGATTGGCTCGATACATTTAGGATGAAAAAATCTTTATTTGATTATATATGTGACAAGTTACAAGACAGATTGCAACCTGCACTACCATTCTTGATAGCTAGAGAAGCTATTTTTGCACAAAAAGCAATTGCAGTTACTATATTTTATCTTGCAAGCTGCTGTGAGTACAGAGTTGTTGGTAACTTATTTGGAATTCACAAGACATCAGTATGGAGATGTGTTCACAAAGTTGTCAAAGCAATAAATGATATACTATTAGCTATTGTGGATCAAGATGCCTAATGAATTTGAATGCCTGATGACTGCTCAGGTATATGAAGAACGAATACACATCCCACAACTCATCGGAGCTATTGACGGGACACACATTCCTGTGTTACCACCTGTAGATGGTTATACAGATTTTATTAACCGAAAAGGATGGCCGTCAATAATATTGCAAGGAATGGTTGATCATACACTAAGGTAAATATAATAAGTTATGTATATTAAAAGTCTATAATGATATATTTTATGTATTTACGTGCAGTTTTAAATTACTGTTAGATTCAGAAATATTAATTGCCATGCACCTGGATCGGCACATGATGCAGCAGTCTTCAGAGTCAAATTTGTTTCGGTACTACAAACATTTAATACCACAGGTGAGATAACAAATCTTATTATATATTGAAATCAAATTATTTAATTCTTTACTTACAATGACGGACAGAAATAATTAGACATAGATTAAGTAATTAACTAATTAATTAATTCAACAATATTGGAGTAGAATACCAAAATTGCTGTAGTCAAAACTATTAGATACTATAGAAAAAATATTATTACAGAATATTCAAATTTAAATTCAAATATTATTAGGTGTACAACTTTGCTTCCGCCGTTTTCCTATAGATGGCTTTAGCGGTAAGTAGTGGTCGAAATTAATAGATCATAGACGTCATGCAATAAACTTGGGCATCTGTCAACATAACTCCATAGAAACATTAGTCGATTTGTGTCTGCATCATAAAGTTATTCTCGATTGAAAATGTCAGTTTACGAGCCAAATTCTCGTCATTTGCGGGAGGTTTTAATTTTCTGCTTCAATATGAAGAAATCTGCGGCTGAGGCTCATCGAATGCTCTCAAATACTTATGGTGAGGCCACTATTAGTGAAAGAACGTGTCGTGAGTGGTTTCAACGCTTCAAGAACGGTGATTTTCACGTCGAAGACCGGCATAACGGTGGAAGAGAGGTTTTCGAAGATGCAGAATTGGAGGCATTACTGAAGACTCGTGTCAAAGTCAAGAAGAATTGGCACGATCATTGGGAGTGACTCAACAAGCAATTTCAAAACGCCTCAAAGACATGGGAATGATTCAGAAGCAAGGAAATTGGGTGCCGTACGAGTTGAAACCGAGAGATGTTGAACGGCGTTTGTTTGCTTGTGAACAGTTGCTTGAAAGGCAAAGACGGAAGGGATTTCTGCATCGCATTGTGACTGGGGACGAAAAATGGGTTCATTACGATAACCCCAAGCGCAGAAAATCATGGGGATATCCCGGCCATGCTTCCACGTCGACGGCCAAACCGAATATTCACGGCTCCAAGGTCATGCTCTGTATTTGGTGGGACCAGCTCGGCGTAGTGTATTATGAGCTGTTAAAACCGACTGAAACAATCACAGGCGATCGTTATCGAACGCAATTAATGCGTTTGAGCCGAGCATTGAAAGACAAACGGCCGCAATACAACAAGATACACGATAAAGTGATTTTGCAGCATGACAATGCTCGACCCCATGTTGCGAAAGTGGTCAAGACATACTTGGAAACGTTGAAATGGGAAGTCCTACCCCACCCGCCGTATTCCAGACGTTGCTCCCTCTGACTATCACTTGTTTCGATCAATGGCACACGGTCTGGCTGACCAGCACTTCCGGTCTTATGAAGAAGTAAGAAATTGGATCGATTCGTGGATCGCTTCAAAAGATGACCAGTTTTTTCAACGCGGGATTCGTACGCTGCCCGAAAGATGGGAGAAAGTAGTGGCCAACGATGGACAATACTTTGAATCATAAATGTATAACCAGTTTCTTACAATAAAGCCTCGAATTTCGGAAAAAAGACGGCGGAAGCAATGTTGTACACCTAATACGCTTACTAAAGGTCACACTGATTATTTTAGTTGCTCAACATGTACAATTAAAGGTGAATTTATCTAACAGAATTTGTTTTCCCGATTTTGATTGGCAAAAAAGAACAGACGCTAATTTTCGTAATCAAACTCAGGAAGAATATCATCTAGGTCGTTCTATTTTATTAAACATTCCAAATTTTGACATTATATCTCAAATTCCATTAGATTACATGCATATGATATGCATTGGCGTTGTTAGCAAGCTAATAAAATTATGGATGTGGTCCTCTTAAAGCTAGATGTTTATCTTTACAACGAATAAAAATTATTTCTCAATTTCTTCTCGATATCAGGCATCTTATTCCAAAAGGATTTGCAAGAAGACCGCGAGAAATTCAAGATTTTGCACAGTGGAAAGCAACCGAATTAAGACAATTTTTGTTATATACCGGTCCTGTTATATTACAAAAAGAAATAAATCCTGATATATTTTCAAACTTTCTTACTTTACACGTTGCTGTTCGTATTTTATGTCAAAATAGTACAGTTGAATATATTGAATATGCAAATAAATTACTAAACATTTCGTGGAATGTTTTATTAAAATTTACGGGCCCGAATTTGTATCTCATAATATTCACGCTCTTCTGCACATAACTGATAGCGTAAAACAATTTGGGCCATTAGATACTTTTAGTGCCTTTCCATTTGAAAATTTTATGAAAGAATTAAAATCTCTTAAGAAAATCGGAAAAACCATTAGAGCAAATTAGCAATGGCTATGCGGAAATGAGTTTTTGTAAAATCAATTCTGACAATGCAGATATATCAAAGATAAGTGTAAAACATCCACACGAAAACGGACCATTAATATCAGGGTGTTTCAATCCACAATTTTCGAAGGTTGAATTTCCTCATTTTATTATTTCGACCAACTATTCTGATAATTGTTGTCTGATAAAAAAAGATATTGTCTGTTTAGAAAATATTGCAACGTCAAGTGAAGGAAATTATATTGCAGTAGGTCGTAAATTTAAAATTGTTGAAGAACTTTATAGCAGTTCTACTCATTCAGATATATTTAAAGTAAGTCAATTATCTGACATTCAAGCATAACCTTTGCATAAAATTAATTACAAATATATAAAATTGCCATGCAGAAATGAAAAATATTTCGCAGTAATACCGCTTATAAGTACCGCACATTTATAATATTTGTATTGCGCTTCAAAATTATTTAATAAAAGATAAAAATAAATTCTGATAAAATTTTGAATTGAGACAGTCTACTTTATATACATACATCTATATAAATTGATCTTTTGTGTGTGTGTGTGTGTGTGTGTGTGTGTGTGTGTGTGTGTGTGTGTCTAATAAGAATTCATATATATCTTATGTTTTTAATATTACATTTTAATATTATTTTTAATATTATTTTATCAAAATATAAAAGGTCAACGATTGTATAATACAAATGAAGGAGTGCAATGTGAGAATACATCTGTTACACGTTCTTCAGATTCTGAAACAAAACAAAGAATCATCAAAGAGACATCACATTCAAACTTGAGCTCCTATTCATCATCTTTGAAAGGTAAGCAAATTCATTGCGTATATCTATGTACCGTGGCAAGAAAAACTCAGAATTTGTAAGAATTTTTCATATTTTAAATTTATAAAGAAATCTTTAAAAAATATGTCAATTTTATTCAGGTTTTTCAATACTTTGTAAGAAAATTATAGAATAAAAAATCTCAGAATATTTTACATTTATACATTTATTATTTATGAGAAATTCTTATAAAATGTATTTACGATTTACAAATATGATGTTTCTTTTTGTGAACATTTTCGAAATTTGTGCTACTTTATATAAAATCAAGCAACGCGGTAGCGTCGTGACGCCAAGTACATAAAAAATAGGATCCGAGCATTGAGAGTCACTGCTCTCGATCGACGCGGCGCGGGCATATCCCGATTGGACACGTAACGATTCGACATCGCTCGATTGGACACTGCACGATTGGACACGCACATTGCACGATTGGACACGGCAGTATTGGACACCGCACGATTCGACACCGCACGATTCGACACTGCACGATTGGACACGCACATTGCACGATTGGACACGGCAGTATTGGACACTGCACGATTGGACACCGCACGATTCGACACGCACGATTCGACACCGCACGATTCGACACGCACGATTCGACACCGCACGATTCGACACCGCACGATTCGACACGCACGATTCGACACCGCACGATTCGACACCGCACGATTCGACACGCACGATTCGACACCGCACGATTGGACACCGCACGATTGGACACCGCACGATTCGACACCGCACGGTTGGACACCGCACGATTGGACACCGCACGATTCGACACCGCACGATTCGACACCGCACGATTCGACACGCACGATTCGACACCGCACGATTCGACACGCACGATTCGACACCGCACGATTCGACACCGCACGATTCGACACCGCACGATTCGACACCGCACGATTCGACACGCACGATTCGACATCGCACGATTCGACACCGCACGATTCGACACCGCACATTTGGACATGTATGCACCCCGCCGGTAGGGATGCCTACGATAGGGTGCAACTTTCCACGCGAAGCGAGGTTCCACTTTGCAACTTTTCACGCGAAGCGAGGGGGACGGGGTGGGTGCGGGAGGGGGCCGAAAACCCCCTTTGCACCCCCCGTGTGTGTGTGTGTGTGTGTGTGTCTGCTCCATGCTCTTTGTGCGGTGTCGAATCGTGCGGTGTCGAATCGTGCGGTGTCGAATCGTGCGTGTCGAATCATGCGGTGTCGAATCGTGCGGTGTCCAATCGTGCAGTGTCCAATGCTGTCGTGTCCAATCGTGCAATGTGCGTGTCCAATCGTGCAGTGTCGAATCATGCGGTGTCGAATCGTGCGGTGTCCAATCGAACGGTGTCCAATAAAACGTGTCCAATAATGCGTGTCCAATCGAGCGGTGTCGAATCGTTACTTGTCCAAAAGGAGGTCACCCACGCGGCGCTACCAAGTAGCTTATCCGGAATTTCACATCATATAAACTTTCGATTAAGATATTTCAGAAACTAAGACCTTAAGAAAAAATCTAACTGCACTTTTATTATATAATGTGGATACAAGCGATTGCGACCAGTTTGAATAAAATCGGTGCAATCAATCCCGAGAAATGATGATCGCATATCAAAATTGTGACATTTTACGTTCTCCCGGATTTTCCCAGTCTCACGTACGTATGCTCGCACGTACACAAGCAAAGCGAGTTTGTCCCTCAAGCGGCGTTCACATTGTGCGTATACGGTTATACGGTATGTAAAAGGCTTTAACAAGTTATATGTTGTGCGAAATTATTAATGTATAGTGCGGAATAGTGTATAACAAGGAAGAGAAGTGACACGTTAAGCAGTTAGGTTACTAAACACAGATTAATATTAAATAAATAAAAATGATAAAAGTAAAAATAATAATAATAAATAAATAAGTAAATAAATAAAACTATAGTGCGGAACAAGAAAGAGAAGTGACATATTAAAGGTTATTATCAAGCGGCGCGGTAGTGTCGCGACGCCAAGTACCTTTATTATATAATAAAAACAGACTTGTGTGTGTCACTTAACAACAATTAAGTGGATTGTGAAAATTTATCAAAAGGTAAAAATATTGTAGTTTTTTTCATTATTTAGACATAATATATTTTGACATAATATATTATATATTAATCTTAATAAAGAGAATAGACAGTTACCATTTTGTGGAATATAATTATGTAATTTATAATTATATATATATATGTGTGTGTATGTATGTGTGTGTATGTGTGTAGAAATTTACATATTTGATTGCGCGACCATAATTATAGTTATATAGACATTTATTACATTTGCCTGTGTAGACAAATATAGTTACGCAGAAATATTCCCTACATGTATGATGATAATTATATATATATGTGTATGTATGCATATATACACACACACACATACACACACATATATAGTGTGTATGTAGAAATTTACATATTTGACTGCGCAACCATAATTATAGTTACATAGACATTTATTACATTTGCCTGCGTAGACATAAGTATAGTTCCGCAGAAATATTCCCCACATGTATAATTATATACAGGGTGTTATAAAAGTACCGGAACAGCTGAATATCTCACAAACGGTGCATTTTAGAAAAAAATGTTTCAGGCAAAAGTTGTTTGGTTTAGAGGGGGCCATAAGCCGGTACCATTGGTTTGACCTTGAAGAGTCATTTGAAGGTCATTTGAAGGTCAGATAATCGAAAAATGAATATTTTACAAGATATTTTACGGTTTATGTAAAATTAAGAAATTATTTCAAGCCTCATAACTAAAAAAGTACTTAACGAAAAGTTACTTAATTATAGTGTTTTGAAAAGCTCTGGAGATAAGCTACAAGAATGTGCAAAAATATATAGGGTGTTCCATTTAAAAAAATTGAAGTGACCTTCAAATGACTTCAAGGTCAAACCAATGGTATCATCTTATGGCCCCCTCGAAACCATACAACTTTTGTCGGAAACATTTTTCTCTCCCGGGCTTGGTTTTCGAGATATTCGACTGGATGGATTAAAATGGGCCACCCTGTATATATATATATATATATATATATATATATATATGTGTGTGTGTCGATAATTGTCTACTGTCTTTTAACTTAACGAAAACTAACAGGTCATGGGCCCAGATCGTAGTGGGCAGTGTAGTTGAGAAGTCGACGTGTGACTAAAATTTTTTTTTGAAGTTATCTTGATTAAGTAGTAAATAATCTTTGAAAATTCTCTTGAAAATGGATCAAGTTCAGATAGCTACACCATGCATAAAGTTAAATGGAGAAAATTGGGTGGTTTGGAAGTTTCAGACCTCAGTTATTTTAAAAGAACGAGGGTTATTTGATATAGTGGCAGGCGAATAGTTGAGACCGTCAGAGGCAGGCGCAGCGCAGGAATGGGACAAAAATGATGCTAAAGCTCAAGAGTTATTGGTAACAAGAATAGTGCAAGGACCGCTCACTCATTTATTGTCATATAGCACGTTGAGAGAAATGTGGATTAAATTAAAATCAACATATGACAAAGAGTCCGTAGTAAGTATTCATCTGCTTCAACAAAAATTCTTTACATTGGAATTCAGAGAGTTGTTGTCAACATACATATCACAGTTAGAAGAAATAAGAAACAAGTTAAAACAAGCAGGTGAGGAATTGTCTGAAAAAATGATTATGACAAAGATAATAATGTCGCTACCTGAACAACATAAGCATTTTAGATCGGCGTGGGAATCTGTAACTATTGAAAATCAAACCTTGGAAGAGTTGACAGCGAGACTTTTGATTGAAGAAGAGAGAATGAAGTCATTGGAAGGAGCAAGTGCATTAGCAAGTACGAGTAACAGAAGAGATTTTAAGCATAAAAGAGATGAGAAGGCTTCGAAGCAAATAAAATACTTCGTGTATCAGAAATCAAGGCATATAGCTAAATATTGCTTCAAGAATGAAGATTCCAAGACAAATGTGAAGAAATGCCAGGTATGCAAGAAAGCCGGACATACAAGCGAAAATTGCTGGTTTCAAAAGAATAAAGAAAGTGAAAAGGATAAAGATACGAAAGCAGACAAGAAATCAGAAGTAAATGCATTTATAGGAGCAAGTACAAGCTTAAATTCAAATGATTGGTGTTTGGACTCAGGAGCAAGCGAACATATGTGCAACGACAAGAATTTATTTGAAACGCTGAAAGAACAAGCAGCTGGTAAAATAAAAATCGGTGATGGAACTCTATTAGACGTCGAAGGAACAGAAACTGTTAAATTATACGCATGGAATGGATCAGAGTTCATAAAAACATGTAACGGCGCGTATGCGCCCTTGATAACAAATATATATTCTAACACCCTCATGCTTCTCTTTCTTTCGCCCTTTCCACCGACGCTCTTGCTTGCACTCATCCATTCGCTCACGGTCTCGCTTACACGCATACACTCTCTCGCTTGCACGCGCGCACTCGCTCGCTGTCTCGCTTGCACGCATACACTCGCTTGCTGTCTCGTTTGCACGCATACACTCGCTCGCTGTCTCGCTTGCACACACACACTCGCTTGCTGCCTCGTTCTTATGCATTCGCCTTAATCGAGCGGCCCACCTGGAAAGGGTACTATGGAATGCGATCGGCCGGGTATATAAACCGGCCTAGCCGGCACACCGGCACCAAATCCCGTCCTGCGATCCTCCCGAACGCTCCGACCAGATCACTAAGCCGAGGTGTCTCTTAGATCCGCTACCAATCCGAGTCGAGGTGTCTCTCGATTTAGCCGGTTGTCTCCGGCTTCCTGACCGAGGTGTCTCGATTTAGCCGGGTGTCTCCGGCTTCCTGACCGAGGTGTTTCTCGGACCCGCTATCGAGATGTCTCGATTTAGCCGGGTGTCTCCCAGTGATGGTAGGCCGGGTGACTTTTTCGCGCATGCGCCGCGAACGCGGCGTTAACGAAGTATCTAGTAGAAGCAAAAGGTGTGCCACTGGTCGCCCTTAAATAAATTTCTGAACGAAAATTTTAAGAAAATTTTTACGAGCGATCAACAGCACACTATCATATATATTATTATCAAAAATTTAATTAAGCTGAAAAAGAAAAAGATACAAAAATCACCGACTCAGATGCTGTTGCCCGCCAAAACTTTGGCGCCCATAATCCGCTATCTGATACACCGTTGCTTTCCTGTGATTACTACTGCGCATGCGCGAAAAAGTCACCCGGCCTACCATCACTGGTGTCTCCGGCTTCCTGACCAAGGTGTTTCTCGGACCCGCTATCGAGATGTCTCTCGATTTAGCCGGGTGTCTCCGGCTTCCTGACCGAGGTGTTTCTCGGATCCGCATCGAGGTGCCTCTCGATTCCACCGGGTGTCTCCGGATTTCAGGGCTGACGTGACACTCAGCCCTCCCGTTTTGTACAGTAGTTTTAAGTTGCGCCGCTTACCGTGCGGTATTTCGCCCGCGCCTGCGTCCTGCCTTGTACATAGCTTACCGCCTAGATTTAATCTCGATTAGAATTTCAGACACACACTATAACAAACACACACACGCGCACACAAACATAACACTTGTACATACTTTAGATACTCTTAGTAATAAAGATTATTCTTCCACGCATCCGAATTGTTCGCACAAGCTTGATTCTCCCCTTCTCGAATCCTGACTAACCGACGAGCCGATCCGGAGCGTCGAGAAAGGCGACCGCGTTACAAACATACTTATCAGAGGTGGTGTATGTACCGAAATTAAAAGTTAATTTATTCTCAGTCGGCCATACTTTGGATAAAGAATATTGTTTAATCTCTGATAAAAGGTGCAAGTTTTTGGACAAAAATGGAAAGATTCGAGCAATAGCAGAACGATGTAATAAATTATACAAAATGAAATTTAGAAAAGAAGACAATACATCGTAGCCAGGATTAAATAATACAAATAGTTCGTACAAGCAGGAAGATGTCTTTGAGTGTCATTTAGTCGACAAAGTAGATAGTTTGAGGTCATGGCATTGTCGGTTTGCACATCAGAACTTCGATCAAGTCAAGAAAATCTTAACTAGAAATAATATAAAGTACGAAGAAGACGAAGTAAATAAAGTTTGTGAAGTGTCTGGCAGGAAAGTAACGCAGGAATCTATTTCACACGAGCGACTCAAGAGCAAAAAGAGAACTGGTTCATGCCGACGTGTGCGACCCTATGGAAACAACTTCAATGGGAAGATCAAGATATTTTTTGGTGATAAAGGATGATTATTCATTATATCGTTATATATATTTTATGAAATGTAAATCAGAAGTAAAGGTAAATATTGAAAGATTTATAATGTTATCAGAACGAGAAACAAATAACAGGATAAAAGTATTGAGGATGGATAACGGCTTAGAATTTCTTAATTCTGAAGTTAGCAAGATGCTAGATCGCCTAGGAATACGACATCAAAGGTCTGTAGTGTACACCTCTCAACAAAATGGAAGAGCAGAACGGGAAATTCGAACATTAGTTGAAGCAGCCCGTACAATGACATGGAATGGAAAAGAAATTTTGGGCAGAGACTGTAAACACCGCAGCCTATGTATTGAATAGGACATGCACAAGTCCAGTAGAAGGAAAAACCCCGTATGAAGCATATTTTGACAAGTCAATAAATCTCAACAAGTTTAAAATTTTTAGTTCAAGAGTAGTGCATATACCAAAAGAGAAACGCCTAAAATGGGATTCAAAGAGCAGAGAAGGAATATTCGTCGGCGAAAACGTTAAAGGATTTCGAATATATTTTTCGAATAATAATAAAGTTGAGTATCACAGAGATGTTATATTTCTATCAAATAAAAGAAATAATATTGAAGAAGTTAAGGAAACGATATGTTTAGGAGAGGATGAATATGAATATAGAAGTACTAAAATTGATATTGAAAACGCTGAAGAAGACATTTCGACAGATCAAGACGAAGAAAATAAAGGCGAAAATGACTATGTTTCATGCAATGAAGATGATGTTTCCCATAATGAAGATGATGCCTCATGCAATGAAGATGATGTGTTGAGTAATGAAGAAAATACACGCCCTAAATACAATCTAAGAGATAAAAATAATATAAAAAGGCCGGCAAAGTTTGAAGATTACCACATGAGTTTCCTATCTATAATGGAACAGGGAGAGCCAAAAATCTACGGTGAAGCAATATCAAGTAACGAGTCCAGTGAATGGAGGAAAGCAATAGAAGCAGAGGTTAAAGTTCTAGAAGAGAACAAGACTTGGGTGTGTGCAAAGAAACCTAAAGACAATAAGGTGATCGAATGCCGATGGGTTTTTAAACGTAAAAGAAACGAACATAATAAGGTAGTATCATATAAAGCCAGATTGGTGGCTAGGGGTTTCCACCAGACCGACATAGAATTTTTAAATGTATATAGCCCCATGGCGAAGTTACTGTCTGTAAGAATATTTCTAGCTCTGTGCAATGAATATATATTCCAATTTTTCAATTAGATGTTTATAGCGCCTTTTTATATGGAGAGATACAAGAGAATGTTTATATCACATTACAGGAAGGTTTTAACAAGTCAAATGGGTCAGTTTAAAAATTTAGAAAATCGTTATATGGACTTAAAAACTCACCAAAAAATTGGAATAAAAAGTTTAATAGCCTAATGTTATCTTTAGAGTTTGGCTTCAGAGTATGACTATTGTCTATACGTGAAAGCAACTACAGAATATAAGGTTTATATTTTGCTTTACGTAGATGATTTGTTATTAGCTGGTACTAGTATTGAAGAAGTCGAAAAAGTAAAAGCGGTACTTTTAAGAAACATTTTAAAATGAAAAATTTAGGCTATATCAAACAGTTTCTCGGTATGAATATTTCTCAGAATTTGAAAGAAAAGAAAATTGTCATTACTCAGTCAATATTTAAAGAATATACTAGATAAGTTTGATATGCAAAATTGTAAACCAGCATCTACACCTATGGATATAAATTTTAGACATGATCTGTTAAAAAGAGATAAATCAGAAAATCCTGAAATTGAGCATAAGTGTAGAAAATTGATAGAATCTCTTATGTATGCTATGGTATGTTCTAGGCCAGATTTGTGTATTTCAATAAGTATATTAAGCAGATATCAGTCGTATGCTAGCCAGGAGTTGTGGTATGCGTTAAAAAGGTTGTTAAGATATGTAAAAGGCACTGTAGATATGAGTTTTGATAGTAGATATGATTTTTAAGAAATCAGATAAAAATGAAAATCTCATGTATGGATATGTTGACTCAGATTGGGCGGGCGACAAAGTCGATCGTAAGTCGACTGCAGGGTATGTTTTTGGATGTACTGTTTCTTGGGCTTCTCGTAAACAGTCAGCAGTTGCTTTATCCTCGACTGAAGCAGAATATGTAGCACTTAGTTTAGCTACTAGTGAAGCATGTTGGCTAAGATACTTATTTAAACATTTAAAAATTGATAACAATTATATACTCGTAAAACTTTATGAGGATAATCGGCTATTAAAGTATGAATTATTCCTGAATTTCATCAAAAATTAAAACATGTTGATATTAAAGTTCATTTTGTTCGAAATAAATTAAGAGGAAATGTTATTCAAGTAGAATATCTAAGTACTGATAAACAGATGCTGATATGTTTACCAAACCGCTGGGAAAGCAAAGTTTCCAGAAGTTTCGTACTATTTTAGGTATAGAATAAGCTTAAAAATAATATAACATATTGTTAAAGAAATTTGCCATTGAAGGGGGTGTTAGAATACAATGGTATATTTCTTTTTATGTGGCAGCACTGATTTGGAGCGAATGTTTTTGTTCCTAGAGTTTAGTTTAGTTCCTTTTCTATCAGTTACGTACGTTAAGAAGTCCGTGTTCTACTGTTACGAGTTTGTGTTCTTGATAAAGAATTTTAATAAATACTATAATATATATATATAATAGTATTTATTAGTATGTATATATATATATATATATATATATATATATATATATATATGTCGATAATTGTCTACTGTCTTTTAACTTAACGAAAACTAACAATCTAAAGTAACCATCCAATTTTTATGGTTGTGTTCTTTCTCTCTTCAACACCTTTTTTATTATGGATACAACAGTAGAAAATTTATTAAAACAGTGGGGCTTTGCTGATCTCATAGAAGTGTTTGCAAGTAAATAAAGGATATATTTTACTTATCTTCATATATTTAAAATATGTTTAACATTTTGTGACACATTCATTAAATTGCGATGCGAGAATACGGACAAATTGCAATATATATATTAAATTGAAAATAGATTAATAAATAATAATTAATAAAAAGTAGTATTCAATCATAGGCTTTTTTTTGGTAACTCAGAGGAAATGCTTTATGCATATCCTCGCTCCCGGGGGAAAGTCGAGGGTTATGCGGGACTCCCGGCTGTGCCAAATGGTGGCCATGCCGGTTTACCCGTTAAAACCTCTGAGGTCGCCTTCCGTGCAATGAAGGGGCAGGCGACCCGGAACTCGCGGGTGCACTTCATCGGCATCCCCGACTGTTCGTCCCCTCCGCGCTTAGGACCCGGCGGTCTTGGGTTCTTACACCGGGTCTCTTTCCCGGGGGGGAGGCTATTTGGATGCCCTCCCCTTCCTTCCTTACTGTGGGCGGACGGGGCCACACCGTCCACCCACCTTCCTCGTGGACCCGCTTGGTCGCCTTGGGCCCCGCGGCGACCGGGTCCAGAGGGAATCGCACTGTGGGCCGTCCTCGGACGACCCCGTGCATTCCTGAGGGGGGAGATTAGGGTCCCCCCTTGTTTCAGCTCCGCCCTTTTTTGGGCCTGAGGTGAGCTTCACAGCTCCCTCACCTCTCCCGGTACCGAGCTCCTGACACCGTGAGGAGGGGAGGAGGAATTGTTCCCCCCTCCCACCTCCTAGCCATCCCGTCTGTTATCCTATGGCGCTCGCGATTGGGGGAGGAGATTATGGGGGAGGTATTGACACACCTCCCCCGGTCTCAGCTCCCCTGTGTGGGGAATAAAGCCCCCCTCGCGAGTGCCGTCACTCTCTGGCTTCTCCTAACAGGAGGGGCCGGATGGGTTGGAGGGGGGCGTGATTGCGCCCCCATTGTCCTCGGACTCTTCCTCCTCCTCCTCCTCCTCTTCGTCGCCGCTCTCTGCGGCCGCCGCCGCCGCCCTGCTGGTGCTGGTGGTGCTGCTTCTCGACGGCGGATTCTCTCCGCCGTCTCTTTTTGCAGCATCACTTCCTCGCAGAAGGTGATGACGGCCCTCCATGCTTCACTGCCGGGCATTTTGGTCACCAAGACCGGCAGTGAGAGGTCCTCCCCTACGACACTCCTCAGTGCACGGCGCTGTTCGCATCACGCCTTGCAGTCAGCGAGGTTGTGCTGCGCCGTGTCACAGAGGATGTCGCAGTGGTGGCACGCTGTGGTGGGTTCACAGCCTATTTGACGCAGGTACTTTCCAAAACAACCATGTCCTGTCAGTACCTGCGTCAGCCGGAACGTAACCTTCCCCTGAGCCCTGTCTATCTATTCCGATAGACAGGGCCGGACGGCCCCGAAGGTCCTCTGACCCGCAGTGTGCGGGTCTGAGAGATGGGCGTCCCACTTCTCCAACATTGACCGCCGGGCATGAATCCGGATGATCTTCTTCGCTCTGGTGGGCAGCTTCCTACCCGTGGCCCCCAGAATTTTCCGCTCACGCTGGTATACTTCAGCGTACATAGCTGCGAGAAATTCCAGGGAGGGCCATCCTGCTAGGACGATGGCCGCTGCATGGGACACCGTCCTATAGGCCCTAACCACCCTGGCGGCCATGCATCTTTGGATGCGACGAAGCTTGTCCTTAGCCTGTCGCCTGGCCGCCAAATCCGCCGCCCACACGGGTGCGCCGTAAAGTGCCACCGAATTGACGGTGGCTACGTATAGTCGGTGCACCCGACCATCCGGATCCCCAAGGTTCGGGAGGAACCGGGCAAGTGCCGCCGCAACTCTCTCCACCCTGGGGGCTAGGGCATCAAAGTGATGCCCAAAGTCTATTTGCCGTCCAATAGGAGACCGAGATATTTTATCCAGTCCCCTACCAGGATGGAGGTTCCACCAACACCGATATGGGTCGGTGGCGGTATTCCGGAGGCTTTTCCGTAAAAGAACATCGCCTCCGTCTTCTGTACCATTCAATCATAGGCTGAAAACACGTAAACTGAAAAATGGAAAAAAAATTAAATAAATCTATCTTTCTCTGGAGAATTTATAACCATTTTAATTAATTAATGCCTACTATATTAATTAATGTAATTAATTAATAAATAATTATTGTAAATCATTTGTAAAACAACCATTGTAAAATCATTTTAATATATAGATGAAGAAACTGATCTTGAATCATTTCTACGGTTGAAATCTGGCTCAAAAAACTTAGAAGTTCTTATACCTAAAATGGGCAAAAGACTAAAATTTGAAGAAAACTTAGAAAAGTTTCAAAACTATACTTAAAACGAAGATGATTTCTGATAACAAGGTAAGCTAATTTCATACAGATGGAGTTAAATATATTGTTTATTTTATTATACTACACTTTGGATTTATTATAGAAGTATATATATTTGAATAAATATTCTTTTATTATATTAGTTCAAATTAATAGAAATATATATACAATACATGAAATTAATAATATATAAAATATTAATAATTTATAAACTATATTTTAATGTAATGCTATATATTTTATATTTTATAGGAAAATGAGATCCATTGATATGCCATCCAAAACAATAGACATCATGTGAAACAATTAGCCCCATAAATGATACAAACAATATTATGACATCCGAAACAGTTAGTCCTATAATCATAGAACATGCAAGTAATATTGAGATAATTGATAATGTATATGTTGAGGATATTAAACAAAAGACATTTAAGAAAAAGGAACATGTTCAGTCAAAAGATGAAGAACATATCGAGCAGGAAGAAAACAAAAATAAAGAATTTGAAATATGTGAAATTGATCAATTACAGCTTGCCAATGCTATTCGTCATTTGGTACATATTTATATTTAGCATATTATTTAGAATAATTTTTTATGTCACATTAAAAAATGATTAAATATTTCAAAAATTAATGCTATATTAAATTTAAAATAAGTTGTAACGGGCGGTTTTTTCGTATACCGCGAAATCTGAATTATACGGATAGCCGTCGGATCCAGGTGGCGGAAATCAAATAATTCGGTGACGTATATATGTGTGAAATAATGGATTTATTGTTTCGGTGTATATGTACGAATGTGAGTGTGAGTGTATGCGCGTGTATATATGTTAATGTAAGGTGTTGTGTGTGTGTGTGTGTGTGTGTGTGTGTGTGTGTGTGTGCGTTCGACAAGAATATCGATTTAATATCGGGGCGAGATGCACTTGCCCGATTCTCGGTATCGGCGCGTTATCGCGTTTTTGCACCCGTCAGGCGCGTTTTTGCCCGCGTTTCTTTCGGCCGGTGTTTACCGCACAGCTGTTCGGCGCTTTAAATCCCGATGCTTCGGTAATTTAGTATGATTCGATCCCCTTTAAGGATGTTAAGGTTTCGGAAGGCGTCGCGACGCTAGCAAGCGTCGGAGGCGGCTCGTGTTCCACCCCGTGAAGGCGCGATGCCTGATGAGGATCTCGGTTCGGAGGCGATTTCAAAGGCGCCGATATCGATCGGCAGAGGCAGCGTTCACACTACCTTCTGGCCTTGTTACTTTCGCAAGGATTTTCTCTAGACTGCTTTGCTTGCCTTCAGACGAGCTCGGCTGCTTGAGAAGGATCGGAAGAATCTGTGTGGATGTGCCGTCGAGAGCCCGTTTTATACTTGGCTAATTACCCGCGCCGGCGTATTCGGTAATTACCTCCACCGAGCGGCGGTAAAAATCGGAACAGTTCGGATCCGCCCGGGGGAGTTCGGGGTGCCAAACGCGGGTTCTCAACCGACGGTAACGGCTCCCGACGGCAGTGTCTCAATAGTTGAGAGTCCCTACTCGGTTGTTTCCTACGTTATTAAAAATGGGCGCACAGCGCCTCTGCCATTGCCCGACCGATGTTCGTCGGGCGGCAGCTTCCGGCCGGTGTTCGCCGGGAAACGATGCATTCGGGGGTGCATCGTTACAAAGTAAAATAACTTTATTAATGAAATAAATATATATACAGGGTGTCCGATTCGTGAGGGACCAAATGAAAAGTCATGATGGACTGGGTCAAACTAAGAAGAAAAGTCCTCTACCATTTTGCAAAATTCGCAATAATTATTAAGTAATAAGCAAAAATATCACATGAAGGTTTAATTTTTTAAATGGAACCCCCTATTTTTTAATATGTATTCTTATAGCTTATCTCGAGAGCTTTCCAAAACACTAAAATAAAGTATTTCTTCATTGAGTACTTTTCGAGTTATGAGGCTTGAAATAATTTCTTAATTTTACATAAACCATAAAATATCTAGTAAAATATTCATTTTTCGATTACCACCTTAATGGTTTTATATGCAAAATAATGAGAGGAATCAATTGGTGTAAAAAAAAACAGTTGTTTTTAAGAAAAAATATGTAATTGTTAATTGCAAATTACATATTTTTTTTTAAAAAACAATTGTTTTTTCTTTACACCAATTGATTCCTCTCATTGTTTTGTATATAAAAGTATTAAGTAAAATAATCGAAAAATGAATATTTTACTAGATATTTTATGATGTACGTAAAATTAAGAAATTATTTCAAGCCTCATAACTCGAAAAGTAGTCAATGAAGAAATACTTTATTATAGTTTTGGAAAGCTCTCGAGATAAGCTATAAGAATACATAATAAAAAATAGGGGGTTCCATTTAAAAAATTAAAGGTAACCTTCATGTAACATTTTTGCTTATTACTTAATAATTATTGCGAATTTTGCAAAATGGTAGAAGACTTTTCTTCTTAGTTTGACTCAATCTATCATCACTTTTCGTTTGGTCCCTCACGAATCGGACACCCTGTATATTAAAAATATACAGGGTTTGTCAAAAGTGTGGAAACCCCTAAATATCTCACAAACGGTGCATTTTAGAAAAAAATATTTCAGGCAAAAGTTGTTTGGTTTCGAGGGAGCCATAAGACGGTACCATTGGTTTGACCTTGAAGAGTCATTTGAAAGTCACGTGAAGGTCACTTCAATTTTTTTAAATGGAACACTATATATTTTTGCAAATTCTTGTAGCTTATCTCGATAGCTTTCCAAAACACTATAATTAAGTACCTTTTCGTTAAGTACTTTTTGAGTTATGAGGCTTGAAATAATTTCTTAATTTTACATAAACCGTAAAATATCTTGTAAAATATTTATTTTTCGATTATCTTACCTTAATACTTTTACGTACAAAATAATGAGAGGAATCAATTGGTGTAAAGAAAACATATAGTTGTTTTGAAGAAAAAATATATAATTTGCAATTAACAATTCCATATTTTTCAAGCAAAAAATGTCCCATAAACATGGGGTCGGAAACGCTTGCTTCTGGAGTGTTACGACGGTTCGAAGTTTTCCTGCAATAGCTGGAGAAATTATCACGTAAAATCGCATTTTCTGCTTGTTTAGGTCCCTGAAACTTATTCACAAAGTTTGTACAGACCATTCAGGGACACCCTGTATAGATATACGCAAGAAAATCGATATGTCAAAATCGATATACCAAGGTCACGACAAGGGCTACAAGAATATGCAATAAAAAGTGAAGGGTTCCATTTCAAAAATTTAAAGTGGCCTTGTCGTGACCTTGGCGACGCCATCCAAGGTCAAACACATGGCGCCAGTAAATAGACCTTTTTACACCCTACAACTTTTGTTTGAAACAATTTTTAGTATAACTTCTATTTTTTGGAATATTTCGAGGTCCCGACTCTTTCGAACACTCCGTATGCCGTAGCGATGTAATGACATGTTTCCGACCCCAGGTTCATTTGCAAAAAATGATTCTTATGGTGCCCCCGACAATCTCTGAAAATTTGTCGTTGAATTTCCGAACACCCTGTATAAGTAAAAGAATGAATCTAATTGAAAATTATTCGAATAAAATGTTGGGTTGTTTGGGTTAATGTGATTTTAGTCGTAAAAATCATATTAATTCATTAAAATTATTTTCAAACCGATGAAATTAAAAATAAAAGTTTCAATTTTTATTTTATAAGATATACATCAAATGTTAAAAATTAATACGCAGAAAAAACCACAGCGCAAAGGTAACAAAACGCAAGAAACAAAAAAGAAAAGAATATATAATGATAACAAATAATAATGTTACAAAAAAATTAAAAAGAAAATGGCATAAGAGCCAACGCGCGGTAGTTGGAGCGCAGAGAAGCAACAACACTTCTTTCTTTTTTCAGTATTAGTTTATTAAAAAACACATTATAATAACAAAAAACGTGGGCCAGTTTGGCCGACATATGACGCATCGCAATCATTGCACGAGACTTAAAACAGTTAAAAAAACGAATTTCTGAACACCGAAATTATATTCGACGAAATACGTCACAACCTTCGGTTATAACTAATCACAGACTGGAATTCGGTCATGATTTTAATTGGGAAGAATCTGAGATTTTGGACAGGGAGTCCTCGTTGGGCAAAAGGCTTGTCTCTGAAATGTTGTTTATCAAGCGCCAAATAAATAGCTTGAACTTGCAGAGTGATACAGAGGGCTTGCATCATACATTTGCAACGATAATCGATAATTTATCGAAAATATGAGGCGTTCGTTCATGCGTCGGTATGTTTGTTATCGTTGAGTCAACTGCGCATGTCCTTAGTTGAGTCCATGTTTACGTCCTGACAACCGAGGACATATTTATACAGTTCGTCATCGAATCTCGAATCGACATGGGGCGCACAGCGGCATACTATATTATTAATTGTAAAAAGCGCGGAATCTGGTGAGCCATGCTTCTAACTATTAACTTAAGCAAAAAAGCTTATTCACGTGTAATATCTTGCGGTATTTATTTTATTATTTTTATTCGATTTGTAAAATCTGCTGTGACGTCGCATAGCATAACTATAGTATATTTAATTGACTGTTGGAAGCAGAGCGCTTACTAGACCTCCGCGGGATGCAATTTAGCGTCACCTACGCGTCGAGAACAAATTCGTTTAATGTAACGCGTCACTATCTGTAACATATATTGTTAACATCGCGCTGAAGAAGGATCAAAAGATGATCCGAAACGTACGTTTTTTGTTATTATAATGTGTTTTTTAATAAACTGATACTGAAAAAAGAAAGAAGTGTTGTTGCTTCTCTGCGCTCCAACTACCGCGCGTTGGCTCTTACGCCATTTTCTTTTTAATTTTTTTGATTACTTGAGCCAAATCTCTAATTATTAAATTTAATTTACGCTGGCTGAAATGGAGCGTTATCCCACTTCGTTCTTTCATTATATTGCATGTAATTTTGATGTGAACGCGGTTGACGCACTTGAGATGGATCAATGTTCAAAAGAAAATTATTAAAACAAATTTGCAGATCAAATTCTTAAAGAGCTGCATAAGCAATGACATTGTTCCACCTCATGTTAGCCGATGTGTGCCTCGTGGCGAAAATTTGTATCATGATAAATCGTTGCGAAGATTTAGTCAAATTGTGAATCGCTTTTGTATCAGCGTTTTACGTAATGAGATCGATGACGCATATAGGCGCGTTCGAGCGTTGCGCATACAAACATATAAAACCACTCGCTATGTATACTCGCGGTTACCGATTTATATTTGTAATGAATTTTTTTCGAGACAATGCAAGTCCCTCCATTTCTATTTCACTGGTGAACATCGGAGATTAGATAAAAAACTGAATTGGTTGATCCATAAACATCGACTCTTTGTCGATAGCCAGATTCAACCGATTTGCTATTATGGTGCTTTCGAATCATATCCCGCGATACCGCCGCGCGTGAATCTCCAGTCTGATGCCACTCGACCAACGGAGGGCGTCGTAAAACCTTGCTTTTCGTTTAAACCAATTGATAAAAAATCAAATATGACTTTGGTCATGATCAACCTTAGTCCTTCTGTTTTTAATCGCGAAGAAACGCCTTCCGCTCTCGATTTGGTTGATGGGTAGTTCATTAATCTTTCCTCCGCCGACATTCCGGGAGAGGTCCAAGGCCTGTTACAACTAGGGGATAATTTTTGCTTACCAATTGGAAGTAATGAAAAAGCAATAGTTGAAATGGTCAAAAATATTGAACATAACATTAGAAGGCTTCCGATTGGTGATCAAATTGCTATCAGGAACCGCTCTGCCCCAATAATTAATAAGATGGCTGGCCACTCTTTTGGTGTGTCGGAGGGGGATGAGACACTTATTCGCGCGACAATCTTTACAAAAAAGTTCCTACGGGAAAATCCCAACGTTATTTTTACAAGAGCGGATAAAGGAAATATCACAGTTGCCCTTGACAGAAAGATTTATTTAAAAAAGATGACAGATATGTTTAGTGACGAAAGCACCTATTTGATTTTAAGTAAAAATCCGATTAGAAAAATGATTAATGGTCTCCATGAGTTGCTAGTGAGATGGAAAAATCATAACTACATTTCCGATATGACTTACAAGCGTTTGAACTGCACTGATGGTGTGTTACCGAGAGCCTATGGATTACCAAAAATTCATAAGCCGAACTGCCCATTTAGGGTGACTGTCTCCTCAATCAACACTCCCCTATACCAATTAGCTGCATTTTTACATAACATCATCTATGACGCTCTGTGCTCTCCAGGGCACATAGTCATGTTGCCAATAGTTTTGAATTAGTCAAAAAACTATCAGGTGTACAGTTAAATGACCACTTTAAATTACTATCATTGGATGTTGTTTCTCTCTTTACTAACATTCCATTAGATTTAGCGTTGGATGGCGTCTTAGAGAGATGGTGTTTAATAAAAGAAAAGTGCAGCATTCCCCGCGACGAATTCTTGACTGCAGTTCGGTTTATATTAAATTCTACTTTCTTCACTTTTAATGGAAAAATATACTGTTAGCAAACTGACGCAAGAATAGACCGAGAAGTGAGCGCGGCGCTAGAGAGAGAGACTCCGACGAGGAAAGGAGAGAACGATAAGTCGATATGTGTCTATTCTACAAAGTCTTGTCCTTTATTATAATCTAATTAAAATTACACTGTCTTTTAATTTAAACGGCGAAATAAATGTCGTAAAATTCAAGCTGAATTTTAAGTCCGTAAGCAACGGAGAAGATCGATTTTATTCCGCGAGCGACGGAAAGAACGTTTTTTAATATTCGAGAGCTAAATGATCGCGTCGGAGACTTTTCGAATAAAGGCGCAGTGCTCCGCGAACGCGTCAATTTATACTCAAGCCCTTCTCGAAAGATCCCGATTTTTCATGAACTCGACAGTTACCGAGACAACGTTTAAATTGAGTGATCTAACGGGTTATTTGTTGTTGTCGGATCTTTCGAGAAGGGCGAGCGCTGTTTTTAGATTTTCGCTGACAAAGCGATATCTCGTTATCGGCTGCCAGGGGCGCCGAACGAACGGTCGGGCCCTCAACTTTCGTTTTTAGTCGAGTGTCTTAATTAATTTATTTCCTTTCTAATGCTCGATGCGTTTCGAACATATACCAACAAACATTCGGAACTCCCATGGGCTCTCCCCTATCCCCCCTCATTGCCGATATCACTCTGCAAGATTTGGAAAATAAAGCAATTGGACGAGTTCCCTTCAACCTACCATTCTATTATAGGTATGTGGATGATATAGCTTTGGCGGCTCCCTCTTCTATGTTCAATGAGGTCTTGGGTATCTTCAACTCTTTTCACCCAAGGCTTCAGTTCACATTGGAGGAGGGAGTTGATAATAAACTTAATTTTCTTGATGTTACGATAATCGTGAACAATAATTTAATGGAATTCGATTGGTATCACAAACCTACTTTTTCCGGGAGATATCTAAATTACAAGTCAAATCATCCACTATGCCATAAGAGGGGAACAATCGTAGGATTGGTGGATCGTGCCTTTTTATTATCGCATCCGAGATTCCATCAAAAAAACTTTGAGCTGATAGTCGGCGTCCTCTTGGACGATGGCTATCCTCTATTTTACATTTTCCATGTAATACGAGAGCGTCTGAAGTTGTTATTGGCCTTGAATCAGACAGGCTTGGAGCCCGACGAGGACCACTGAAAAAAGACCCTCTTCATATTTTACAATCCCATACATTCCAACGTTTTCGGAACAATTTAAGCGAGTTCTTCGTAATCATGACACGGGAGTTTCTTATTTTGGCTTAAATAAACTTCGTAATTTTATCAAGGTCCATAAAGACATAATGCCAAAAGATTCGTGTAACAATGTAGTGTATAAAGTGTCGTGCAATGAATGCGATGCGTCATATGTCGGCCAAACTGGCAGACAGTTGAAAAAACGAATTTCTGAACACCGAAATCATATTCGACGAAATACGTCACAACCTTCGGTTATAACTAATCACAGACTGGAATTCGGTCATGATTTTAATTGGGAAAAATCTGAGATTTTGGACAGGGGTCCTCGTTGGGCAAAAAGCTTGTCTCTGAAATGTTGTTTATCAAGCGCCACAAAAAAGCTTGAACTTGCAGAGTGATACAGAGGGCTTGCATCATACATTTGCGACGATAATCGATAATTTATCGAAAATATGAGGCGTTCGTTCACGCGTCGGTATGTTTGTTATCGTTGAGTCAACTGCGCATGTCCTTGGTTGAGTCCATGTTTACGTCCTGACAACCGGGGACATATTTATACAGTTCGTCATTGAATCTCGAACCGACATGGGACGCACAGCGGTATACTATATTATTAATTGTAAAAAGCGCGGAATCTGGTGAGCCATGCTTCTATTAATTTAAGCAAAAAAGCTTATTCACGTGTAATATCTCGGTATTTATTTTATTATTTTTACTCGATTTATTAGATCTGCTGTGACGTCGCATAGCATAACTATAGTATATTTAATTTACTATTGGAAGCAGAGCGCTTACTAGACCTTCGCGGGACGCAATTTAGCATCACCTACGCGTCGAGAACAAATTCGTTTAATGTAACGCGTCACTATCTGTAACATATATTGTTAACATCGCGCTGAAGAAGGATCAAAAGATGATCCGAAACGTACGTTTTTTGTTATTATAATGTGTTTTTTTAATAAACTAATATTGAAAAAAGAAAGAAGTGTTGTTGCTTCTCTGCGCTCTAACTACCGCGCGTTGGCTCTTATGCCATTTTCTTTTTAATTTTTTTGATTACTTGAGCCAAATCTCTAATTATTAAATAATGTTACAATCAAAATTATATTGAGGGAAGGACAAACGTTTCGATCCGGTTCTGGATCATTTTCAATGTCTCGCAAATTCTAATACAATAAATGTCAAAACAAAAAATCGCACAAAAAATGATGTCAAAATCAAGAAAAAACAAATGGTCATAACATTGTGTTGCAAAAAAGCAGAAAACGCAGAAATCGCAAAAAGAGTGGTAACATTGTACACCGCACGCAAAATTATAAATTTTCAAATAAAGTTTAAAAATAGATCTCGCAATAACGACGGAATGACATGCCGCTCACCTATGTTATAGAAGCGCAGAAGAACGTGGTTGCAAAAAGAGGAAACAAGCAATCACGTGAAGGAAGCGTGTGCAATGAACCTCCTGCGTGATGTAGAGGAAAGATCCAAAAATGTGGCTCCAAATGATAAATGGAAAAATCAAAAATCCAGAAAAGAATAGTAGTAATAAATCCTTTGTAAAAAATAAAACAAAAGGCAGAGCAACACGCACTCACATCGCAAAAATACGAGATCACACACAGCACCAAGCAAATATACAGATAAAATTAATCAAACAATAAAAGATGATAAAAAATGATAAAAAATAGTGCAAATCCCAGAATAAAAATTAGTTACCTAAACGGTGGAAAGAAATAAATGAGAAAGTCAGAAAAATGTAAAAGTACAGGAACTCGGAAAGAGCGAACCGACTCCAACGGCATGTCTATGATGACTGAGACTGACGTGGCAATACGAAGGGATACAAAAACTGAAAGCGAACAAACTAAAGGCATTAACAGGAAGATGGCAACACCGGGGAGAGAATTTGAATATTATAGATATCTAAGGATGAGAAAATTTCTTAATGATTGGAAGATAAGATTTATCAAGGAGATCCGTATCTGTCTGGACATTAATGCCATTTTTTTGAGTCGCGATATGCATCATTTCAGAAAATAATCTTTTTCTATAGGAAGGCTCTTCATCTAAAATCGAGACATTGTTCCAATCAAAATCATGACCAGAAAGTCTGTGAGAAGAAATTACGGATAATGAATCTGATTGTGCATTAATGTTGGCCTTAAGTTCTTTGATCCTCGTAATTAATTGTCTGCCGGTTTGGCCTACATAAGACGCTGAACAGTCATTGCATTCGATTTTATAAACGACGTTCGAATGACTTAATTTGGGTAAAGGATCTTTATGCAATCTAATAAAATTATTTAATTTATTGCGTACAGTAAAAGCCGCTGATTTATCCAGACTATTGATAACAGGAAGGAATTTATCCGAAATACCTGAAATATAAGGGATGATGAAAAAGGAATGTGAAGGGGAGAGGGGGAGGAATTGGAAGGGCAGTTGCGAGGAAGTGTTTTGAGAAAGGAGCGTTCGTAATCTCCGAGTGATAGAATTAAAAATAAATTTGAGGGGATAGCCATTAGACAAAAGGATGTTAATAACAGACAAAAAATTTTTTTCATGATATTGAGGATGGGATAGATAGAAAACCCTGTCAGTTAGGTCAATGATAACATCTCTCTTATGTGAGATCGGATGCTGAGAGAAAAAATTGAGAAATCTACCTGAAAACGTAGGTTTACGATACCAGTCAAATTCAATAAAATTACGGTTGATGGTGATTGAAACATCCAAAAAGTTAAGGGTGTTCTCGTCAGCGATTTCAATAGTAAACTGTAGACGTTTATGGAATGAATTAAACACATGGAAAATGTTTTTACAGGAGGCGGAGGGAGCTGCTAATGCTATGTCATCTACATATCTAAAATAAAAAGGGAGATGTAACGAAAGGCTAGAGATCGCTCTCTCCTCAAGATCCTGCATTACAATATCGGCTAATATTGGAGACAGGGGGGAGCCCATGGGGGTGCCAAAAACTTGTTTATAAATAATGTCATTAAATTTAAAATATGTAGAATTTAGAACAAGTTTAATCGCGAAGAAATTCTCTGTACGGAATGTCAATTTTTTTGTTAAGGACATGCCAACGTTTTGCAATGCCTCTCACAACTAAATCTGTCGGGACATTGGTAAACAATGAGACGACGTCCAAAGATAACAATTTATAGTCATCCTCAATATAAAGATCTCTCAAATTTTTGACTAATTCAAAGCTTTTTTTACATGGCTTTTCGGCCCCGGAAGATGTAAATATAATATGTTGTGGAGGTAGGCAGCAAAGGCATGTAGCGGACTGTTAACCGATGAGACGATGATTCTAAGAGGGCAATTTTGTTTGTGTATTTTTGGCAACCCATAAGCTCGTGGGAGAACCCCATCATTAAGACGTAGAGACCTGTATGAGTTGCAACGCCTTTGTCCGCCTCGGGAACGCCGATCCGGAGGAGGTGGCGTACAATTTTAGCCGATAGAGAAAATAGCTGGTTTACAGAAAAAAACGGTATCTCAAAATACGGTAGCGTATCTCACAGCTCCCCGAGAAGAAGAGCGGTATTGGGCGCCAGGCGCGGTCTCCCGCGCCACAATATCGTTACGGTAACGAAAAGGATTTCGGTAACCCAGAGCTCAGGGCAGAGGGGCAGGATTCTTTGTAGGCTAGAGAGAAAGCGCTAAATAACTTCCGGGAGAGAGAAATGATCGACACTCCTTCGAGTATTATTATAAATATATTTAATAATTATAGTATGGACAAAGTATATAACAAAGACGATATGAATACAATAGAAAAGGTTGTAACGATGCACCCCGTGCACCCCCCCTGAGATGCATCGTTTCCCGGCATGCGATCCGCCGGAAGCTGCCGCCCGGCAGAACATCCGCCGGGCAGAGGCAGGGGCGCGGTGCGCCCACATTTTTTAAACTACCGAAAACGGCTTTTAGCCGTTAGCCGAAAACCACCGAGAGTCGCCGATGCGGCCCGAACCACCGACCGGCGAAAACCCGCGTTCGGCGCGTCTCCCGAACCCCTCCGAGCGGGCCCGACCGTACCGCTTCCCGAAACCCGTTCGGAAGGGGTAATTCCGCCGCGCACCGACGCGGGTAATTAGCCGGTATAAAAAGGCCGCATTCGGCGAATTAAGCACCCTTTTTCCTAGTCCGCTCACTCAGGTGAAGCACACCAGGAAACCTAGACCGCTCCTAGAAAACTAGCCCAGCTTCAAGTCACGGAGGTAGAGTGAACTCTTCCTCCAAGCTCTCTCGATACTTGATTCGGCTTATCCTTCTAGACATTTTCTGACCGTATAAGCGAACCAGAGCGCACTCCGGTTCGATCGAGGGATCTCGATAATCGGTCCAACATCCGACCGCCTAACGCCGGTGCATTTAATCGCGAGGTAGAGTGGAGAGCTACCTCGGACGAGCATTCTCGTCGGCACGGCGCTCCCGAGAAAACTTCCAGTTATACCGGGAATTATTTCCACTTTAACGAGAAATAGGCTTTTACGAAACAACCAGCCGATTCACGGAATCATCCGTCTGCGATAACACGTACAGAAAAACGGGGCTAGACCGACCGCCCAGACACACGTACTGAAAAACTAGACGCGCTACGTCAATCGAGCATTGAACCGACGCGATTGTAAACACGCGCGATACACGAAGCGTCTTGCATTCTAAAACGACGCTATTAGCGTATTATAATAAATTCTCGCTGCATTTCCGAACAACGCATTTATTGCATACGAGCGAACTATATTAAACTCTCTCTGCGTTTTCGAACAACGCCTGTATTGCATACAAACTCACATTTATACCGTGCGACACCACCACGCGCTTTTCGCATTCATATATACACCACGTATTTCGAGCATTATTCTCATACGTCACGAACAACCCCAGACGTTCACACTTGTAACACACACATACATACATTATACAATTTCTAATAAATATCTATTCTTTTTTTTTGACATTTACACACGCTCTCTCTTTTCTTTCTGCGACAACCGGACTCTGATCCCGACTCGTCTATCCGACGGCGATTTCAGCGGAAATCGACCGTGACATTGGCGCCCGAACAGTTCTTTTTTAAAAACCGGAAGACGTGGAGAGCGTGCGAGTAAAAGAATGGAAGTGTGGGTATACAAACTGAACAAGGATCAGTTAACCGCACTGGCGAAAGCGCTAAATATTGAAGACACGGGTACTCTGGAGGAACTCCGCAAACGAGTGGGCCGATTCGCCGACGAGCATCCCGAACAGATTGACGAATTTGAGGCGGGCGTGGGAGAATTAGGCACCCAGGGGGCGATGCTCAGTTTAACAGTTCCGACTCCGACAAATCCGGAATTCCGAAACCCACCGCCACAGATATGGCATTCGCGTACGACGGAAAGACAATCAACCAAATTCGAAAATGGGGGTGCCATTTTGACGGCCGGGACCCTGCCGCGTTTTTAGAAAGGGTAGGGGAATTAAGGCAGGCGTACGGGTTCACACCGGCGCAACTGCTGCAGGGGCTCCCGGAATTATTGAAAGGAGATACTCTCCTATGGTTTAGGAACTATCGGGACTCCTGGGAGACGTGGGGCGATTTTGAGCGCGATTTTCGAAGGCAATTTTTGCCACGGCGATACGCGGCTACACTGCGTCGAGAAATTATGGGGCGGCATCAACAAGTAACGGAGAAATTTACGCAGTACGTCACGGTAATGATGACACTGCGTCGGGCCGGGGGATACTCGCGAGACGAGCAGCTCGAGGTGACCTACGAGAACATGAACCCGGCGTATAAACAGTACGTGAGGATCGACGACGTACGGAGTATAGTAGAATTGCAAACACGGGCCGCGGAGTACGAGGATATATTACAAGAACAAAAGGAGGCAGTAAAACGGGAAAAAGACCACAGCACCGGCAATAGCAGCGGTATATAATAAGAGACTGCTGCTGGAGGTGCAAGCAAAGAGGGCACACGCGCGCGCAGTGCCGAAGGCAAGCAAAGAAATTTTGCTCGCAATGCGGGCAGGACGGAGTCCTGACCAAAAACTGCCACCCGAAGGCGGGAAAAGCCTCCGGGGCCGGGGAGAACGCGGCCACAAATACAATCCCGAGCCCCGCATAACTTTCACACCGCGACCGCACATGAAGATTCGCATCCAAGGACGTAGTTATAACGCCCTGATAGACGGGGGGTCAGAGATCTCATTGATCGATAAACGCACGTCCGAGATTCTGAACACCGAAGGGATTGAGATCAAGGAAGAAAGAGGGGCAGTATGCCTAGCAAACGGGTCCACAGGCGAAACACATGGCTACATGAAACTCCCACTGCGAGTGGGTAACCGGACCATCACACACAACTTTTTCGTCCTCCCACACATGGAGGATAAAATAATCATAGGAATAGATTTACAGTACCGACTCCGCTTGGGGGTCCCTCCCCCGCCAAGGCACATCAAAAAATGGCTTCCAAGGTGCAACACGATCGGGGGACTAGCCGTGCAAACTCCGGACGAGAAGGAACAACTACAACAGTTTTTAGAGAAGGAACTACGAGAATTTGAGAATATCCGCGGACCAACCAGCAAAGTAGAGCACCATATACATCTAAAAGAGGAAACGCCCATCAAACAAAGATACCGGCCATGCAATCCAGCCATGCAGGCGATTATTAATAAAGAAGTGGACGAAATGATGGAGCAGGGCGTAATCGAGCCATCACACAGCCCATGGAGCTCCCCCATCGTAATAGTGAAAAAGAAAGATGGCAAGCATAGATTTTGCATAGATTTCCGACGAATAAATGACGTAACACACAAGGACGCTTACCCGTTACCGCAAATCACTGCGACACTGGATAAACTGAGAGAAGCACGATACCTGTCCACGCTCGACTTGAAAAGCGGATATTGGCAAGTCCCGCTCGCACAGGAGAGCCGACCGATAACCACATTCACAATTCCCTGGAAGGGACTACCAATTTACAGTAATGCCGTTCGGGTTACATTCGGCACCGGCTACGTTCCAAAGATTGCTAGATACAGTCCTCGGGCCAGACTTAGAACCTCACGTATTTGTCTATTTGGACGATATCATTGTAATTAGTAAAACGTTCCACGAACACCTCGAGCTGCTCGCCGAGACTTTCCGCCGCCTCCGAAATGCGCAATTGCGACTGAACCCTGACAAGTGCAAATTTTGCGTAGATAAGTTAAAGTACCTGGGGCACATAATTGACAGGGAGGGGATTCGGACAGACCCCGAAAAGGTTAGCGCAGTGGCCGACTGGCCAGAACCGCGAACAGTTAAGCAGATTCGATAATTCATAGGGATGGCCTCGTGGTATCGGCGATTCATCGCGGGTTTCTCCGAGATAGCCGCGCCTCTGACGCAACTTACAAAAAAGAACGCGCGCTGGACATGGGGAAAGGAACAGGAAGAGGCTTTCCGCACACTAAAGGCGAAACTAGTTTCCGCGCCAGTATTAGCTTGCCCGGATTTCTCGAAACGGTTCGTGCTACAAACCGACGCGAGCACCTCCGGCCTCGGTGCAGTATTGACGCAGCAACACGAGGACGGCGAAAGGGTGATAGCGTACGCGAGTCGAACGTTGAACGCTGCAGAACGAAATTATACCGCAACGGAACTCGAATGCCTAGCGATCGTCTGGGGAATCCGGCGGTTGAAGTTATTTGGAAGGCTACGCCTTCACGGTCATAACTGACCATCAGGCCCTGAAATGGCTGCAAAAATTGGAATCTCCGACCGGACGACTCGGGCGCTGGGTGTTCGAGTTGTAGCAGTACGAGTTTGACATCAAATACCGTCGAGGGGTACAGAACCGCGTGGCAGACGCGCTGTCGCGCTACCCTGAAATCGCGACCGTCAAACAGAAACGCTGCCGGTGGTACGACCGAGTATTGGAGGAAGTACGACAGGACCCAGCCACCAGACCAGGATACGCAATTAAAAACGGGAAGCTGTACCGACACATCTTGCACACCCTGAACTTCAAGGAATTGAGCAGCGAACAGCAATGGAAATTGTGTATCCCAACAACAGTACGGCAGCAGGTCCTACAAAAATACCATGACGAACCAACGGCGGGGCATCTCGGCATCGCGAAGACGATAGCAAGAATTGCCGAGAAACAGTACTGGCCAGGGATGTTCCGCGACATTGCGAGATATGTGCGGAACTGCAGAAATTGCCAGAGCCACAAGGCGTCGCAAGAGAAACCGGCAGGAAAACTGCACGCAATGGAAATAAGACGTCCATGGCAGCAGGTCTGCATCGACCTCATAGGCCCGATGCCAAGATCAAAAAAAGGACATACTTGGCTATTAGTTATGCAAGACCGTTTCTCGAAGTGGACCGAACTGGTGCCTCTACGCCGAGCGACAGCCGACGCCATCACACAGGCCGTGACAAACGGCATAATTCTGCGGCACGGAAAACCAGAGATAATTTTATCGGATAATGGCACGCAGTTACGGTCAAGACAATTGGAAAAAAGATTAGAAGAATGCAATATAAAACACGTAACTACACCAGCATACGCACCGCATTGCAACCCAGTAGAAAGAACTAACCGATCAATAAAAACGATGGTTAGTCAGTACACCGGAAAAGATCAAAGGACCTGGGACGAAAAATTAAACGCACTCCAATTCGCGTATAACACCGCCGTTCACGACGCCACAGGATACACACCAGCATTCTTAAATTTCGGACGCGAATTGGTTGCACCTGTAGCCGACGATCCATCGATCGAGCAACCGCCAGCTCCCGAGACGATAAGCAGACAGCTACAAGAGGCAAACGAGCTGGTTAAAATAAACCTCGCACGAGCCTTCGAGAAACAAAAGCATTATTATGACCTGCGAAGAAGAGCCTGGAAACCGCACGTGGGCGAATGGGTGTGGAGGAAGAGCCACCAGCTCTCCAAAAAAGCGGAGAATTTTAACGCGAAGCTCGCGCCAAAGTACGACGGGCCGTACGAAATACGTCGGCTGATTTCGCCCGTAATCGTGGATCTTCGCAGCAGGCGAGGGAAGTGACTCCGACATGTACACATCCAGGATTTAAAATCGGCGAAAACCGACAGCGAGGACGAGGACAAAAACAATAACAACGATGACGATAGCGAAGACGAGAGCGAGTGACTCGAGCGTCACTTCGAAGCGAGATGTCAAGCGAACAAGACATATTAAAAGCTATCGAGGAGTACCTCGGCGAACCCGCCGATCAAGGAGCGCACACCGCGCCACCGGCTCCGCCACCAGAGCCGCAGCAGCCGCCGCAGCCGCGGCCACCGAGGGTCGGAACAATGATCTAGAGGTCCGACCGGGTCAATGAGCGAAAGCGGCAAATGCTCTTGGCCCAGCCTCCGCCACCACCAGGGAGAAGGCCGATCCGGCCTTACGAAAAGCCGCCACCACCGCTGACCAAGACCGCAGCTGAAGCCCCGGAGGAGATCCTGCGGCTCGCAGGGCCCATAACCGCACCTCCAATCAAGGTGGAGATCGAGCCCGGCCTCATCGTTGAGGTACCGCATTTCGCGGTACACGTCAGCCGGCGTTACAAACCGAGAACGCCGCAAGGACGTTGGATCCTACGATTTTCCGGGAACGGAAGGCTCCGCTATAAGCGGAAAATATACTAGATCCGTCCAATCAGAGGGTCCATCCGTCCGACCGACCGACCATCCGTTCGCTATAACCACCGCTCCGAACATCGAGTAATATGTGTGCCTCGAATTCAGGCACAATTCTAAGGCGAGGGGGTGATGTAACGATGCACCCCGTGCACCCCCTTGAGATGCACCGTTTCCCGGCATGCGATCCGCCGGAAGCTACCGCCCGGCAGAACACCCGCCGGGCAGAGGCAGGGGCGCGGTGCGCCCACATTTTTTAAACTACCGAAAACGGCTTTTATCCGTTAGCCGAAAACCACCGAGCGTCGCCGATGCGGCCCGAACCGCCGACCGGCGAAAGCCCGCATTCGGCGCACTTCCCGAACCCCTCCGAACGGGCCCGACCGTACCGCTTTTCCGAAACCCGTTCGGAAGGGGTAATACCGCCGCGCGCCGACGCGGGTAATTAGCCGGTATAAAAAGGCCGCATTCGGCGAATTAAGGACCCTTTTTTCCTAGTCCGCTCACTCAGGTGAAGCACACCAGGAAACCTAGACCGCTCCTAGAAAACTAGCCCAGCTTCAAGTCACGGAGGTAGAGTGAACTCTTCCTCCTTCGAGCTCTTTTGATACTTGATTCGGCTTATCCTTCTAGACACTTTTCTGACCGCATAAGCGAACCAGAGCGCACTCCGGTTCGATCGAGGGATCTCGATAATCGGTCCAACATCCGACCGCCTAACGCCGGTGCATTTAATCGCGAGGTAGAGTGGAGAGCGGGAGGGTCCCGTTAGCGCACGGTGCGATAGCGCACCAACCCGATAGCACACGAAAAATTGACACAATTCCCGATAGCGCACTAACCCGATAGCGCACCAACCCGATAGCACACAAAGTAAATCGCGCACAATCCCGATAGCGCACCAACCCGATAGCGCACCAACCCGATAGCACACGGATTCACGTTGCAACTTTTCACGCGAAGCGAGGGGGACGGGGTGGGTGCGGGAAGGAGGGCCGAAGGCCAATACGCATTTATTGCATATAAACGAACGATATTAAACTCTCTTTGCGTTTTCGACAACGCCTCTATTGCATACAAGCTCACATTTATACCGTGCGACACAACACCACGCGCCTCGCGCATTTACGTATACACCATGTATTTCGAGCATTATTCTTATACGTCACGAACAACCACAGACGTTCACATTTGTAACACGCACATACATACATTGTACAAGTCTTAATCAATATCTATTTTTTTTTTGACATTTACACACGCTCTCGCTTTTCTTTCTGCGAAAACCGGACTCTGATCCCGACTCGTCTATCCGGCGGCGATTTAAGCGGAAATCGACCGTGACAACTGTACGCAATAAATTAAATAATTTTATTAGATTGCATAAAGATTCTTTACCCAAATTAAGTCATTCGAACGTCGTTTATAAAATCGAATGCAATGACTGTTCAGCGTCTTATGTAGGCCAAACCGGCAGACAATTAATTACGAGGATCAAAGAACATAAGGCCAATATTAATGCACAATCAGATTCATTATCCGTAATTTCTTCTCACAGAATTTCTGGTCATGAGTTTGATTGGAACAATGTCTCGATTTTAGATGGAGCCTTCCTATAGAAGAAGATTATTTTCTGAAATGATGCATATCGCGAGTCAAAAAAATGGCATTAATGTCCAGACAGATACGGATCTCCTTGATAAATCTTATCTTCCAATCATTAAGAAATTATCTCATCCTTAGATATCTATAATATTCAAATTCTCTCCCCGGTGTTGCCATCTTCCTGTTATTGTCTTTAGTTTGTTCGCTTTCAGTTTTTGTATCCCTTCGTATTGCCACGTCAGTCTCAGTTACCATAGACATGCCGTCGGAGTCGGTTCGCTCTTTCCGAGTTCCTGTACTTTTACATTCTTCTGACTTTCTCATTTATTTCTTTCCACCGTTTAGGTAACTAATTTTTATTCTGGGATTTGCACTATTTTTTATCATTTTTTATCATCTTTTATTCTTTGATTAATTTTATCTGTATATTTGCTTGGTGCTGTGTGTGATCTCGTATTTTTGCGATGTGAGTGCGTGTTGCTCTGCCTTTTGTTTTATTTTTTACAGGGGATTTATTACTACTATTCTTTTCTGGACTTTTGATTTTTCCATTTATCATTTGGAGCCACATTCTTGGATCTTTCCTCTACACGCAGGTGGTTCATTGCATACGCTTCCTTCACGTGATTGCTTGTTTCCTTTTTTTGCAACCACGTTCTTCTGCGCTTCTATAACATAGGTGAGCGGCATGTCATTCCGTCGTTATTGCGAGATCTATTTTTGAACTTTATTTGAAAATTTATAATTTTGCGTGCGGTGTACAATGTTACCACTCTTTTTGCGATTTCTGCGTTTTCTGCTTTTTTGCAACACAATGTTATGACCATTTGTTCTTTCTTGATTTTGACATCATTTTTTGTGCGATTTTTTGTTTTGACATTTATTGTATTAGAATTTGCGAAACATTGAAAATGATCCAGAACCGGATCGAAACGTTTGTCCTTCCCTCAATATAATTTTGATTGTAACATTATTATTTCTGATCATTATATATTCTTTTCTTTTTGTTTCTTGCGTTTTGTTACCTTTGCGCTGTGGTTTTTTGTGCCTATTAATTTTTAACATTTGATGTATACCTTCCAACCACTTTTGTATTTACATTTTTTCATTTTATAAGATGTTTACATTTTCGTGAATTGCGAATGGATAGAGGAAGCGAAGAAACCGATTGTAAGAGACTTCGGAATTCTTTGATGATAGGTCATCTCGTTCGCTCTCTATTCACGGTCTTACTTTCTCCGTCACACTTGACAATCGTGATAGACAGCTCGAAAAGATAAGCGGACCCAAGAATCGAGAGCGAGCGAGACAGTCAGAGCTGGTTTTAGGGTAGGGCATGGTTGGGCGATCGCCCATGGCGCCAAATCTGAAAGGGCGCCACTGTCTGGTACTAGCTCGTATGTAGGTATAGAGTATACCCGTATACCTACTATGGGCGGTATCCATAGTCGGTTTTTATATATATTCGTAGATCGGTTCTTAAGATCGCCCTCGTACGAAGGTCGTCTTATTTCGTATCTTAATACATGGGGAGATACGTCTTAAGCAACGTTTTAAAGTAAAAAATCTGACTATGAATACGGGCCTATATCTCCTCACTGTTTCTTCTCTTTATATCTGCTGCGGTACTGCCTCTATATCTATATCTTCCCCGGTATGCTCCCTATATATTTATATATACAGGGTGTATAAAAAATACCGGGACGGTGAAATATCTCGAAAACTAAGCATTTCAGAAAAAAATGTTTTAGATAAAAGTTGTAGGATTTCAAAAGATCTATTTACTGGCGCTATGAGTTTAACCTTGGATGGCGTCGCCAAGGTCAGCAAGGTCACCTAGAATTTTTTAAATGGGATCCCCTATTTTTTAATGCATATTCTTGTAGCTCTTCTTCAGACCTTTTCAAAACATTATAATTTTTTTCACTTTGAGTAAGCCGTTTCGAAGTTATCGAGCTTTTTATGACAAGATGTCCAGCCAGCGGCTGGGGCAATTTCGTTACTTGTATTTCAGACACATGTAATATTAAAATAATATTAGGTGTACAACTTTGCTTCCGCCGTTTTTTTTTCCGAAATTCGAGGCTTTATTGTAAAAAACTGGTTATACATTTATGATTCAAAGTATTGACCATCGCTGACCACTACTTTCTCCCATCTTTCAGGCAGCGTACGAATCCCGCGTTGAAAAAACTGGTCATCTTTTGAAGCGATCCACGAATCGATCCAATTTCTTACTTCTTCATAAGACCGGAAGTGCTGGTCAGCCAGGCCGTGTGCCATTGATCGAAACAAGTGATAGTCAGAGGGAGCAACGTCTGGAGAATACGGCGGGTGGGGTAAGACTTCCCATTTCAACGTTTCCAAGTATGTCTTGACCACTTTCGCAACATGGGGTCGAGCATTGTCATGCTGCAAAATCACTTTATCGTGTCTCTCGTTGTATTGCGGCCGTTTGTCTTTCAATGCTCGGCTCAAACGCATTAATTGCGTTCGATAACGATCGCCTGTGATTGTTTCAGTCGGTTTTAACAGCTCATAATACACTACGCCGAGCTGGACCCACCAAATACAGAGCATGACCTTGGAGCCGTGAATATTCGGTTTGGCCGTCGACGTGGAAGCATGGCCGGGATATCCCCATGATTTTCTGCGCTTGGGGTTATCGTAATGAATTATTTTTCGTCCCCAGTCACAATGCGATGCAGAAATCCCTTCCGTCTTTGCCTTTCAAGCAACTGATCACAAGCAAACAAACGCCGTTCAACATCTCTCGGTTTCAACTCGTACGGCACCCAATTTCCTTGCTTCTGAATCATCCATGTCTTTGAGGCGTTTTGAAATTGCTTGTTGAGTCACTCCCAATAATCGTGCCAATTCTTCTTGACTTTGCCACGAGTCTTCATTAAGTAATGCCTCCAATTCTGCATCTTCGAAAACCTTCTCTCTTCCAGCTATGCCGGTCTTCGACGTGAAAATCACCGTTCTTGAAGCGTTGAAACCACTCACGACACGTTCTTTCACTAATAGTGGCTTCACCATAAGTATTTGAGAGCATTCGATGAGCTTCAGCTGCAGATTTCTTCATATTGAAGCAGAAAATTAAAACCTCCCGCAAATGACGAGACTTTGGCTCGTAAACTGCCATTTTCAATCGAGAATAACTTTATGATGCAGACACAAATCGACTAATGTTTCTATGGGGTTATGTTGACAGATGCCCAAGTTTATTGCATGACGTCTATGATCTATTTATTTCGACCACTACTTACCGCTAAAGCCATCTATAGGAAAACGGCGGAAGCAAAGTTGTACACCTAATATAATACGAAAAAATTCTAGCTGAATTTTTGAAAACCGCAAGCGACGGAAAGATTTGGTAAACTTCGCGAGCAACGGAAAAGCACTTTTACAATCTGAGAGCGAGAATAAGAGCGTCGGAGACTTTTTGACGAAAGGCGCAGCGCTCACCGATCGCGTCAATTTATACTCAAGCCCTTCTCGAAAGATCCCGATTTTTCACGAACTCGACTGAGACCGAGACAACGGTTTAATTTTAACGATTTAACGTGCTATTTGTTGTTGTTAGATCTTTCGAGAAGGGCGAGTGCTGTTTTGAATTTTTCGCTGACAAAGCGATATCTCGCGACCGGCTGCCAGGGGCGCCGAATAAACGTTTGGGCCCTGAACTCTCCTTGTTATCAAATGTAATTAGATTTTGTTTGAAATCCTTCGACATATTCGTTCATTTTGAACATTCCGTCCGCCTGGTATGGTGCCCCATACGACCGCGACAATTCTCTCAGACCGGTGCAGTGCCTCTCGGTAATAGTGAGTGAACAAAGTCGGTAAGTATATGGCGCGAAATTTATTAAGCAGGACGTTGTTTAATTAGAATCACTCCTCTCCCCCCTTTTCCTATGAATTGTCGTCCCTCACGGCGTCGGAGCTGACGGGGAGGAGCACTAGTTTATTCACCGGTCGCGTTAGGCTTCCGATAGAGGTGCGGACGTCGACGACTCGAATGTGTCCGTCTCCCCCAGGGTAGACGCACTCGATCCTGGCTAGGGGCCACTTGTTGGGAGGCGACAACTCGCAACGGAGCAGGCAAAGGCGGCCGATGCGGACTTCCTCGTCGGCCTTGAGCCACTTCGGTCGATGTGCCAGAGAGTGGAGATACTCTCGCGACCATCTGGTCCAGAAGTTGTCTCGTAGCTGGTTAAGCAGCCTCCATCGGGTGAGTAGAGACCTAGGCTCTACGGCTGGCGGCGAGGTCGGGCGTTGAGCGCGGTGCCTACGAGGAAATGGCCAGGAATCAACGCTTCTAGGTCTTCTGAGTCGTCCGACATGGGTTGGAGCGGGCGAGGGTTTTCAGGCAGGATTCAGCCTGCGCGAGAAGGGTGGCCATCTCGTAGGTTAATTTGGCGTCTCCGATCACACGGCGAAGGTGATGCTTCACAGATTTAACGGCTGCCTCCCAAAGACCGCCGAAGTGAGGAGCGGCTGGCGGATTGAAGCGCCACTCGATTCTCTCATCGGCGAGGTGGGCAGTGATGCGTCGTCCTTCCTTGCTGTTGACGGAAAAGAGGGAGCGGAGCTGTTTATCGGCGCCCACAAAATTAGTTCCGCGGTCGCTGTAGAGGACCTTACATAGGCCACGTCGACTGATGAACCGGCGCGCAGGGCGGCCAGGAAGGCGTCGGAGGTATAGTCGGAAGCGACGTTAAGGTGGACAGCGCGGCAGCTTAGACAGACAAAAATAACTAGAAACGACTTATACGCACGATGGCCTCTGCCCTTAGAGGTGCGCAGCCAGATAGGTCCGGCGTAATCGACGCCAGTGTGCAGAAAAGGCCTTGACGGGGTGACCCGCGGGGCGGGCAGGTTACCTATGGGAGGTTGAGGGGTTGCCGCCCGCCAACGCACGCACGGCCAACAGTGATGAATAAAGTTCTTCACCAAAGCTCTCCCGCGGGGCACCCAGTACTCCTGGCGCAGGGCGGCCAGAGTCAGATGTACTCCTCCATGCAGTGTCCGAAGGTGGGTGGCCTTGATCAGTAGTTGCGTCAGTTGAGAGGTGCTGGGAAGTAGTGTCGGGTGCCTTGCCTCGCGAGGGATCGAAGCATTGATCAGCCGTCTGCCGACGCGAAGGATGCCCTTGTTGTCTAGGAATGGACCTAGTTTGGCTAGCGCACCTTTTGCAGAGAGTGCTGCGGTTTTTCTCACTAACGTCAATTCCTTCTTGAATTTGATAGATTGGACTACCCGAATCCAACCAACCAGCGCCTCATCTAGTGCGGAAGGTAGCAGTACGGTCGCTGGGAGATTGCTGCCGGTGATTCCCCTAGATCCACAGGTCTTCCGGAGGCGCAACCAGCGGCGGCACCAGGCGGTGATCCTCAATAGGCCGTGCAGCTCGGAATATTATGTTAGGAGCTCCGGTTCTTCGGCCGATTCATTTTCCGTCGTGGCTCGGTGCACGCAGAGGCGCCGCTCAGGCAGGTCGACGCTGAGGGTGTTGACCGGATTGAGCGGCCATTTTCCAGGACCCTCTTGCAACCATAGGGGGCCGTTCCACCAGAGTGGGTGGTCTTTCAATTCTGCAGGAGACAGGCCTCGGGAAGCACAGTCGGCTGGGTTATCCCTTCCAGGAGTGTGATGCCACACGACGTCGGGTAAAGTGGTCTGGATCTCACTGACCCGGTTAGCCACGTAGGTCTTCCAGGACGCCGGGTGGCCTCGGATCCATCCTAAGACGACGGTGGAGTCGGTCCACAAATGCATCGGAGTGGTCAAGGTATCCAGCGCTGATCGGATGTGCGCCACGAGTCGTGTCAGCAGGGTGGCAGCGCATAACTCCAACCGAGGCAAGGTAACCTGCTTAAGAGGCGCGACTTTAGTTTTGGCAGAGAAGAGATACCTTGATCTTATTGTCTTTGTCCCGCGTAAGCAGGTAGACTACTGCGGCGAAGGCCTTCTCAGACGCATCGGCAAAACCGTGGATCTCCTGATAACCGTCGGTCGTTCCGGGCGCCAGCCAGCGAGGAATCCTGATATCTCCTAGGCACGGGAGCTCCGACTGCCAGTCTCTCCATTGAAGGGCGTCACTCTCGGACAAAGGGTCGTCCCACTCGACGCCTAGCAACCAGGCGCTTTGAATCCAGATCTTAGCCCGTACCGTCACGGGATAGAGCCACCCTAGCGGGTCAAACAGCCTTGCCGTCAAGGAGAGAACTGTGCGTTTTGAGAGAACGTCCAGCTGTGGGAACGTGAGTGCGAAGGCAAAAAGGTCTTCATGAGGATGCCAAAGCAATCCCAGAGTCGAGTGACTCTCCCCGGGTAGCCACCACCGAGGTTCGCGCTGCAGCCGATCTTCGGCAGGTACCTCGTCGAGTAAGGCGGCGTCGTTGGCGGACCACTTCTTTAGCGGAAAACCGCCCACCATGCAGATCCCGGTCAGCTGCCGTAGAAGTTCCTTGGCTTCATTAATCGTGGACGCGCCGGTGAGGATATCGTCCATATAGACATCCTTGAGAAGAGGACTGCGGCTCCGAGTGGGTAGCTTGACTTCTCGTCGTGGGCAAGCTGGTGCAGCGTACGGATCGCCAGAAAAGGCGCGCAGGCTAATCCGTACGTTACCGTTCTTAGTTGGTACTCCCGAACGCCCTCCTCAGGGCTTGATCGCCACAGTATTCTTTGTAGGTCTCTGTCTTGTTGGTGGACCTCGATCTGCCGGTACATCTTTTCGATGTCGGTGGCGAGGACGTAGCGATGGCGGCGCCATCGAAGAAGCACGTCTGCTAGAGTCGGCAATAGGTTGGGTCCACAGTGCAGGTATTGGTTCAACGAGGAGCCAGTTGTCACGCTCGCCGAGCCGTTAAAAACCACGCGGAGCTTAGTCGTGACGCTAGATTCCCGCAGGACTCCATAGTGTGGTAAATAGCAGACTTCCGTGCCGTCGGCTGGAGCTTGCATCGGCGTCATGTGATCGAGCTCCAAGTACTGCTGCATAAACTCTCGGTAAAAAGAGCAGAAAGAGGTATCCTTAGTAAAGCGAATTTCCATTCGTTTCAGGGCGCTAAGAGCAATGCGGCGAGTTCCGGAGAGGTCGGGTAAGGAGGAGGCTCGAGGAAGTCGCACAACATAGCGGCCGTCGGGCTTCCGAAAGTGGGTACGCGCGTAGTGCTCCTCGCACTCTATTTCGGCTTTGGAGAGTGAAGGCATTGCGGAGGCAGCTCCTCCTGTACCCACAGCCGTCGCACCATCTCGGAGAGGTCGTCGTCGACTTGGCACTGGTGAGAATGCACTGTTGTCTTGGAAGGGCCGCTATCGGCGGCGGCGGAGATCCAACCTAAAGTGGTGTTTTGTACCACCGGTTTGTGACGAGTGCCCTTCCGTAGGCCTGGCAGGAGGATTTCGCCATAAACGTCGGCACCGAGGATGAGATCTACTGGGTCCATAGCTTTGTAGTCAGGATCGGCGAGTGGTACTCCTTGGAGGTGCGGCCAAGTCTTGGAGCCGAGCGTGCGTGCGCCGGAGTAGGCCGTGAGCTTCCACGGAAGGACCAGGGCGGCTAGCTCGATTGGAGGACCCTCACCTTGAGAGGACAGGGTCAGTGTTACACGGCTCCGCGACGTGCCCGTCTTCTGGCCACCAACCCCGAACACTGCGACCGCTATCGGGGAGTGCGGTAGATTTAATTTTTTCGCGAGGCGATTGGAAATGATCGACGATTCGGAGCCTTGGTCGAGTAGGACGCGCGCGGGATGCCAATTACTGTGTCGGTCGACTACGCGAACGCGCGCGGTTACCAGGAGAACGACGGAGTGAGTTTCGGCGGATCGCTGGGCTACGTTGATGCTCGTAGCGCTCTCGGTTTCCCGGAACGCATCGTGTAAGGAGGTGTGATGCCGATTTCCGCACGCGGTGCAGTTCTTTTTGGAGTGGCAATCCTCGACCTTGTGGCGCCCGAGACAATTAATACACAAGTTATTGCTCTCAATGTGCTGCTTGCGGTCGGAGGCGGTCTTCCTCTTGTAGGAGTCGCACAACATGACGAAATGGTCTTTCTGACAGAGCGAACACCGCCCGCGAGTTTCTTCCGGCTTCGCCTCCTGCTTTCGCGCGTGATGGCTCCGCGTCGTCTTTGTTTCTGATTTCGAGGAGGTGCGGTTAGCCCTATTAACCGGCGACATCGACTCGAGTGTGTGCAACCGTCGCTCGAGAAATTGTTCGAGTCTTGTACGAGGGGGGTTCTACCGAGTCACTGATGGAGTTTTCCCACTCCCGACGAGAGCGGGTGTCGAGCAACTCGACCGCGAGATAAACGAATAAATCCTCGCAGCTTGAGATTGGCCGATTTATGCTTTCGAGCGAGCTGACTACCGACTTCACTCCGTGGAACACTGCGCAATTCAGCTGCCGATTCGTTTTTAATCTTTGGCAGCGCGAGAAAGCTCGAGAAGTAGGCGCACCAGCAGTCTCTTATTCTCATAGTATGTGCTTAGCGTGTCCCAGGCTCTAACGAAATTCTCGGAAGTCGTGGAAAGATCGCGGATCAATATTTCTGCTTCGCCCTTCAAACAAGTTTTCAAATAATGAAGTTTTTCTACCTGCGTTATAGAAGCATCCCTTTCAATTATGGAGTCGAAGAGGTCTCGGAAAGCCGGCCAATCCTCGTACTTCCGAGAGAAATGCGGCAGCTGGATCCGCGGCAGCGTAGTGCGAGGAGCGTGGGATGACGGTGAGGAATCGACTCCCGCAGCCGTATTTGACTTCGTTTTGGCAAAGCCTTGGAGGAGCTCCAAGAGCGCGCCCTTCTGCTGAAGGTAGACTTCCTCGGCTAGGAAAGGTAAGTCCTGCTTGTAATACTCATGATCTCGAAGCGCGTCTCGGTGAGGAAAGAGCTCGTCGTCTTGCTGATCGAACTTGTTCCACTTCTTTTCCAGGCCCTGTAGGCAAGCCTCGACGACCCCCTGAGTGGTTTTTGCTGACCCAATTTTACGGAGGTTCTCGCCCGTGCGAGTGATCTTACCGAAAAGATTTATTTGAGCGTCCGTTAATTTTTGTACTTCGCCACTCATTGTCACTTGCTTCCCTTTCAGGCGGTAAACTCCGAAGCGCAGAGAAAGCACAGGTGAAGTCAGGATCACGCACTGCACAAGCACTGTAGGGAAACATCCAGGAAAGAATCCGGCTCGAAGGACCAAAAAATGTGGCGATCCTGCCAGGAATGACCGGGAAGTGAGCGCGGCACGATCGAAATAGAGCGATAAGTCTATATATATATCTATGTACAAAGTTCTTTTATTCTGTTTCACAAATATAAGTATCTAAATATATTTACAGTCCTTTTAATTAGTGGATAAATAATAACTATTTTTTACAACGAAAAGGTATAACTATAATACGAAAAAATTCTAGCTGAATTTTTGAAAACCGCAAGCGACGGAAAGATTTGATAAACTCCGCGAGCAATGGAAAAGCACTTTTACAATCTGAGAGCGACAATAAGAGCGTCGGAGACTTTTTGACGAAAGGTGCAGGGCTCACCGATCGCGTCAATTTATACTCAAGCCCTTCTCGAAAGATCCCGATTTTTCACGAACTCGACTGTGACCAAGACAACGGTTTAATTTTAACGATTTAACGTGCTATTTGCTGTTGTTAGATCTTTCGAGAAGGGCGAGTGCTGTTTTGAATTTTTCGCTGACAAAGCGATATCTCGCGACCGGCTGTCAGGGGCGCCGAATAAACGTTCGGGCCCTGACTCTCCCTGTGATCGAATGTAATTAGATTTTGTTTGAAATCCTTCGACATATTTGTTCATTTTGAACACTGTGCATAATTTTTTGAAAAAAAAACTTACACAATAATGATTTTCTAAAATATTAAATTTAGAACCGTTTGAAAGTAGAAGTTTGCGTTGTAAAATAATTTTATCTTAATTTTTGAAAGTAGAAGTTTGCGTTGTAAAATAATTTTATCTTAATTTTTTTATGTAACAAATATTTGAAATTATTATTTTTTAATAATATTTGTAAATAAATATTCCTAATGTTATTAACAATTTAGGAAAGTATTCTGATGCGGAAAAATTAAAAAAATTAAACGTCCAACAATACGTATTTACAACGGACAATGAGTTTGATGCTGCAACTAAATCAAAAAATGATTTAGAGGAATTAAGAATGCAGAATGAGGAAAGTCATTTTACATATTGGTTTCGAAGTTATGTAGCTCGGTCAAAAAAAATCGTAGTTTTTAAGAAAGCGTTTTGTAGGTAAAATGTTGTAGTGTTTATGGATCTTGAGTTGAATTTTTTGAGAAAAATTTTTTTATCGAACTGCAGTGTCAAAGAAACTTAATTTTAAGGAAAAACACAATGTTTTTTTCTAAAACGCAGAAAAAAAAAGAAAAAATTTAAAAAATCTAACGATAGCGCGTTAAAGTTGAAGTTTCAAGCTTCAAAATGCTTTTTTTATTTTTCATCTACGATGATTTTTCACCGAGTATCGATATCATACCTAAAAAATACTGGTTTATTTTCTAAATCGCATTACTCGGTCAAAAAAATCGTAGAAAGATTTTTAAAAAAGCATTTTACAGACAAAATGTAATTTATAGAGCTTGAGTTGAATTTCTCGAAAAAAATTTCTTTCATCAAGTTGCAGCGTATTAAAAATACATAATTTTAAGGAACTAAACAGTGTGTTCCTTTTTAAAGCGCAGAATAAGGAAGATAAAAGATTTTTAAAAAACCAACGATAGCGCGTTAGAGTTGAAACTTCATGCTTCAAAATGCTTTTTTAATTTTTTTTCTACGATGATTTTTCGACGAGTTTCAGCGGTTTGAAAATAGCCTAATTTTTAGGGTATGAAAAGTGTTCCCTAGATTCTTTTGAGTAGTATATATATATATATATATTAGATTTATATATTAATATTATATTTATATATTAATACTAAAGTTTACATTAAATTAGTTTGACTAAAATTATAATAATTAAAAATTAAATCGAAGTTTGTAACGACACCGCAGTGCCGTACTAAACAAACAGCCGGGCCGACCAACCGTCCGAGTATTTTCGGCGCCTTTGGGCGCTCCCCAAGCGTTTCCGCCAGTGGGCGATCCCACTTCGACCAACCGCCCCACTTCGCCGCCACGGGGCGCGAGTGGGGATCCCGGCAAACGGTATATAAGTCGGCCGGAGCGACACTTCGCTACTTTTTCCCAGCCGGCCTCTGACCGGCTCCTATCCTCCGGGTATAACCGAGGATTCCCTGAACCGTTTTCTAGTGAGTCATCCTGACCGTTCCTGTCGACGGAGACGGGCGCAACCTCTCCGCAGCCAGGTTATCACCGGCGTTCGACGCTCCCGACCGTTCCAGTCGACGGAGACGGGCGCAACCTCTCCGCAGCCAGGGTATCACCGGCGTTCGACGCTCCCGACCGTTCCTGTCGACGGAGACGGGCGCAACCTCTCCGCAGCCAGGTTATCACCGGCGTTCGACGCTCCCGACCGTTCCTGTCGACGGAGACGGGCGCAACCTCTCCGCAGCCAGGTTATCACCGGCGTTCGACGCTCCCGACCGTTCCTGTCGACGGAGACGGGCGGAACCTCTCCGCAGCCAGGTCACTGCTAGCGTACGACCTTCGTGCGCATTCCGACCGACGGAGACGGGCGTAACCTCTCCACGGCCAGGGCACCACCGGCCTACGATAGTGTTAAGCCATAGCCAATGCATCCGCGTGCATGTATTGTTAGTTCGTAAGATATTTTGTATTAGATATAAGTTCCACTCTTGTGTTAATAAGTTATCAAATAAACTCTGTTTAAACCACCACACGGGTCTAGCAAGTTTGGCTCTTCCTCCTACTCCCGGATCCTGGGAACCGGCGAGCCAGTCCGTGGCGTTCGGGATAGGCGAACCGTTACAAGTTGACAAATTAAAGCTACAGCGCAGTAGTTGGAGGGAGGGTCCCGTTAGCGCACGGTGCGATAGCGCACCAACCCGATAACACACGAAAAATTGACACAATTCCCGATAGCGCACCAACCCGATAGCACACGTCCCGATAGCACACAAAGTAAATCGCGCACAATCCCGATAGCGCACCAACCCGATAGCGCACGGATTCACTTTGCGGATCAACTTTTCACGCGAAGCGAGGGGGACGGGGTGGGTGCGGGAGGGGGCCGAAGGCCCCCTTGCACCCCCCGTGTGTGTGTGTGTGTGTGTATGTGAGAGGATGCGTGTGTGAGGGGATAGTGCTTTCGTGCGCTATCGGGTTGGTGTGCTATCGGGTTGGTGCGCTATCAGGATTGTGCGCGATGTACTTTGTGTGCTATCGGGACGTGGGCTATCGGGTTGGTGCGCTATCGGGAATTGTGTCAATTTTTCGTGTGCTATCGGGTTGGTGCGCTATCGCACCGTGCGTTAACGGAACCCACTCGTAGTTGGAACGCAAGAAAGACATTTTCTTCCGTACACTTTAGCTCTCACGTTGAGGTTCTAATTTGACCATTTCGATTTAATTTTTAATTATATATATATGTTTTAGTATTAAATTTTTTCCTCATTTTTTACAAGCTTAAAAACAAGTTTTAATGTAGTATACAAAAATAATTTAATTCAAACAATATTTACTTTCAGCAAATAAATATAAAAAATTAAATAAGAGAAACCGATCAGTGTCTTCTTCAGAAACAGAGAATTCAGACACAGCGAGTGATTCGGAAAAATCGAGTGAAAAAAGATCACCTTCTAAAAAATTTAAATTTATAATAAATAATTGCGAGCATGAAGGTAAATCTAATAACTAATAATAAGATGTGATATTGATAATTTATGTAATTCTGATATTGATAATTTATGTAATCATATTTTGAAAATTTTTTTCCTGATCTTTCAGAATCTTTTAAAAAAATGGAGATACAATTAAAAGAATTGTCAAACCAATTGAGCATCCTTAAAAGACCAATTTTGAAACTCGCTTTAGATGTTGAAAATATTTTATCAATATTGAAAACTCAAGAGAGAGATCGAGAAAGAACTTCATCAGAAGATGATGAAGAGGATGTAAATCCAATTCGATTGCCTTGTGATAGCATGGCGCAATTTAAAAAATTTAACGAAAAATTAAGAGTAAATAAGAAATACAAAAAAAAAATTGTAAGTATATGTGTATGTGTGTGTAAATGTGTATGTATAAATACATTTGTTAATGACAATTTATTTTTCAGATCTCTTATAAAACGTTCAATAGACGAACGTCGTGCATTAGTTCGCAACATTGGGAGTATTTTTCGACAATATATGTGCCAAAATGTGGCACAAAATTACACTGCCGTAAAACAAATGGCCGGAAAAGAAGTATTCAAGGGACCAAAATTTTATAAATGCTTGGAAGGTATTTATTACAATTACAATTTTTTAAAATGTGAAAATTAAAAAATTATGTTTTACATTTATAATTAAATTTTGTTTCATTTTTATATTCTAGATGCTGTATCAACTAGATTTAAAAAAAGAAGAAAATCCGTTAAGTGAAAGACAATTTAAACAAGCAATTCAAGCAGTTTTAAATAACGTGAAAGATTGGAATGGAAAAAGAACAGAACGTCGGCAGCATGCCACACATAATATTGAAGATATTCAGAATAATTCTGAATAATAATAAGTATATATATAATAATAATATAGCGTCGTATGGTGGTAGTCGCTCTATCACTGTGTGTTCGTAATTTCGCTGCTGAGGGAAACCAGAGATTCCCTAGAGCCGCGTATGATTTCGCACGCTCGCTGGGTGAAGGATCCGCTGAAGTGAAGAGAGAGTGTGTATGATCTATATACAGTTTATTCAGGTCTATTTACAATGGTCCTGATAAGGACCGTTCATATGCACGCGTTCTCGGTAAGAGATTCGCGGGGTCGTTTCGGTAAATTTTAACGGCCCCCAGGTGTTGTTGTTCTCGTCCGTTAGGCTTCCTGTAAGCTTGGTCTGTGTAGCTGTCGAATAGGTGCTTGCTTCCCAGTCTGAATCTGATTGGGTGCCCTGGTCGGCGGTTAAGCTGCCTGCCTGTGTTCCCCTGTGGACGCGACTTAAGGGAATGGTTTGCGTCCCTTGCGTCGTCCTTGTCTGAGGCAAAGCTGCCAGATCTCCGCCGCAAGCAACATGCAACACGGCGTGGAGGGGGTAATGAGGATGTGAGCGTAAGCGTACGTGTGAGCTCGGCGCTTCGGCTAGCTTCGGATAGTAGAAGAGGACAGAATACAGTCTTCTGTCTTCTTCCTACCAACGAAAGCGACGGCCGACGCGCGACGCTACACGCTGCTCGCTCCTCGATAATTCGATATGCGCTCAATGTTTCTCTTACAGCTTTTTTATCGTATAATATGTTTATAATATGTATGTATATATATATATATATATATATATTATAATAAATATATTATACAAATATATACACAAATATAAATATATACCAATTATATGACAAATATTATAAAACTATTTAATATAATAATTGAACTTGTTTTCTCCATACATATACATTTAAAATAATAAAATAAAAAAATTTAATGAGTGTGGCGATTTTCCACCCCACCCAGGGGGTATCACCAATGGCGCGTTAGGTTTTTTTATGTGGACCTTCGCCTAGAGCCCTATTATACCACATATTGTATTGATATATGTGTAGGAAAAAATATCTAGGAATAAAGGATAAAAGGAAGATAATATTGTGGATAAATAAATATTCTATGAATTATTTATTTTTTTTTAATTATTTATTTAATAAAAATAAAAATAATTTTTAATAATAAAAATAATTTTTAATCACTCGGCCCCAACCGCCTCCTCGGGCCCGGCCGCCTCTTCGGCCCCGGCCGCCTCCTCGGCCTCGGTCGCCTCCTCGACCACTCCAGCCGCCTCTGCCGCGCTGTGCATACCAGCGGGCACGGGCCCGCCCGCCTCCTCTTTTTTTTTGTTTATTTTCTGAAAAATAAAACAAATAAATTATTATATATATATATATATATATATGTATATAATTTTATAAAATATAATTTAATATAAAAAATAATGTACCATTTTGCTCCTGTTGTTGCCCTTCTTCCTGCGGCGGCGGCGGCTGCGGCTGCTGCGGCTGCTGCGGGTGCTGCGGCTGATGCTGCTGATGCTGCATACATATTTGCAGCTGCTGCTGAATTAATTGTTGTTGCTGCAACAATTGTTGCAGCAGCTGCTGCATATTAGGTGCATCCTGCAGCACCAGCGCATTCATCTCTTCATTAATTTCTTCTATAAAATTAAGAAAGAAAATTAGAACAGAAACATTAAAATTTCTTAATAATTTTGTATAAATAATGATTTACTTACGAGACATGTTCAATCTGTCGCCGTGCTGAGCCGTGGTGAACAGACACTGAGGCACACTCGGCATTTGTTTCATGCCGTTTCATTTGTTTTATACCGTTCATTTGTTACGCGGCATTTTTTTCATCAGATAATCTTGTCGCCTTGTACTGTCAAGTAAACGTATTTTTTTATACGTGCTCTGAAATCTTGGTGTTCAAAAAACTATCACAATCCCGATTTGTGTGTGAGTTCTGATTATTTCAAATTTCTATATTTCTATCTATTCTAGATATTCTAAATATCTATCATTTTTCATTTTTAGCTTATTTTATTCACTCTTCTTTAATTCTTTGTTTCTGCCTATTTTCTTTTTCACAAAAATGTGTGATGAATTAAGAAAAAAATCTAAGCGAAGCTTTTCAGATGCTTGGCTCAATGATGATCGAATTAAATGTTGGATACGCAAAGTAGCTTTTGATGAGAGCTTGTATCATTGTATTATATGCAATAAAAATATTTCGTGCAACACACATGTTTTAAGACATGCGGATTCTGCGTGTCATAAAAATAATATTAAAGAAAATAATTCATCTTTAAGTACTGATAATCAAAATAATAATAAAAATTCAGATAAAAAAATATCCGAAAAATATAAATTTCAAGACCAATGGCTAGAGATTGAATTATTTAAGCCATGGTTACGCAAAGTATCACATGATATAAATTCATTTTTTTGTTCATTTTGCGATAAATCAATGAGAGGTGATTTATCGAAAATTTATCGTCACGCAGAATTCAAAGCACATATAGAAATATGTAAAATTAAAACAGAAACAAAGAATACAAACGAAAATATAAACATAACAGATGATTCACTTTTGTCGTTTGAAGAGCGAAAAAAAATAGCAGAAATTCGATATGCTGCATTAATTGCTGATAAAAATATTTCGCATCAAACTGCAAAAGAAATCCTCAACTTTTTTCAACATATTGGAAAAGATCCTAATGTGTTAAAAAGCATGAGCGTGGGCCGAACAAAATGTAAAAACATTATTACAAATGTTTTGTGCCCAGTTGAAACAGATCGTGTCGTCAATAAAATTCAGAATACAAAATTTTCAATTTTTATTGACGAAACATCTGATATAATTAATGATAAATGGATGACTTTTCTTGTTCGATACGTTGATCCAGAGACATTAGATATTCGCTCACAATTAGTTAAATTAATTGATATTGATGCCAAAGATTCAAGCGCAGAAAAGTTGTTTCAGGCATTTAAATGTGAAATGTGGAAATTACAGATACCATTTTTAAATATCGTAGCTTTATCATGTGACAATGCATCTGTTATGACAGGAAAACATTTATCGTTTAAAAAAAAATTAGAAGAAATATGTCCACATTTATTAACATTTTCATGCCCATGTCATTCCTCCGCATTAGCAGCGCATGCTGCATGTTCTAAAATGCCTGCATATTGCGAGGAATTTCTAAAAAAAATTGCTACTTATCTCAATAGCAGTCCAAAACGTACGGCTATTTTTCGTGAATTTTGTGAGTGTTTCCAAGAAACAAATCGCAAAATATTGAAATTATGTGATACGCGCTGGCTTTCGCATTATTTATGTATCGAAAGACTTCTTGAATCTTGGGATACAATTAAATACTTTCTTACTGAAATGGTTGTGAGCGAAAAAACAAATTCTGGAGAATATCTATTGTCTATGATGAACAACGTAGAGATAAAAGCTTATTTTCTATTTTTAAAATACGTTTTGAATTTCTTTAATGCATTTAATGCATTTTTTCAAGCATTAGAAACAAGGATTCATTTATTGCATCCAAAATCTTTAAACTTTCTTTTCCAAATCTGTCGAAATTTTATAAAAGAAGAATATTTAAAACCATTTTTTCCAAATATTATATTCTCCTTAAAAGAAAATCAAAAACCTACTAATGAAATTATTTTGGGATCAGAATGTGAGGAATATTTGAACGAATTAACTCTGAAAGGTCACATAAACATAGTTACAATTGTTCGAGAGAATTGTTTAATATTTTATGTGACTGCTGCAGAAGAAATTCGTAAAAGATTACCTTTAAATAATATATTTTTATCAAAGTTACAAGTTTTTAGACCATATATAAGTTTATTTGATAACAATAGAGAAACATCATTCAATGATGTTTCTTTTATAGCTAAAACTATCGGCGGTTTTGATGAAGATGATTTAAAGAAGGAATGGATGGCCTTACCATCAGATTTTACAATGGAAGAAAAACAAAACTTTTCTAAATTAAATTTCGATATGTGGAAAAAAATTTTACAAAATCGACAGAATAATCTTGCTAAATATCCCAATTTAACAAATGTTATAAGTACTATTAGATCTCTTCCAAATTCAAATGCCGATCCGGAAAGAATGTTTTCTCTTTTAAATAATTTAAAAACAAAAAAACATAACAGTTTTTCGTCAGCTACTGTTAATGCTATTTGTGTATTTAAATCTGCATTAAAAACAAGAGGTGAGACAGCTATCAAAATGAAAATTGATGAAAAGCATTTGTCTCTTATGTCAGCGGATAAATTATATGTTACCGTTGCTAAAAAAAATAAAAGTATTTTAAGGTTACATGCTGGAGATACTATTGACATAGCTGGCCCCTCATCTCATAAATAATAAATTTATTAAAAACATTACGCTTGTAAAAGTAAGTACGTGAAAAACATCTTGTCTGTGTAACAGACATCATATTTGTGGAAAGCAAAAGTATTAAAAACATCTTGTCTGTGTAACAGACATCATATTTGTGGAAAGCATAAGTATTAAAAACATCTTGTCTGTGTAACAGACATCATATTTGTGGAAAGCATAAGTATTAAAAACATCTTGTCTGTGTAACAGACATCATATTTGTGGAAAGCAAAAGTATTAAAAACATCTTGTCTGTGTAACAGACATCATATTTGTGGAAAGCATAAGTATTAAAAACATCTTGTCTGTGTAACAGACATCATATTTGTGGAAAGCAAAAGTATTAAAAACATCTTGTCTGTGTAACAGACATCATATTTGTGGAAAGCAAGAGTATAAAAATTATCTTGTCTGTATAACAGACATCATACTTGTAAATGACAAAATAATGCAATGTGGTATAATAGGGCTCTAGGCGAAGGTCCATATAAAAAAACCTAACGCGCCATTGGTGATACCCCGTGGGTGGTGTGGAAAATCGCCACACTCATTAAATTTTTTTATTTTATTATTTTAAATGTATATGTATGGAGAAAACAAGTTCAATTATTATATTAAATAGTTTTATAATATATTTTTGTCATATAATTGGTATATATTTATATTTGTGTATATATTTGTATAATATATTTATTATATATATATATATATATATATATATATATACATACATATTATAAACATATTATACGATAAAAAAGCTGTAAGAGAAACATTGAGCGCATATCGAGTTATCGAGGAGCGAGCAGCGTGTAACGTCGCGCGTCGGCCGTCGCTTTCGTTGGTAGGAAGAAGACAGAAGACTGTATTCTGTTCTCTTCTACTATCCGAAGCTAGCCGAAGCGCCGAGCTCACACGTACGCTTACGCTCACATCCTCATTACCCCCTCCACGCCGTGTTGCATGTTGCTTGCGGCGGAGATCTGGCAGCTTTGGTCTGAGGCGAAGGAGGCAGCGGTGACAGCGGCTCGGGGACCGTCCAAGGTCCAGTCGGTGAGGTATACCGCCGGATGCGTATGTCCCAGATTTCTAGTAGCTGACGAGGAGGCCTGGTGAGGCGTGGAGGCTCCAAGGTGATCGGTCGTAAGATCCACGGCAGCAGTTCGAAGGAGACTCGTCTCTCTGGCTCTGCGCCTCCTCTCCACGGCTGTCGTATTGGCCCGAGTGATCGGGGCGTTGACGCTGGCCGTGGTATCCGACTCCGCCGGTGATGAATGACGTGGAAGCGTAAGCCTCGTTGCCAAAAAGATTACACGTAGTCAAAAACTACGATACCAAAAGAGTTTCTGCAGCTACTGAATACTCCAAGATCTAGTGAGCTGAGACTCGCCGTTCCGTCGATGCGTTCGGCCTTATATACAGAGGCTGCCGGGCTTCACTTACGCGAAACGGTTTGCCCTCATGGCCATCTGTAGGCCGGCCTGCGATTTAGCTCGGGGGGAATCCCCTAGATGTTCGCGCTACGGTGCGCGTATCGTACGCGCGGGCTGCCGTGTGGTAGGCGCCCCAGCGTAGTGCGCCAGTATATTATTGTGGCGTATGGCAGGACGCCACAAATAATATAATGCGATAATAAACGTTATGATAATAATAATGATGATATATATGATAATTTATAAATATGATGTATGGGTTAATGATAAATAATTAAATATATATATATATATATATATATATATATATATATTAATGTAAATAAATAAATATATATATTATTTAATTTAATTACTGTATTTAAAAATTCTCATTTATTATACATATAAAAGGGTGATATATGAATCGTTCACAGGCTAAAGCGATTAACTTCATTTTAAAAAATTCAAAAAATGGAGTTAATTGCTTTAGTCTTGTAGATAGTTTTATATATAATCCCTTATGGATAGTTTTATATATCATTCCTTCATGCCAAAACCATAAATGTATATATTTTTACTTTTTAAATAAGGAAGTAGCTGAATGTAATTTTTTTATTCCTGATTCAGTCCATTTCTTTATTCAAAAAGTGAAAATTTGTACATTTACGGTTTTGGCATGTGAGGGAAATATATAAAATAATGGATAGGTAATTTAATGAGGACTTCATAAGGAATACATAATATTCATTATCAGGTCTACTAAAATACCTAATCATGACCTTATATATCATCCCTTATGAGGACCTCATAAGGAATACATAATATTCATTGTCAGGTCTCTACTAAAATACCTAATCATGACCTTATATATCATCCCTTATGAGGACCTAATATATATAATTTTATAAGAACCTGATTATAATACCCTATATGGATCTTATAAGGAAACAGCGTTACATGTTTACTCAGGTACTGATAAGGTAATAATGTCAGGTCCTGACAACGAAATCAGGCAAATGTTATATGGTCCTTATTAGGACCTTATCTTAATTTCCAGTCGGGCAGTTGTTTTCTGTGATTCATTATTAAATGTAAATCATATATATATATATATATATATATATATATATATATATTTATAATTATCTTTTATATGTTAATATCTTAAAAAATAAAACTTATTTTCATTTATTCTTATACATATATATTTTGAAAAATGTATATTAAAAAAATAAAATATATATTAGTTTTGAAAATTGAGTAAGGTTTGATTTAAAAAAAAATAGTCTAAAAAATAGTTTATATTGTTAGAAATATTTCAAATCGTCAATATTGGTTTGTATCATAATGTAATATGTAAAAAGACAAATTTAGTATTAACTTTTATATATTCTTTTATAAAAGTTTTACACACACACACACACATATATATATATATATATATATATATATATATATATATGTGTGTGTGTGTTTGTATATATATATCTTTTTGAAAGAATATATATTTTGAGCAGGATTTGATAGGATTCCCTCAAAATAAATTATAATCGTGGCAAAATAAGGTATTTTAATGAGAACCTCATAAATTTTCCTTAAAAGGACCTTAAAATCTAACCTTAAATATAAGCTAATAAATATAAGACATTTTATTTAGGACCTGATAAATTTTCCTTCAAAGGGCCATAAAATCATACCTTAAATATAAGCTGATAAATATAAGGCATTTTATTCAGGACCCGATAAATTTTCCTTGAAAGAGCATTGTGGACCATTTGTTACATTTCCTTTAAGGTCCTTTTTATTTTACTCTAATAGGGCCCGATTAATATTAAGGCCAATTAACTAGGTCCTTATAAAAGCCTTATAAAATTTTCTACACGGGTTGTTCCCTAGTGAGAACGCTTCACATAACGGAATAAGATATCTTTGCAGCCGTTACTGGATTTCTGTAAAAATAAAAGCAAACGCGTGAGTAAAATTATAATTTGTGTATTTAATTTATATGCATATATATTTATATACATACATACATGTGTGTGTGTGTGCGTGCGTGCGTGCGTGCGTACGTGCGTGCGTGCGTGCGTGCGTGTAAGTGTGTATTCTACGATCGATAATTTATACATTGATTTACTTTCGGCATATTGTATCAAATATTTCTTTTAGCTTCATCAACGTTTCTCGACACATTTGCAGCATCTCCTGCTTCATTTCGATCTGCAATACTGTGTCATTAGCCGAATGATTGTGTGGTGACTTCAAAATGTATATCTCATTTGGATTCCGCATCAATATCGCATAACATTCCATACTTCGTCGCAAGGAGCAGCGATAAATTCCTGTACAGCGCTTACCCTTATGAAACTCCTTATAAACATATCCACCGTACACAAATACGGTCGTGCCGTCACATTTTCACGGAAACTTTTCCAACCGCACAATGCGACATATTTTATCTTAATATTCACACACAGCTAAACTGAAAAATATTAATATTCAATTATTGCTGGCAAAATATCTTATCGATCATCGCTTGCTACAACGCTACGCAATGATGCGAAATTGTAAACGGGCTCACTATCCATATAATAAAGAAGCGCTCTGCACAGTATGTTTATGCGATTTTCGATTGTTGCGCGGTGAGCCTTGTCTGCAAGTTCATGCATTATTATTGTTATTCGAAACGTTCAATACGGACATTCGTAAAGTCTTGAGATAATATTCTTTATAGAACGGCAATCAAAAATCGTAATGAAATTACGCACTTTAACTCATTGCATTTATTGAAAACTGAATCATAATGGTTTCATGCATCCATGAAATATATTAGCACTATTGAAACAAAATATAAGTAATAATAATTATGTATGTTGAGCGTACGTAGCAATTACTGACATAATGTAACATATAATTATGATTTATCTTAACGCATATAACGTCTACATTATGTAGAAAAAAATACTCCATCCATTGCTCATCTCGTTTTACATTATTATATTTCAGCTTTAAAGAAGAACCAATGAATAACTGAAACCCAATTATTGCAAAACAAAGATGAGAAAATCGCGGATAGAACGAATTTACCACGCGACATAAAATGCAAACACGAAATAACACACACACACACGAACTTTTTCGCGATATAAGAGAATAGATTCTCGAAACATTATTTATGACAAAATCAGGAGCGTAGTACATTTTTCACTGAAATTGTTATCTTTCAAATATATAATTAATGTCAATGAGCTGATTTTGTTAAATAATAATAGACACTAACATATAATATATTAAAACGATGAAATAGTGAGAATCTTTCCGAAAAAACGCAAGCAGTTTTCTTTGCGCCAATTTTTGTTATTGGCTGGACCGTTAATATGATACATATTGACGTCCTGATTAACGTCCAGATTTGAATATAATGACATTTAACGTATATTTTATATGATTTTTGTTTTATTTCTCGCGATATAAGATAAGAGGTTCTCGAAACATAATTTATGACGAAATCAGGAGCGTAGTACATTTTTTACTGATATTTTTAGTTTTTAATTACATAATTAACGTCATCGAACTGATTTTGTTAAATAATAGTAGACACCAACATATAATATGTTAAGGCGATGAAATAGTGAGAATCTTTCCAAAAAAACGCAAACAATTTTCTTGGCCCCAATTTTTGTTATTGGCGGGACCGTTGATATAATACATATTCACGTCCTAATTAACGTCCAGATTTTAATATGACATTTTACGTACATTTCATTAGATTTTGCTGTATTTTTCGCGATATAAAAGAATAGATTCTCGAAACATAATTTATGACAAAATCAAGAGCGTAGTACATTTTTCACTGAAATTGTTATCTTTCAAATACATAATTAATGTCAATGAGCTGATTTTGTTAAATAATAATAGACATTAACATATAATATGTTAAAACGATGAAATAGTGAGAATCTTTTGGAAAAAACGCAAGCAGTTTTCTTGGTGCCAATTTTTGTTATTGGCGGGACCGTCAATATAATACATATTGACGTCCTGATTATCGTCCAGATTTGAATATAATGACATTTAACGTATATTTTATATGATTTTTGTTTTATTTCTCGCGATATAAGATAAGAGGTCCTCGAAACATAATTTATGACGAAATCGGGAGCTAGTACATTTTTTACTGAAATTTTTAGTTTTGAACTACATAATTAACGTCAACGAACTGATTTTCTTAAATAATAATAGATATCAACATATAATATGTTAAAACGATGAAATAGTGTGAATTTTTCAGAAAAAACGCAAGCAGTTTTCTTGGCGCCAATTTTTGTTATTGGCGGGACCGTCAATATAATACATATTGACGTCCTGATTATCGTCCAGATTTGAATATAATGACATTTAACGTATATTTTATATGATTTTTGTTTTATTTCTCGCGATATAAGATAAGAGGTCCTCGAAACATAATTTATGACGAAATCGGGAGCTTAGTACATTTTTTACTGAAATTTTTAGTTTTGAACTACATAATTAACGTCAACGAACTGATTTTGTTAAATAATAATAGACACCAACATATAATATGTTAAAACGATGAAATAGTGAGAATCTTTCCGAAAAAACGCAAGCAGTTTTGTTGGCGCCAATTTTTCTTATTGGCGGGACCGTTGATATAATACATATTCACTTCCTGATTAACGTCCAGATTTGAATATAATGACATTTTACGTACATTTCATTAGATTTTTGTTTTATTTTTCGCGATATAAGAGAATAGATTCTCGAATCATAATTTATGACAAAATCAGGAGCATAGTACATTTTTCACTGAAATTGTTAGTTTTCAAATACATAATTAATGTCAATGAGCTCATTTTGTTAAATAATAATACACTAACATATAATATGTTAAAACGATGAAATAGTGTGAATCTTTCAGAAAAAACGCAAGTAATTTTCTTGGCTCCAATTTTTATTATTGGCGGGACCGTTGATATATTACATATTGACGTCCTGATTAACGTCCAGATTTGAATATAATGACATTTTACGTACATTTCATTAGATTTTTGTTTTATTTTTAGCGATATAAGACAAGAGGTTTTTGGAACATAATTTATGACAGAATCATTAGCATAGTACATTTTTCACTGAAATTGTTAGTTTTCAACTACATAATTAACGTCAACGTACTAATTTTTGTTAAATTAATGTTTTAATATGCTAAAACGATAAAATAAATAAATATAAACTTTGTAATATTTTATATTAAAAGCACACAATTTTCACAGAATTTAAGGTGGATAATATATTTTTGTAAAATAAATGTGTACAACAATAATGTTTTGTTATGTTGCTAATTTAAAACATAATATATATATGGTCCCTAAAATGTCCATATAACTGCGGCATGTGTCCCGAAAATATACATATTACATTTTGATTAACAGAAAATTGAAAATTTGGAAAAAAAATTATTTGGTACATGAAGGACGACATGAAAAGTTAAACATATGAATATTTAATCTGATTGTCATGTTTTTAATGAAATTAGAATAAATTTCTAGTTTTTGTTATACTTTATTTTTTCATCGATAACATGTGTAATACCGGGTCGGACCTGGAAGTGCACATTAGATTGAAAAAAAGATCCAGGTCCTGGCAATAGCCAAAGGTCCTGGAAATATACAATATATTATCTAGAAGGTCCCTGCAACATCCCTTATATATATATATATATATATATATATATATATATATATATATGGTGTGACGTTGCCGTCCCGACGCGCGTCCATCCGCCCCGGGAATCTTCACGGGGCGCGAGTCGAGCGGCCGCGCCAGAAAAAGATTGCGAGAGCCGTATCGAAATCTCCGGAGAGACGAGCAATTATCCTTTTGCGCTAGTATTAATTCTTTTTTTTTGTATAATTTTTGTACGTCGGGCAACCTGCCGGAAAACCACCGGAGGAAGAGGAATCATTACGACAGCCGGTACGACAACGCCGGAGGAACTGAGTCGCGGGTGGATTTCGCCCCCTGCAAATAACGGAGGGAAAGCAGCCAAGAAACAGCTGTCTTGAGCCGGAATAACCGGACCGGATCGGCGCCACCCTCCAAGGACGGAGGACGCAGAACCAGCATCCGGAAGACCGCGGATAACAGGGTCACCGAGATTCGGAATTTGAAATTATCGGGGCCGTTACGGCCCCCGATACAGCGTTGTCGCGGGGCGCAGTAATACCTCGCGTGTCGCGGCGCTATTGGCCGCTAATCCGCGCACCCCTGCGCGCCGAATTGACGCCGCTATCGACCCTGGATCGCGAGATCCAGGGAATCATTCTGGTGCGGGCGCTCTGAGCGTATAGTCGTTCGTAAAGATCATTGTTTGTCGTTGTCGTCTATTGTGTCGCAGCCGAGGTTGTCGCCGAGAACGAGAGGACGGAGCCGAGGATCATCCCCTGGCCACAGGAGCGAGTATCGGTGAGGTTGCCCATCGCTTGACTGTAAGCCACGTACGCGATTCTGTCCGCGGACCGGCCGTTCTGTCGCCGTCGCCATTTTCGTGTCTCGTTGTCGCTCGGGCATTGTACCGAGCTCGCGATTTTCGTGCATTTCGGGCGACCGGAGACAAGCGACCGAGGTATCAAGGACGATCGCAACGGCGGCCGTAGCCGATAAGGAACCGTTCGTCTCTCTCCGGGATTCGGGGTGTCGTAAAACGCGTAGTGACTGGCTCTCGTATATCGACCACGTGCGCGGTAAATCGCGGGGAATGCGTTCGCTATCCGTGCTGTCGAAAAGAGTTGTCGAAACCGCGTAAGACATCCCCGCAATCGATCTCCGGGCAATTCTCGTCTGTAATTAGCGTGTATGTGAGCGTGTGATCGTGTGCGTGTGACGTCGTGGCAAAAGTCGTGCTGTCTTTGTCGCGCTTATTGCTTGTATGAATCGCGCATATTGTAAGGTATTTGTCGTACGCGTGAGTGTATCGCGGTGCATAACATATTACAGCGAATTAAGAAAGTGTCGAAATTCGAGGGTTTCGCGTAGATAGAAAGCGTTACGCCGAAAAGAAGCGAAGTAGCGTCCGACGGCTATCGAATTCCGAGCGAATCGATCTTGCTCGTAGCAAGCGAGGTTTCTCGTCTTCGCAAATCGCTTAATTACTATCGCTCAATTATTAAGCCTTACTTTAAACATAGTGCTGTCGATTAGAAGAGCGAGGGACCAAGAGAATAGACCTGTTAAATGCGTTCTCGAGGAGATTATCGAAATTTCCGTTACGCTCTCGAAACGCCGTTCGGTCTCGCAAAGTCCGGCCATAAAAACGGGCCTGGAGGACGATAAATATCTCCGCGTTCTTATGATCTCGATTTCGTATTGCTATTGTTATCGCCGCTGTCGATCTGTTGTATGTTATTTCAAATTTTCGAATTTATGTTAAACTCAGTTTTATTTTGTTAATTCAGTCTCGCTAATTATTGTCATTATTATTATTTCTTTCTAGAACTTGTTATTCCTTTCACTTTATATTCTTCTCTATTATATTTCTTTTATTTAAATAAATTTGTTACATTCTCGTTTATATTAAATTCGCGTAATTTATTTCAGTGTTCGCTTCTCGTGTGTGTTAAATTCCGTTGTGTTCGTTAATTTTCATAATCACCGGCAGCTCGCATAAAATCATTCACTATCCTTCTCAACGGACCCTGCCCCTCTACCGTTAGGTGAGCTAGTCGGCCCGTGGCGAAACAGGCTAACGTTTTTCGCGTTATTCTGCCGTTTTCGTGAACTGATGCGTGAAAGACCGTATCTGGCGCCCAACTTCGAGATCTCGAGACGGCCTTCGCTTCGCCGCGGCTCGCGTGAGAACACCATCTTAGTTCCTCCGAGTGCGAGTATCTCTATCCGCCTTGTGTTTTTGACGGCGTTTTCGCTCCCCCTTTTACATCCTCCTCTCCAACACCCGAGGAGGATCGAAATATTAAGAAATTAAAAATAAAAACAAAAAGAAAAGCGTCGCAATATATATATGTATATATATATATATATATATATATATATATATATATATATACATACATATATACAGGGAGTATCTGAAATGATGCACTAAACTTTAGAAGCGTATTCTAGAGGTCAAAATAAGACTTTCTTTTCTTATGAACATGGGTCCGCAAATGAACCCCCCTCCGAGCTAAAATTCGAAAATGTGTGAAATTGACCAAAACGCAAATTTATTTATCTCTCAAGAGAGGGTGATAGGTAACGTCAAAATCTTTTTTTTTCCTGAAATGCAGCCAATTTTTAATTTTTTCCCCACTTTAGGGGCATCTAGCTCGGAGGAGGGTTCATTTACGGACCCATGTTCATAGGAAAAAGAAGTCTTATTTTGACTTCTAGAATACGCTCCTAAAGTTTAGTGCATCATTTCAAATACACCCTGTATATATATAAAATATATTTTTTTAAGTATATTTGCAATATTAAATATTAATATAATATTTGTATATATTAATTATATTATGAGGAATATATTATTAATTTCATATCTTATAATAAGCTTGTATAATTTGTGTATATAAATATCTTCAAATTATTACATTATTGCAATTTCATCCATATTAATGTATTATCAGAAATTTGTAGACTCTTATTAACACAATACATTAATACGTATGTATCGAATCAAAGCTCTGTACAAAATATTTAGTAATACTGACCAACTTTAAATATTCATTAAAAAATTGTTTATTTAACTCGATATCATATCGTTCTATACTACATTTAACAAAAATATTTTTTACTACAGTAGATTATTTTGTTCAAATTACTAAAAGGAAATTTATCTTGTAACTACGATAAAACTTCATATTACTACTCACAAAATGTGAGTAACCAAGTAATATTGTTTTGTTAATTCAAGAAATTTATCAAATTTTGTTTATCTAAACAAAAAATTATTACACTTTGCTATCTTTACAAAATTATATTATATTGAAAATCTGCAATCTCTGAATTGAATAAATTATTGTCGATCGCGATGTATAATGTGCTATATCTTTTCGCGTTAAATTCTTAAATGAAAATTTTTTGTAGATATAAATATTGCGCTTAAACACAACTACCTTAAATTACTATAAAGATTAAGTAAAAATTATTAATAAAATCGAGACAAGATAAAATAAGTTAACATTTTTACTAAAGATTCCTTCAAGACCAAAATAAGATTTAAATTTTCGAAGATTTATAATACCGATACACACAATATTTTACGAATTATCTTGTCTTGAATCTTGTGCATTCTTATATGCGTGTACACGTATTCGTATATTTCTGTTTGATAAATATCTTTCTACGTAAGCGCGCGCAAACAAAGTCGCTTTATTCTTTCGGTACGAACACTCATCTGTTACGTCCGGTGGACTCCACGATTCTTTTCTTTCCTCGAAACGATTTCGTGGAAGAAAGAAATCAAGGATCGACTTGCATTTGGAATGTAAAGCGATTCTTCTTAGGAATAAAGATAACGCGTAGAAGAACGCAACCTAACCCGCGTGTATCGCCATTAAACTTTAACAAATCTAATACTGAGAATGGCCAGTCGAGATAGCGTTAACGAAACTAAATAAATTCGTGAATTATAAGAGGAAAAGTTGTTATAAGAAATTCCAACTGTCCCGTATCTATATCTTGGTACGGCTTTATGTTCAAAGCCTCTCTATCTAAAGAATTTTTAAAATAAAGATCTGGTTCTCGGGAAGATTGTCAAAATCTAAACATACAGTAATATTCTTGAAATTGATAGTGCACGTGCGCTCGTTTGACAGGCCACCCTCAAGCGTTCTCCGAATCGCCAAATCATCAAGCGATAAGATAATCAGCTCACTTCCACTCTCTACTGGATGGAGCTAAGTCTCGAGCCAAAGGGCTTAACCAATTAAAATCTTAAGAGACCCTCTCCTCCTAAAAATCAAGCTCCTTGACCTTAAGAAGGGAGTAATAGAAATTATTTTATTCGCCTAAAAAGATTCCCCACTATCCAGAAGGGAGGAGGAGAAAAAACCTTAAAACTCGCGAGCCGAAGGCGCGGACACACAGTCCATCATTAAAAAATATTAAGCCAACTCTTCCGTGCAGTTCAAAGTTTTACATTCAACAACTCACAGTCTTACTAGAAAAATTTCTTACGGCGGTTACACTCTTCCGGCAGTTCATATACGATAAAAAAGGAAAGAAAAAATTTATCTTTCTAAAAGTGCGACCTCTAATATCTATTAGTGAATAAACTCTCCACATCCTGCTAAGTCTCACAATAAGTAAAGTGAAGTGAGTGGAGTGTACATGGCGGACCAACCGAGCCCTTCCTCATCACCAGCCAGCAATTGGACACCTGCGCCTCCAACTCCGGCCGGGTTGAATTTGTTTACGCACTTCAACGCTCACTATAAGTATGTCGGATCGGAATTCGCGGTCAAACATAAAGCGTTGACGGAATTGCCGGAACAGACGGTTAAAAGAAGGGTTGGCTCAATCTATATCAGTCCATTATCGGGGGTCCAACAAATCATTCAACCACCAGTATAGGCATTAATAACTCATCAAAAGACACTAGCACACACCAATCTAACCAATCTCCCTCAGTCCTTGCACCGAATTATTCCCCTATCTCCTCCCCAGGGCATTCCTCGACCTTCCCCGGTACACCTGTTCCGGGCCCCGCGCCGTTATTTGCGTCATCCCCCAGATCTCCTACCCCGACTCCACCGGAACTTTCTCCTTCCCCAGCTACTCCCTCTACCCTTGTTTTTGAACCCTCTCCTTTGCCTTCTCCCACACCCTCCTTAGAATCTCCCTCTCCTTCCCCCATACCTGTCATCACCCTTGATTCAGACCCTCCTTCCCCTTCCACCTCCTCAGAGTCTTCTGAATTCGGCGAGGCTCTGGAAGATTTCGCGAGAGATCTTCCCGACCTTGAAGAAGATTCCCACGATTTCGATTTCTCTCCCGATTCCCCGTCGGAACATCCTAACAGCCCTGAAACTCCTGAACCTCCCCATCCTCACCCCTTAAGTTATTTCTTATCTCAGTTCCCCCTCCTCGATTTCCCCATTCTCGAAGGATCTTTCCGCATAGGTCCTGGTCCTGTGGACCACGAGGAGTTTCTTCACTATTTAACTACTGCCCCTTCCGATGCTATAATTCCTTGGTACCTCCCTGGCTCCCACCTTCCATTAGGAGTTCCTATTCAAGCCCTGTGGAAGAAATTACCTCCGTCCACCATCCAATTTGACAATCTTTGACCCTTTGTCCTCTCCCCTTTAGCTTTATAATACTATAAGCTTTATAATAAAACATGTTTAGATAGAAATTTTGAAATAAAAATAAATTTGTAATAATCCAGCCAGGATTAATCACTTAAGGGGATACCGAACCGTACTTTATTACCGATCAAATTAATTATTTCATTAAACATGGAAATTATTTTGTTGGTTATACAGAATGAAAAATGCTTCTCTATGATTAAAGTATATACAGTAACACATTTGGAACGTGTTTAATTTTCAGTTAAAAAACGAAAAAAAAAATTACAGTTTTATATTATCGATTGGTAGCGTCGAATCGTAACTATATTTGCTTAATATAAAAGTTTTACAATTTACACGTGCAAAATAAAATACGTTCCGAATGGGAAATGCATAGAAGCATATATGTAAACTTTTAGAATTGAATTTGAAGTCTAGTAAAAAAGATTTCCGTGTTTTAACGCTTTCGTGCATATTATCATACGAAATCGAGGATTAATAGATAAAAAAGAGCAGTAGATTAGTACACGAGAAGATTGACTGATGTCGCGATAATGAGAGGTCTAAATCTGTTTCTGTGACAAGAAAAGACAATAGTACTATCCTTGTCTGTTTCATGCGTAGAGAATAATATATGCACGCTCTAATATTATTACATTTTCTCGTATCTTCTTTCTATAACAATACGCTCATTTGGTCTCTTTCTAATCGCTCGCTATATCGCCTCGTTGCTTTCTCACAAACTTATTATTTTATTTATAAATAAAATAATACACACACACATATATATATATATATATATATATATATATATATATAAGTAATAAGTTTGGAAGAAAGCAACAGGACGATTTAGCGAGCAATTAGAAAGAGATAAAATGAGCATACAACTAATAATAAGAGAAAAAGGATACAAAGGGGACAAAATGGCCGCATTCAGCAGACTCAACAGTTGGGCAACGTTACTAGATTTTCCGATGTAATTCGACGCTGATTGGTCGGGTCTGAAAGTAGAAACCAATCATGTTCGATTGCTACTTAGCGGTAGAGTCTGCTAAATGCGGCCAATGTAATGAGTGTGTGTACACATACACACGCGCGCGCACACACGCACACACACACACACAATAAAATAATATATATATATATATATAATTTTATTTATAAGTAAAGTAATAAGTTTGAAAGAAAGCAACAGAGTAGCGAGTAATTAGAAAGAGACAAAATGACCGTACAACTAATAATAAGAGAAAAAAGATACAAAAGAGACAAAATGTAATAATAGTGCACGTGCGCGCGCGCGCGCGCGCGCGCACACACACGCACACGCACACGCACACATACATATACACACATACACACACACACATGTACACATTATTATTACATTTTTGTCTTTTTTGTATCCTTTATTTTCTCTTATTATATATATATATATATATATATATATATATATATATATAATATAAATTAAAATTTATTAGTTTTTTTTAATAATAATTATCATAAAAATAACAAATTATAATAACTAAATATATTACTTTTTCATGCATTTACTAATACTAATAATTCTAAGATTGTAATTATAATATAAAATTATAATATAAAATAAATATTATATTGACTATGTTTAATTATTGTTCAAGATTAAACCGTTAGATTTACGTGATCGATTTAAACGGCAAATCACACCGACAAATCCAAATAAGAAAAGACGAGCGAGGATAAACAAAGGCTGTCTGTCGATCGACGCGTGAATCTCAAGATCAAAACTTTGTAACAAATAGCTGTCTCTCGAAGGTTCGACATCGAAAAACCTCGTTTATATTTTTGATCGAAAAGCGCGAGCTCGGTCTGTCGGTCGATGGGAGTCTGTAGGTTACAAGGATTCGAGCCGGTGGAATCATCGATCTCTGATTGTCGTGTCAGTATTCTCGCTCTTGTCGCGTTCGCTCGAAACTGATTCTTCAGTCTTCGTAAAGTATATCGGTTAAGACAACTTGTCCTTTTTCTCGCGGCGGTCAGTTCCTTGACTCTTAAGTTTTTTTGTTTAATTTGTTAATACTGTTAAGTGAGTGAGGAGTCCGAGAGTCGACGATCGTTAACGGTATCGCGAATATCCGCTGCCTCGCGCTGACAACCACCCAGCGGCCACATCTCAAGGTTTCCGATCGGATTAGCGGAACACGTTTCGTCGCTCGCTCCTATCGCTCTGTAATAAACGAACCATTTAAGTGACTTCACGCGACTATTCTTTGACTTTCCCTTGTCCTCCAGCGAATCTACGGATTCGCGTTACACACTGTTTCTCGCTCATCTCTGAGCGCCGGAAGCGATACGGGCGATTTCATCGAGGTCGGTTCCCGAACAATTATGAAATATTATTTATATATTAATTATTTAACTGAATAATTATTCTGATATTAATTTGAAACGTTCACAAACAATAATGATAACTATATAAAATTCTTTATATTATAATTACAATCTTAGAATTATTACTATTAGCAAATGCATAAAAAAATAATATAATTAGTTATTATAACTTATTATTTTTATAACAAAAAAAGTTTAATAAATTTTAATTTATATATTATCTGAATACCTTATAATAAAACTTATAATAATAACTTATAATAAAGTTTAGGATAATAATCATTTTTTTTAGATACATTTTTATATATTTATTTATAATAATAAGATAGATATAGATACAATAAGATATAGATATAGATATAGAGATAGATATTTTATTAAAAATAAAATGGCCCGGGCGTGTATCCTGGTGCGGCGGGCGCAGCCGAGATGTATCCTGGTGCGGTGGGCGCAGCCGGGATGTATCCTGATGCGGCGGGCGCATATTAGTAATATCTAATTTATTTAGAGAATCAATATCTTCATAGTCTGCATCCAAGGTTTCAATAATATAGCCGTTTCCCGCATCATCTAGTATATCGGTCAGCCATTTTCGCTTTTCAAGTCCTTTAACGTACACGACAGACGATTCTTCTTCTTCTTCGTGTATCGTACCAACGACAGCTGTTGTAATTACACGCTGAACCAAGCCATACGGAACGTTTCCGTCTTCCCATTGTAATCCATGATGATTTCTAATCACCCATGAAACTTGACATCGCTCAGATTTTGTAAGCACGCTCCACGGTACAGGACTTGCGAAAAAGTAATGCGAGAGAACATATCCCTTTCTCAGGATTGCCGCTTCCTTCACGAAGAATAGTTTGCCGATGGTAAATCCTTGCAGATCCACAAACGTTGGTACGGACATGACGAGATCTCTCTCTCTCTCTTTCTCTCTTCGATACGTTAGTCCAGAGGAATGACAAAACTCTAAAATCATCTCGCAGCACTGATTTATATCCTGCTCCTCCTCCCCTCTCTTGTGTCGATGTTATCGCTTAGGTGATTTTGCGTACAACGTTGGTCAACGGATTGTACTGGATCACGCAATCGTGTATGATGAGACAGTACGCAGTGGTATTCATCGGCGCGTTCTCCTTACATTCGAATTCCAATCTCACATCCACGGTTGCGGTCTTGACCGATTTGTTTTGTCAAGAACAATCGATAATCACGAAAGGACCGTTAAGTAGAAACGTCGAGACGGTGAGACTTGGTTCGAGATACTCGTATCCGTAATAGTTCTTGCAGAAGCGCGTGTACGTGTCGTAGAGAATGGATCATCTGTTTTTATCGAAATCCAGATTCATATCGTCGTACGGATAACATTCCGAGTTCAGATAGAGTTTCACGTTGATCAATTTGCAGTCGTCGAATCGACTCGTATCCTCAGACATGATATTTTTCCGGCTTGTCTGCAGAGCGAAGAAAACGTATCGTGGCTTCTCCAACTGAGTCGCGGTCTTAATGGACCACGAATGCTTGGTTGTACGCTGCAATAGCGGAAACTCGTACAGATCCCACGAGCGAAAACCCATGCTGAGATATCGTCCGCTTTCCAGAGCACGCAGCATCGACAGCTTTTCGATCTCGCTTAACAGGGGAAGGTCCCGTTAGCGCACGGTGCGATAGCGCACCAACCCGATAGCACACGAAAAATTGACACAATTCCCGATAGCGCACCAACCCGATAGCACACGTCCCGATAGCACACAAAGTAAATCGCGCACAATCCCGATAGCGCACCAACCCGATAGCGCACGGATTCACTTTGCAACTTTTCACGCGAAGCGAGGGGGACGGGGTGGGTGCGGGAGGGGGGCCGAAGGCCCCCCTTGCACCTCCCCGTGTGTGTGTGTGTGCGTGTGAGAGGGTGCGTGTGTGAGGGGATAATGCTTTCGTGCGCTATCGGGTTGGTGTGCTATCGGGTTGGTGCGCTATCGGGATTGTGCGCGATTTACTTTGTGTGCTATCGGGACGTGGGCTATCGGATTGGTGCGCTATCGGGAATTGTGTCAATTTTTCGTGTGCTATCGGGTTGGTGCGCTATCGCACCGTGCGCTAACGGAACCCACTCGCTTAACAGCACGTGTGGCATTCGCCATTGTATCTTGAATATGTTGATCACAGGCTCCAGTGTCGAATCTCCAAACAGACAATTGTTGTCGTTGCGCGATCGTATTAAGATCAATTCGTGACGAGCGTTAATCACCACGCGTTTGTAATCCTCGCAAAATCCCAATAACATGTAGAGCGGTACGCAAAAATTGAAGTGTCCATTCGCATGGGTCGTCGGATCCCAGCCGGCGTTCCTCATAATCACGTTTCTATCGGATGATACTGTTACATAGTGTTTGAGCGTAGTAGTTATTCCTACGTTTCTATTGCGATCAATCTCAACGCTATCGAGTTCGTATCGAATCTCATCGAATATGAATGCGACGCAATTATTACTCAGTATCACATCACTTCCTTCAGCTGGTTTGGTTTTCGTTAGTTGTCCCTCGATGTACAGGAAACTCTCATACGGCAATGTATACAGATCCTGTTGTTGTATGGGTATTCTTATCTCGTCTCTGTGTCCAAACGTTGTATTGGCGAACGGGTTGTACGCGTGAGTCCCAATCTTGACGATACGATCGTCAAAGATCGGTTCGTCACCGATGTTGAGAATGTCGGTCATCGTTCAGCTGTTTCGCATCGCGAATCCCAAAGATCGTAAAAACGCAACGTTCGATGCACTGAGTTTCTTTTTCTTGGATGATTGGATATTAGCGAATGTCGACGTTGTTGTCGTCGCTGGCCTCGTAAAGATTGTGTTATCTCTCACGTCCTTCGATCCGTTCAACACGAGCATCTCATATGTCGCATACGTACGTTATCGTCGTAGCCGTCATACGTGCAATCTTATGGTGATCTCTTCTCGAAAATCAAGCAATCGTCCGTTCTGATCGACAACGCGTAACGTTAAATCCGTAATGCTCCGCTCGATGATCGGTAAGTAAATGATCTGCGCAGGCGTTTCCGATATCTTATATCCCGGTGGTACTCTCGGTGAAAATTCGTGCATTGTATGAACGAGTTTGCCGTGTTGTGCGCGCCCGCGGTCACGTTAGACTCTATACGGATAATATTCACGTTGATACTGTTAATCGGCATGTTCGATTCGTACCATTTTCGCGGCTCGAGAATACGATTTGAGAATCCTAGCAGCGATCCAATGTTGTTGGGCTTGCTAAAGTTTATTCTGTAGGCGCATTTGATCTCGCTCTTCATCGTATTGTAATTAGCGCGGAGCACTATCGGATATTCTCCATCTTCAGTCAATGTGTTTCTTATCACGGCGTATCCGTAAAATTGCATGTTTCAAAAATTCATGTATATTTTGCAACTCATACGATCCTTCGGGAATCGTAATTTCCGCGTCGTCTTTGCCAAAGTAAAATTTATTATTCGAGGAATTCACATTCGGTATCGTGTGATAAGTCTCAAAATCCGTTAGACCAAGCTCGTATTTATCGTCGCTCAAATCTATGGTGGGAAAGAAGTTTGCCGCGAGAACGCTACTCTTCCCAGTCAACGTGAATGTCATAGACATGTCGACAAAACTGTTTAACAAATACTGATTTAAATAGCGCAATATCTGTCTTTAAATTCGCATGCATCGACCGTTCGAATAAACTGCAAGCACAATTGTCCGCAGATGCTCTGATCGTAAGTTTGAACAGGTGTGTAATTGTACTGTATCTTCGTTACGTTTCGTCCGAGATATCGCACCAATTCATTCGGTGGTCGAAGATTGCCGAAACTGTCGAAATATATAGCGCGATTCCCCCTCTTTGCATACGCTACCCAATGAGTACCTGGTCCTTCGACGCTATCCAAATTTACAATGTCGCTCTCGTTTTGATATATACCACCGATCGGTAATGAGTTGCGCATGAAAACACCTCTAAAATATGGAATGCGCATACGTTTTGCCAGTTGCAGCAATTGTACGTTGGTAGTTGCGCCCTGCGGCATTTTTAGCGTCTCTTTGACGTTTTTTTTCTTTTTCTCGGTAAGGCTCCTCGTCCGTATTTGTAAGGAACGAGATATAATCCGCGACCTTCCATGGCGCGATTGTGACGTAGCATCTCTTGCAACTGACGTTGCGCGGCTTTTCCGTCGTTCACCGCCTTCGCTACACCAGCCGCTCCACCGATCAGGGATCCGAGCGCACCCAACATTGGTAGAATCGGCAATACACCGTCGCATTTCGCTACCGGAAGTATCCGTTTCTTCGCCGTTCTTTTCTTTGTCGTCTTCAGACCCATACCGAGCTTCGTCTTGGCTTTCATCGCTGTCCAGACAGCTGTGGCGGCGGCTCTCTCACCGAGAGTCGAATCTCTCGTAACGATGCGATTCCGCGCTTTCTCGGCGAGTATCTTATCCGCCGCGTGTCTCTCGGTGAGATCGTTGCTCCGAGAGTATGCTATATTGTGTTCACGACACGCCGCGTCCAATGGGTTGATACCTCGATCGCCTCTGACTAATCGCTTCTCCAACCGTGTGCCTGGCCCGCAAAACTGCCGGGAGTATGGAATTCGATCGGAAGTGTGTTTATCGCGTGATTTAATAGGCCTCTACCTATTTTCGTTGACATTCGCTGCAATTCTTTATCAACGGCGCCGGACCGTCGATATGCGTTTCCTGCCACGACTGATTGTAGTGTTCGTAACAGCGACGATACGTCTGAACCTCCGGATCCGCCTTTATGTGTTCCGGAAGTTTGTCCCACACGTAGTGGACGTGATCACCGCACATTCGCAACGAAACAGCTTTTGACACAAATTTTAGTTGTTCGACGCTCAAATCGCGAATGTCGGAAGGACTTGATAGCAGAACGAACATTTTTTCTCTACTGAGCGACTCGTGATTTCGCGCATCTATAAATAGGCAGACGTCCGATCCAATCGGTAGTGTCGAAAAAAATGAGATTCGTGCGACAACCTTTGACGATACGCGTGACGAATTGCGACGACAGATTACAATCAATGGAGGACAACGCGGAGATGCGCAGGCACGGTACGATGCTACCGAATACTATACGCGGGATCGTTTGCGGTCCCTCGAATTGTGGTAAAACCAACGATCTGATAAGTCTACTGGAAAGTCCGCACGGTGTACGTTTGGAGAACGTGTACGTGTACTCGAAGTCGCTGCAACAGTCGAAATATCGATATCTGGAGAATTTGTTGACATCGATCGATGAAATCGGCTACTTTACGTTCTCCAATAACAGTGACGTCATTTCACCGAGCGAGGCACGTCCAAACTCGATTTTCGTCTTCGATGACGTGGCGTGCGACAAGCAAAACACGATAAGAGAGTACTTCTCAATGGGTCGTCATTCGAACGTTGACTGCTTCTATCTCTGTCAGACGTACGCGAGAATATCAAAACATCTTATACGCGACAATGCAAACCTGCTGATCTTGTTTAAACAGGACGGTACCATCTTAAAACATGTGTACAACGATCACGTGAATACCGACATGTCGTACGAGGATTTCAGTGAATTATGTCGTACTTGTTGGCAACAAAAGTATAGATTCCTAGTGATAGATAAGGACAGCTCATTTACGAACGGGCGATACAGAAAAGGATTTAACGTGTTCGCGATACCGCAAAACGATTAGTCGCTGCCGACACTCTGTCGACATGGCTGAAAGCGATAATATTCGCGAGCGTGAAAAGATTGCGAGGGAGATTGAGAAAACGAGCGAATCGATCCGCAAAAAATATCGCGCTTTGAAGACCGGTAAGATCGACGACGATATCGCGGTCAAGACCCATTTTAGGCCTATTATCGAGCCACTACAAAAAATCGTCGACAACTCTAACTTAATCGCGGTGAAAAACGAGCCGGAGAGTAACGCTGACGCTATAATTAAAACGTTACCCATCAAGCGGTACAAGGAGGAAGAGGAGGAGGAGGAGGAGGAGGATACGACACCGAAAAAGAAACGATTGAAGGCGAGTCGTTTATCGACACCGCGTACATCGGATGAACCGCTGATAACCTCCACACCGTCCGCGACAACGAGAATCGTACAATCCACGATACCCGAATCACTCGCAATCGAAAATGTTTTCGAAACCACGGGCAACCCGCTCGAATCACCATTTGTTCGAAACATGTTACAAACGTTGGAAAATCAAAAAATGTTACGAGAGCACTTCGGGCCACTGGCGCAAAAGTACATGAGCGCTCTCCTTAGTGGCGACGAAAAAAACCAGATCGATCACGTATACGGTGTCTATTTCGACAAGAATGAAATGTGGCTCGGTAACAAACGATTCGACATCGGCGGAGATGACTCTATAATCATAGACAAAGTGAGGTACATTGGTACACCTGGATTATACGAGTTGATCTTCAAGAGAATTCCCGATGATGACATATACACTGAGGACGATATGCAAAAATAATTAAGAGCATATTAATGGCGACGAGGGCGCATAAACGCCAATATGATGTGCAAGGTCAATTAAAGAGCAACAGGGGATACAAGTATAAACAAATAATTGCACCGTTGATGTCGATCGAATCGAAAAAGAAAAAATGCGGTACGGGAGTATTCATGCCTCGCGCAATGACGGTAACCGACAATAAGATCGGTTACGTGCACTGGGACAATCCCAACGAGCTAGTGGATCGTCTACGATTGCTGGACGCTTCGCGCCGAGCTGGCCACAACGCTCACGACAACGAGATCCTGTCGATCATCGATGAACTTCGCGAAGTTGTTATTATAAATTAAACGGTGTCTCGACAAAACTGATCAGTCGATCGACGTCACTCGCATCGAGAAAAAAAATGCCCATCAACAAATTTGGATTATTCGAACGGAGAAATGAAGCAATTAGAACAAGCAATCATTGGGGTAAATCGGTGACAAGTTACTTGCGTCAAAACGCTCTGTGTCGCGTCGCTACATACTATGACGTGAGGTCGCGCAAGATTCGCCGTGTAGCGCAACCGAGGCTGATATCGATGCAGTCAACAAACTGTACGTGGAACAATGCGTTAAAACGTTGAAGAATCAGCAGAAAGAATCAGACAAGAAGCTGACTGCGTTCGAGAAGGACGTGCGAGCTTTGCAGACTGCGATAAACGAGCTTTAGCGTGCGATTAACACTAATTCAGAAACAGCTACGAACGGCTAAGGAGCGGCTATTGTACAATTATTGAACATCTACAAAGGCTTATCGAACGAAGGGTTATCGAACGGCTATCGAACTACAATGAGTGGCAGTGATCGAAGAGGAAGCGGCTGCGAACGAGGCTACGAACAATTCAAGAACAGCTGCGAACGAGGCTATGAACACCTCAGGAACGGCTGCGAACAAGGCTATGAACACGTCAGGAACGGCTACATACGAGACGGCATACAACTCTGGAACGGCTACGAACGGGTCAGAAACGATTGCCAACGAGGCTGTGAACGGGTCAGAAACGACTGTGAACGAGGCTACGGACTACTTAGAAGCGACTACCAACAAGGCTAATTACGGCAACAAACGGCTGCGAATAGCTATCGAACGGCTATCGAACGGCAACGAACAGCTATCGAACGGCAACGAACGGGGCAGGGACGGCTATCGAACAGCAACGAACAGCTATCGAACGGCAACGAACGGGGCAGGAACGGTAACGAACGGCTATCGAACGGGTCAGAAACGGCTATGAACGACTAAGGAACGGTAACGAACGGCTATCGAACGGGGCAGGAACGGCTATCGAACGGCTGTTGAAAAACGCACGGTGATACTCGGGGCACACATCGTTTGATCGACGAATCGAAACAACGATGGATCGGCGATCGGGAATAACCGCCGAGGAAGCGAAGAAACAACATAGTTTAGAGAAACGGCAGTTGGTGAACGAATTGCACGCGCCGTCGAGAAAAAATTTTCCCCGAAGACACGTCATAGTGCGGGGATACGATGACCTGTGGCAAGCTGACATCGTCGAGATGCGTCCGTACTCTCATTTCAACAGAGGTTACCACTACATACTCACTGTCATCGATGTGTTGAGCAAGCAGGCGTGAGCCGTACCACTCAAGAGTAAAGATGGAAGCGAGACAGCTGACGCTATCACCGAGATAATTCGAGATAACAAGAGGTGTCCGAAAAACATACAGACCGATAAGGGGAAGGAATTTTATAACGCCGACGTGCAACGGCTCATGCGAAAACATAACATCAATCACTATTCTACATATTCGGTATTGAAGACATCGATTGTTGAGCGATTCAATCGCACGCTGAAAAACGACATGTGGAAAATATTTACGTTAAACGGATCTTACAAGTGCATCAACGCGTTGCCGCGACTCGTATCGGATTACAACGCGCGCAAGAATCGAACGATCGGTATGCGACCCGTCGACGTTACCCTGCGATCGCTGAAAGACTCTTGGCTACTGTGTACAACCGTGTAAATATCGCGGGTCCGGCGAAATTCAAAGTAGGTGACTCGGTACTACACGTTAGCAAGTACAAGACAATTTTCCAGAAAGGTTACACGCCAAACTGGACAACCGAGGTGTTTAAAATTGTAAAAGTGCAGCATACTAATCCCGTAAGCTATCTACTTGAGGATTATCGCAAAAAACCTATCGCTGGAGCGTTCTACGAGCACGAGTTGCATCGCGCGAATCATCCGGACGTGTATCTCGTGAAGAAAGTACTGCGTAGGAGGGGTGACGAGGTTTACGTCAAATGGTTGGGGATTTGACAATTCGCACAACTCTTGGATACATAAGGACAATGTGATTTATTTCATACGGTGTTTATTTTTTAATATAAAATGTATAAGATATGTATTACATAAAAATATATGAAATATAAAAAATACAAAAATCTATTAATATTTCTTTCACACACACATTTTACAATGGTATCTTATAATGCCCCCACGGTAGCGTATCGGTGGTTTCGGGTACGATATATCGCTTGTCGTCGTACGGACTCAGAGCAATTTTTGTCTCGCGGATTGTGTTGCGACGCTTTTTCTTTTAATATTAGGGAATTTTCCTCGGATGTTAGAGAGAGATAGGGAAGGAAAACGTCAAAAAGAGGGGGGCGGAAAAGGTACTCGCGTTCGGGGGAGCCGGGATGGAGGGTGCTCCGGCGCGAGCCGCGGCGAAGTGAAGGCCGTCTCGAGATCTCGAAGTTGGGCGCCAGATACGGTCTTTCACGTATCAGTCCGCGAAAACGGCAGAATAACGCGAAAAAAAAAAACGTTAGCCTGTTTCGCCACGGGCCGACTAGCGCACCTAACGGTAGAGGGGCAGGGTCGGTGTAAAGGAGGATCTAAATATTTGATGCGGGGTTGTCGGGGATTACGAAAATTGCCAAACGCAACGGACTTTAACAATCCCGAAAGGCTAACATTCAAATAAATTACGCGAATTTAATGTAAAAGAAAATATAACAAGTTTATTTAAATGAATGAAATATAATAGGAAAGAATTTAAAGAAAAAGAATTATTGAATCCCTGAAAGGACTAATAATGACAATAATTTAACAAGTCTGAATTATCGAAATGCAACTAGGATTAATATAAATTCGGAATTTTGGAATAACGTTCGACGGGCACTTCTTCGGCGACGGCGATCGCAATAACAATACGAAATCGAGACTATAAGAACGCGGCCGTATTTATCGTCCTCCGGGCCCGTTTTTATGGCCGGACTTTGCAAAACCGAACGGCGTTTTGAGATCGTAACGGAAATCTCGATGACCTCATTAGCGACTCAATTTTACAGATCTTCTCGCATTATCCTTTCGCTCGCCCTTTTTAATTGACAGCCCTAGGTTCAAAAGGAGGTTTACTCATTGAGCGAGAGCGATCAAGCAATTTGCAAAGACGGAAAATCTCGCCTGCGACGAACAAGATCGAGTCGGTCGATATTCGCTAGCCGTCGGACGCCGCTTATTCTCCTTTCGGCGTGACGTCTCTTCACTCCCGCGCAGCTTTATAATTACGATTGCTTGGTGTACCATAAATTATCACACACCGCGACACATTCACGCACGACCAATATCTCGAAAGAAGCGCAAGTCGTACACGTAACAAGCGCGACAAGGACAGCACGACATTCGCAACGTCACGATCCGCACACGGTCACACACTCACATGCATACTAATTACTAATGAAAATCGCACGAAGATTGATCCCGGGGATGTCTTACGCGGCGTCAACGATTCTTTTCGACCGCACGAAATGCGAATGTAATCTACCGCGATTTACCGCGCACGTGGTCGATAGACGATAGCCGGTCGCTACGCGTTTTACAACACCCCGATTCACGAAGAGAGAGACGAACAATTCCGCATCGACCACGGCCAACGTTACGATCGTCCTTGATACCTCGGTCACTTGTCTCCGGTCGCCCGAAATACACGAAAATTGAAGGCTCGGTACAACGACCGAGCGACAACGAGACACGAAAATGGCGACGGCGACAGAGCGGCCGGTTCGCGGACGAGATCGCGTACGTGGCTCACAAATTAACGATGGGCAACCTCACCGATACTTCCTCCCGTGGTCCGGGGATGATCCTCGACTCGTCCTCTTTCTCCGCTCTCCGACGATAACACTCAATGCCCAAAACGAGGCTACTAGCAACGAGCTACTTTTCGTTACGAGCGACCGCACCAGAGTGTCTCCCTGGATCTCGCGATCCAGGGTCGATAGCGGCATCAATCCTGCGCGCAGGGGTGCGCGGATTCGCGGCCAATAGCATCGCGACACGCGAGATATTAATGCGCCCTGCCACAACGCCGTATCGGGGCCCGTACTGGCCCTTATATTCTGAAAATCAGAATCTCAGCGACCCTGCCGTCGGCGGTCTTCCTTTCTGCCGATCTTTCGTCCTCCGTCTTCGGAGTATAGCGCCGATTCCGGTCCTTGACAGCCGTATTGTTTTCCGATGTTCCTCCTCTTTTCGCGAGGGTGAATTTCCTCCGCGACTCGGCTCTGTCCTGCTCCTCGGGCGCTATCTCCGTTCCCGAATCGGAGGCCGCAACGGTCGAACCAGTTGTCGCCAAAGGATTCTTCGGCTGCCTCTTCCGGTTGTTTTCCGGCGGTTGCCCGACGTACAAAATAATAATAAAAAAAAATTAATAAGGACGCAAAATTATTACAATAGCTCGTCTCTCCGGAGATTTCGATACGGCTCTCGCAATCTTTTTCTGGCGCGGCCGCTCGGCCCGCGCCCCGTCAAGATTTCCGGGGCGGATGGACGCGCGTAGGGACGGCAACGTCACATCCCCCCATGCCAAGAGAGACCGTATCTGCTTCAGTCGCCCATCGTGGCCACTAAATTAGACTTTCTCCCCGTTCTTACACGTTCGGGCGACCAAAGTCTCCGGAGTCGAGGCGGACACCAATAACACCGAACAAACAAAGAAAAATTAAAATGAACAAAACAACAACAAAAAATGCAATACGACAAAACGTAACGGAACGAACTTCTGCGGCTCATACTAGGGAGACGGACCCTCGCGCTTTCGTCCCTCGCTAGGGGTCGTGGTCCCGACTGATTAAGGAGATTAGGCAGGTCGAACGCCAAGGTACGAACGAAAGAAAATAATAGCACAGCGGTCTTTCAACGCTTCTTTATTTGCACTCCCCTCTGCAATCTCCCGCTATAACGACAACCAAGAGAGAGAAAAAAAACTAAATGGCCAAGTCCATGGTGTCCACAAAATTAATCGCATCGTCTTCCAAGACGAGAGAGAGAGAGAAGGCGAGCGGAAAGAAATCCCCTAGTCCCAGCGGAGGGTGAGGTCCCGGGGCGCGGGCAGTCCCGCGTTCAGTAGGGTGCCGAGCGGGCGCCGTCCCTGGCTCTTCGTCCGCGGGGCGGATCAGGTCCCTGATGGCCCTTACCCCGTATGTACGGGCCCTGCGCCAGCCATCCCGAGCGACAGTTGGGGCAGGTCCTCACGGTGTAGCCCCGGGTGCCACATCGGAAGCAATAATCCCTGTCCATTCCCCGGGGGCAGTCGCGGGACAAGTGGCCCCCGGAACCGCAGTTCCAGCAGCCTCGCCGCGGTGCCTGATCCTCCGGTGTATGCGGTCTGGGTGGAGACACCGGACCGTCTCCAGCAGTCGGCGATGGTCCTCTTTCCGGAGGGCGATCCCACGGAGACTCCCGGGTGGGCTCGTGCCCCACGCTGCCGCAGGTCGAGACAAGCCTCACGAAGAGGGCGATGATCTCGACGACCTCTTCTGGGCGACATCCCGGCTGTACCGCCTCGACAGCCTCGAATACTTCGCCGTATCTCTCGCGAACGTTTCGCGACATCCTGCCAGCGATTCAAATGCCTGGGGGAGGGTTAGGTGAAATATTGTACGGTTTTAAATCCTTGATGTGAACTTTGCCTATCGATCTATTCGAATCATCCCTTAGCTCGTATACCACCGGCGACAACATTTTCGCGATAGTAAATGGACCGTGAAAGTTAGTCGCTAGCTTTGCCGAAATATTCTGGGCGGCTGACGACAACACATGCTGCCGCTTTAGAACTTGCTCGCCAATCGCAAAACGATGATCTCGTCTTCGCAAATTGTAATAATGCGCCTGTTTATTATGCGCGGCCTCTAAATTTTCCACCACCCAATCTCGCAAAGCCTGAATTCTTTCCATGCGCTCTTTCCAAGTTTCGGGATTCGCTTCCGCGACTTCGACAGCTGACTCGTGTCTCCCACGCACGGTGTTAACCGGTTGGGGTTCCTTACCGAAATTCAAGAACGCAGGAGTAGCCTGCAAGGAGGTATGGTACGCCGTGTTGTATGCGAATCTGAACTCAGCCAAGTGAATATCCCATTCGCGATGATCGTTTTCGAGAAACGCCGTAATCATAGTTTTCAATACCCTATTGACTCGTTCGACCGGATTTGCCTGAGGGTGATATGGCGGTATGGTCGTATGAACGATGCCATATTCTTCCGCAAACGCCTGTAATTCGCGGTTGATGAATTCAGTGCCGTTGTCCGTCAACAGTATCCGCGGCGCGCCCCAACGGTGAACGATTAATTCATTTAAGAGCTCGCGAATCTTTTTGCCCGTCGCTTTACGGAGCGGGCTACATTCAATCCATTTGGTAAACAGATCTTGAATTACCAGAATATACGCGTTACCGTTTTTGCTCGGCGGAAAAGGACCCATGATATCCGCCGCTACCACTGTCCACGGAGTCTCGACAGCTCGGCGTCCCATTAAACCCATCGGCACATTCTGTTCCACCTTTGTCCTCTGACAAACGTCACAATGTCTGACATAATCCACTACCCCACGAAACATACGCGGCCAGAAATACCGAGTCGATACTCGTTGATATGTTTTCTCGACTCCTAAGTGACCTGATTGTGGAACATCGTGAGCCTCCCTAATAACATTCGCGCGCGCTTCCTTAGGAAGTACTAGTTTCCATTGCTCGAGATCGTCGACGACTTGCGACACGACAGCGTTCGGCTTTCGAAAATACAGCTGATCGTTTTCGATTTTCCAACCCGAATATTTGCGCGGATCATTTTCCACGTCGCGAACGCGTGCATCATACCAAGAGTCTCCGGTAATCGCAACAGCACATAATTCGTCGGTAGTCTCATACATGCGCGACAACGCGTCTGGAACGTGATGTAACGCTCCTTTCCGGTGCTCGATCGTGTAGTCATATTCCAGCAATTCGAGAGCCCATCGGGCTAATCGGCCTGTGGGATTCTTTAAATTATGCAGCCAGCGTAAGCTGCTATGGTCCGTAATGACTTTAAAAGTATACCCCTCGAGATACGGTCTAAACTTTTTAATTGACCAAACGACAGCCAAACATTCCTGCTCGGTCGTAGAGTATTTCTTTTCGGCCTCGGATAGTGTTCTACTCGCGAACGCGATTACATGTTCTACGCCTTCCGATTCTTGTGTCAAAACCGCTCCCAAACCGACCGAACTCGCATCCGTTTGTAAAACGAACGGCAACTCAAAATTCGGACATGACAGCGTAGGCGGTGACGTGATGTACGATTTAATAGAATCAAACGCGGCTTTTTGCTCATCCCCTCACTCCCAAGAGAAACCCTTCCGGAGGAGACGGGTTAGCGGTTCTAAGCGCGTCGCACATTGCGGTATAAATCGGCGATACCAAGACGCCATCCCTATAAATCGTCGTAACTGTCTGATGTTTTTCGGCGGCGGGTATTCGACAATCGGCGCGGTTTTATCAGGGTCAACCTTGAGCCCCTCTTGTTGTATCAGGAACCCGAGATATTTTACCTGTGACCGACAGAATTTACTCTTCTCAGGATTTATTGTGAGGCCTGCCTCTCTTATCCGATCTAATACGCGTTTCAACCAATTCAAATGTTCTTCAAAAGTACGGGTTACGACCACGATATCATCTAAATAAGCGAAAGCATGCGGTTCCATTTCAGGACCTACAAGCCGATCAAGTAAACGTTGAAATGTCGCGGGGGCACCGGTGAGACCATACGGCATTCGGGTGAAATGAAACAACCCCTTCCCCGGTACCGTAAACGCCGTTAACTCGCGACTATTTCTCCCGAGCGGAATCTGAAAATAGGCCTGACTTAGATCGATAGTCGAAATATAGCTAGCCGATCGTAACTTGTCGAGAATTGCGTTCATATACGGTAATGGATACGCATCCTTTTTCGAAACGCTGTTTAATTTTCGAAAATCCAGACAAAATCGATAGCTTCCATTAGGTTTCTTAATCATTACGATCGGACTAGACCATTCGCTTTTAGATGGTTCTATAATCCCTGCCGCTAACATTTTATCTACTTCCGCGTAAATCGCTTCCTGAATTTTTGGCGAAACGGGATAATATCTCTGTTTAATCGGAGCATGTCCGTCGACATCTATTTTGTGCTCCGTCAAATTAGTCGCTCCCGGTTTATTTGGATCGCCTACGATATGACCCTCTAAGAATTTTTCTAATCGCTGGCTTTCGCGCGACGACAATTCACTCAAACCGCAGCAAAGGTCTCCCCCGTTATTCGACTCCCTTACTCTTTTCCCGAACAATCGGGACACGTTCGTAAGGTCACTTCCGCTCGACCGCAACGATAACAGTGTAGGCGCGGAGAGGCGGCACAATTTCGCGAGATATGTCCGACCCCGTCGCAGTTCCAACATTTTAAGTTGGAGATTCGCGGAGTGCCTGCGTTGGCAGTCGTCGTCTCCGATGGCGAAGTTGCCGAGGTATTCTCCGCCCCGGTCGCGGCTCGATTTGCGCGATTTTTATTTCTTCGGTCGGCGCGCGAACTGGATTTCGATTCCGGGCTCGCGGTCGACGTGCTTAACGCGGCCAGGGTATCGGTTTTCTTACTGGATTGTTTAGCGTTGCGCGGTGCGTGATATGCGAGATCCGGAAATAAAGACTTTTCGGGAGCCGGAGGGGCTCGATATCGCTGCGAAAGTTGATGACTAGCTTCCACGCGTGTCGCGATATCCTCTAAGTCGTCCAAATATTCCACTTCATTTCTCCGGATCGACTGTTGCAAGCGCGGTAATAAATTTTGGAACGCGCTGCTGACCTGTTCCGATTCAGTCCACGGGGGCGACAACCGATCAAACATAGCACGAAGACACGTCAGAAAATCCGCGACAGACTCATGCTCTCCCTGAGTCCTTCTCATAATCTCTTCACGAAGAGCGAACTGAAAATCCGGGTCTCCGAATCGCGTCCTCCACGCATTTTTAAAAGTGGCCCAATCCGACAGTCGATCACGTCTACCTCGGAACCAATGCAAGGCCATACCGGTCAGGAAAAATGGCAAACAACGTAAGATGTCCTCGTCGGATACGGGAACTAACTCGCGGCCTTCTTCAATACGAAGTAGAAAGGTTTCCGCGTCTTCCCCTCGGGTTCCCGAGAATTTGAGATTCCACTTTTGCATGACGTTATAAGCGGTCATCGCGGCATTCGCGGGACTTTCAGGTGTTGAATGTCGTCCGTTCGATCGGGGGGTGACAGGGGAATCCGACAACGCGCACGCTCTCCTCTGATCCATCGGGCTATCCGGTCGGGTTCTCGTGTCCCTCGGAACTTCCAAGCGCTTCTCGTCCGACATCCCGCCGTCCGTGTTATATCTTCGGTCTTTTCGCACGCGACGTAACAACCGTGTGGTCTGAATTGAATAACTCCCCTCAATCGGGAGTCTACGCCGCTGTAATTCTCTAATTAATTGTTCGCGGTTTAACACGAAGATCCAATCGTCTTCTGGATCGACCTGACTCATACGATCCTCAGAAAAAAAAATTCAACGAGCAATATGATCGAAAGAAAAAAAAATTTTAAACGAAAAGCGGGAATCGTTCTCGAACCGAATGATATTTTAAAGTCTGATAATCGTCGAAAATCTCAAAATTGTAGAATTGATCAAAATTTCGACAATAATCCGACAGAGGTTACCGAAAAAGGAAAAAAAAGTTTAATAATCTTCGCGAGAGTCGTTCAAGAATAATAATATTTGCGCACAGCCGTTATACTCGACATCGACGTGTCGCACTCAATATTATTCTGCCGCTATTATCCCGTCCGGCGACCTTGTTTTTCAGTTCCCCGAATATTTACAAAATTTCGAACGACGAAACGTTCGTTGAAATCCTTCTCGAAGGTTCCCTTACGAACGTTTTAACGGAAATTTTTAAACTAAACGGACATAAATAATTTAAACGAAACGAAACACGAGCAACAAGAAAAGAAAAAAAAGAAACAATGGACGAAATAATACCATTCGCGAAAAGATAGCCTGATTACGCGAGCCTGGAAGTTCCGTTAAGAGGTCCAAAAAAAAAATTTTCAAGCTGCGGTTCCTCCTAAATATTCCCCAGTGAAACCTTTCAACGTTTAGCTGTTCAAATTTTCAACGCGTGGCCCCACGTTGGGCGCCAAATTTTTGCGACGCTCTTTCTTTTAATATTAGGGAATTTTCCTCGGATGTTAGAGAGAGATAGGGAAGGAAAACGTCGTCAAAAAGAGGGGGGCGGAAAAGGTACTCGCGTTCGGGGGAGCCGGGATGGAGGGTGCTCCGGCGCGAGCCGCGGCGAAGCGAAGGCCGTCTCGAGATCTCGAAGTTGGGCGCCAGATACGGTCTTTAACGTATCAGTCCGCGAAAACGGCAGAATAACGCAAAAAAAAAAAAACGTTAGCCTGTTTCGCCACGGGCCGACTAGCGCACCTAACGGTAGAGGGGCAGGGTCGGTGTAAAGGAGGATCTAAATATTTGATGCGGGGTTGTCGGGGATTACGAAAATTGCCAAACGCAACGGACTTTAACAATCCCGAAAGGCTAACATTCAAATAAATCACGCGAATTTAATGTAAAAGAAAATATAACAAGTTTATTTAAATGAATGAAATATAATAGGAAAGAATTTAAAGAAAAAGAATTATTGAATCCCTGAAAGGACTAATAATGACAATAATTTAACAAGTCTGAATTATCGAAATGCAACTAGGATTAATATAAATTCGGAATTTTGGAATAACGTTCGACGGGCACTTCTTCGGCGACGGCGATCGCAATAACAATACGAAATCGAGACTATAAGAACGCGGCCGTATTTATCGTCCTCCGGGCCCGTTTTTATGGCCGGACTTTGCAAAACCGAACGGCGTTTTGAGATCGTAACGGAAATCTCGATGACCTCATTAGCGACTCAATTTTACAGATCTTCTCGCAATATCCTTTCGCTCGCCCTTTTTAATTGACAGCCCTAGGTTCAAAAGGAGGTTTACTCATTGAGCGAGAGCGATCAAGCAATTTGCGAAGACGGAAAATCTCACCTGCGACGAACAAGATCGAGTCGGTCGATATTCGCTAGCCGTCGGACGCCGCTTATTCTCCTTTCGGCGTGACGTCTCTTCACTCCCGCGCAGCTTTATAATTACGATTGCTTGGTGTACCATAAATTATCACACACCGCGACACATTCACGCACGACCAATATCTCGAAAGAAGCGCAAGTCGTACACATAACAAGCGCGACAAGGACAGCACGACATTCGCAACGTCACGATCCGCACACGGTCACACACTCACATGCATACTAATTACTAATGAAAATCGCACGAAGATTGATCCCGGGGATGTCTTACGCGGCGTCAACGATTCTTTTCGACCGCACGAAATGCGAATGTAATCTACCGCGATTTACCGCGCACGTGGTCGATAGACGATAGCCGGTCGCTACGCGTTTTACAACACCCCGATTCACGAAGAGAGAGACGAACAATTCCGCATCGACCACGGCCAACGTTACGATCGTCCTTGATACCTCGGTCACTTGTCTCCGGTCGCCCGAAATACACGAAAATTGAAGGCTCGGTACAACGACCGAGCGACAACGAGACACGAAAATGGCGACGGCGACAGAGCGGCCGGTTCGCGGACGAGATCGCGTACGTGGCTCACAAATTAACGATGGGCAACCTCACCGATACTTCCTCCCGTGGTCCGGGGATGATCCTCGACTCGTCCTCTTTCTCCGCTCTCCGACGATAACACTCAATGCCCAAAACGAGGCTACTAGCAACGAGCTACTTTTCGTTACGAGCGACCGCACCAGAGTGTCTCCCTGGATCTCGCGATCCAGGGTCGATAGCGGCATCAATCCTGCGCGCAGGGGTGCGCGGATTCGCGGCCAATAGCATCGCGACACGCGAGATATTAATGCGCCCTGCCACAACGCCGTATCGGGGCCCGTACTGGCCCTTATATTCTGAAAATCAGAATCTCAGCGACCCTGCCGTCGGCGGTCTTCCTTTCTGCCGATCTTTCGTCCTCCGTCTTCGGAGTATAGCGCCGATTCCGGTCCTTGACAGCCGTATTGTTTTCCGATGTTCCTCCTCTTTTCGCGAGGGTGAATTTCCTCCGCGACTCGGCTCTGTCCTGCTCCTCGGGCGCTATCTCCGTTCCCGAATCGGAGGCCGCAACGGTCGAACCAGTTGTCGCCAAAGGATTCTTCGGCTGCCTCTTCCGGTTGTTTTCCGGCGGTTGCCCGACGTACAAAATAATAATAAAAAAAAATTAATAAGGACGCAAAATTATTACAATAGCTCGTCTCTCCGGAGATTTCGATACGGCTCTCGCAATCTTTTTCTGGCGCGGCCGCTCGGCCCGCGCCCCGTCAAGATTTCCGGGGCGGATGGACGCGCGTAGGGACGGCAACGTCACATCGTATACTTGATGTAATTTCGATCGTATACACGATTGCTGACGCGTCATTTCAATTTCTTCTTTCAAACACCGCGTGTAATCGTCAAACGTTATCGTTCTCGCGACAACGTTGCTCCTGACGCCTTTATCCTTTTTCGTGTCTTTCTTACCATCGACTCGTAACGCGTACATTTTTGCTCTGAGCCCGGCAATTTCGGTCATTATTGCACCGTTATTTTCATCCTTCATTAGACCCGGTACCTTTTTATTTACGAGCGATATATCGTACGCATTGTTCGCAGCATAATCGCTAGTGTCGAATCTGCTGACGTCGCGCTTCATATTTTTGTACATGTCTTCACACTCAATGTGATATGAGACTATCGGTATCGGTGTACATGACCTTACATTTGTCGCGATACATTGGCGTCATATACTCGTGATGAAACTCGTACAAACATGTCTTGGATATGTCGAGTATGCACATACCCACGTAGATTGGTTTGTAGAATTTCACCTCGAGATTTCGCAATTCCACAGCTATTAAATTTTTCGAAAAGACGCTTCTGCTGTGGAAATTTGGTTTAGCGATCATTGCCTCTGCGCCGTACCGCCCGTCCCAGTGCGTTAGTAATTTTACATCAACGCGATTGCGCACATTTTCCATCGTTTTGCCAAATACCGCATTGTTCATTAATTTGTATAAATTTTTTTCGAAATCGTTTTTAGCCAATGTTCTGAAATGTGTATTGAGTTCTATGTAATTTCGAAGCCAGGGAGATTGTGAAAACTGTAAAATTCTATGTATTTTTGTAACGCGAAGACCGTGACGCGTACACTGCTGCAGGTTGCGGTAGTGTATCACGTAACGTTTCTTATCGTATAATGTTGCGAGCAGCTTGAGTTCTCGCTTGCCAGGTGGTTTGTCGCGTGTCGGGCAAAACGGTAGGTCAGTGTGCGCATCGTGAAGATATTGCGGATAGAGATTCGAGATCGACTTCGAGGATATAGCCTGTAGGCGAATCTAGCGCGATCGATGATACGTCAAAACTTGACACGTCGTCGACCCATCGAAAATCGGCGTAAGGCAACGGTTGACACATTGCCCATCCATACAAGTTATTTACATCGAAATACATCAAGTACGACGATGGTTTCGATGGATCGTACGACTCCATGTACTTGTTATTAGAGTGAGTCCCGATTGCGCACATTCCCGATCGGACACAGCGAAATTTCCCGATCGGACACAGTCCCGATCGGACACAGACCCGATCGGACACGGACCCTATCGGACACGGGCCCGATTGGACACAGTCCCGATCGGACACAGTCCCCATCGGACACAGACCCGATCGGACACAGACCCGATCGGACACAAGCCCGATCGGACACATACGGTTGCAATCGGACACAGTCCCGATCGGACACAGACCCGATTGGACACAGTCCCGATCGGACACAGTCCCGATCGGACACAGACCCGATCGGACACAGACTCGATCGGACACAACCCCGATCGGACTCATACGGTTGCAATCGGACACAGTCCCGATCGGACACAGACCCGATCGGACACAGTCCCGATCGGACACAGACCCGATCGGACACAGACCCAATCGGACATAACCCCGATCGGACACATACGGTTTCAATCGGACACAGTCCCGATCGGACACGTTCGAAACGGCCACACGTTCGAAACGGGTCTGTGTCCGATCGGGTCTGTGTCCGATCGGGACTGTGTCCGATCGGGTCTGTGTCCGATCGGGACTGTGTCCGATTGCAACCGTATGTGTCCGATCGGGCTTGTGTCCGATCGGGTCTGTGTCCGATCGGGTCTGTGTCCGATCGGGACTGTGTCCGATGGGGACTGTGTCCGATCGGGACTGTGTCCGATCGGGTCTGTGTCCGATCGGGACTGTGTCCGAACGGGAAATTTCGCTGTGTCCGATCAGGAATGTGCGCAATCGGGACGATCCCTGTTATTAGCACGAGCATATCTATTTGAACACTGGCTCAGACCACCGCGTATACCACATTCGATAAACATAACCATGTCGATGTTGGTAAGCAACTTGAATGTAATTTTCGTACGCTTCAACATGGCGTCCCACGTGTATCCGGGGAGAGTATAATAATACGCGGGGTCGAGTCCGTAACTTTCGATACATTTGTCGCGAAAGTTTTCAAAAATATCGGCTAATAACAAGACATCGATTTTAAGATATAAATCACTATATTCGCCTAGCGTTCGAATGGAGAATCGCGTTCAGATGTTCTCGGCGTGCGCGTAATCGCTCTCGGATATAGTTTCACCGGTTAAGGAACTGTAAAATGATTCGCGCGGTGGTAAACATGTATCTTGCAACTTGTCAACGGAATCGATGTATTCGTATGGAAACACACCTTTTCGTGTTAATAAATTGGTTTTCACTCGACAAATTTTGAAATTCTGATTTTAAAATATCGAGTTTATCTTTATCTAAAAATGATGCTAATTTGTCGAGACTTGCCGTAAGAAATTTGTGTGAATCAATAAAACGTAATTTTACATGATTTTTCCAATTGTCTTCCTTAAGGTCAACATTTTTGGTAAACGATTTATATTTTTCCTTGGTTATTGGAAGTAAATCGACTCTCCTTTCGAACGCTGTGGCTATTTCCTTGATAATGAAATGCGAATCATACCGGATAAATTGTGAAACACTATTGGAATACAGAAAGACTCTTTATAATTTAAATTACAATTTGAATGCGCGGAACCTCTGTACCGTCCGGTCAGATGGCAATGATCGCGTACGCGTATATCGTCTTGCGCGAACGGTTTTTCGCATATATGACATTGAGTAGCGCTATTAAATTTTTCACACTCTTCGAATGTTAAATCTACCATAGGGACATTAGTAGTTAAAATATTTTTTACACGAAATGCTAACATTTTAAGTTGCTCGACGAACCATGCTATATAATCGGTATTGCGACGCGAATGGGGGAGGGTCCCGTTAGCGCACGGTGCGATAGCGCACAAACCCGATAGCACACGAAAAATTGACACAATTCCCGATAGCGCACCAACCCGATAGCACACGTCCCGATAGCACACAAAGTAAATCGCGCACAATCCCGATAGCGCACCAACCCGATAGCGCACGGATTCACTTTACAACTTTTCACGCGAAGCGAGGGGGACGGGATGGGTGCGGGAGGGGGGCCGAAGGCCCCCTTGCACCCCCCGTGTGTGTGTGTGTGTGTGAGAGGGTGCGTGTGTGAGGGGATAGTGCTTTCGTGCGCTATCGGGTTGGTGTGCTATCGGGTTGGTGCGCTATCGGGATTGTGCGCGATTTACTTTGTGTGCTATCGGGACGTGGGCTATGGGGTTGGTGCGCTATCGGGAATTGTGTCAATTTTTCGTGTGCTATCAGGTTGGTGCGCTATCGCACCGTGCGCTAACGGAACCCACTCCGCGAATGGTATGCGGATAATGTGTCGTCGTACGAGCAATGTATATAATATGCTATGCTAAATACTTGATGGTGCTGGCACATATTCTTCTCTTCCTCCATCTTGGCCAAAACACATTCCAAGTCGGCGTACACGATGAATGGAAGCTGCTCTTTCCTGTTGTAATTGTTGAACGATAACCACTTGTCCTTATCGCTCGGTAACCGGATAGCGCAGTCGTTCATGTTTCTACAGTCGACAGTATGTGACTGCAATTTGTAGTCCGAACCAAAGTAATGCAAGCATCTATAAAAGAAAATAAAAATTTTTTAAAAATTAAAGATTTATACAGGGTGTCCCATTTTAAAAGTTCCACTCTCATAACTTTTTAGGATCAACGTTTGAAGGAAAACGACTTGGACAAAAGTTGTAGGGAACAAAGGGGGCTATCTAATAGTGACCTTGGATTCGACATTAAAAGTCATTTTCAAGGTCATTTGAAGGTTAACTTCCGTTTTTTAAATGGGAACCCCTATTTTTTGTTACTTATTCTTTTAGCTTATCTCGAGAGCTTTCCAAAACACTATAATAAAGTATTTCTTCATTGAGAACTTTTCGAGTTATGAGGCTTGAAATCATTTCTTAATTTTATATAAACCATAAAATATCTAGTAAAATATTCATTTTTCGATTATCTTACCTTAATACTTTTATATACACAATAATGAGAGGAATCAATTGGTGTAAAGAAAACATACAGTTGTTTTTAAGAAAAAATATGGAATTGTTAATAGCAAATATTTTTTATCAAAAACAACTGTTTTTTCTTTACACCAATTGATTCCTCTCATTATTTTGTACATAAAAGTATTAAGGTAAGATAATCGAAAAATGAATATTTTATTAGATATTTTATGGTTTATATAAAATTAAGAAATAATTTCAAGCCTCATAACTCGAAAAGTACTGAATGAAGAAATACTTTATTATAGTGTTTTGGAAAGCTCCCGAGATAAGCTACAAAAATAAGTAACAAAAAATAGGGATTCCCATTTAAAAACGAAAGTTGACCTTCAAATGACCTTGAAAATGACCTTTAATGTCGAATCCAAGATCACTATTAGATAGCCCCCTTTGTTCCCTACAACTTTTATCCGAGTCGTTTTCCTTCAAACGTTGATCCTGAAAAGTTATGAGAGTGGAACTTTTAAAATGGGACACCCTGTATATATACAATTTGCTACATAACTTATAATTATTTAAATTGAGGTGATGGTGTGTGAAAAAGGAAGTAGATTGAATTACGGCAAATATGTACAGTTTATTTTACATACATTCCAACACTTAATTCTAATCGCGGGTGCCGGTCGGAATGCTCGTCCGTCTGATCGCGTCGCATGCAGGCAACCGAATGCCACTCTATTCTTTTTGCTTACGTATTCTAACGAATCGGGCTATGATTGTTACAAACTGCCAAAGGTTTAGGCGGAAAGGATGAGCATCTTCCGTCTACGGAAAAACTGGGTATGCGAGGCATATGTGTGAAAATCTTATTGTTTCAACACGTTCGGGTTCGCCCTTGTAGACTCGAGATTTACGTGCTATAATTTTATCCTTTTCCTTTATGGCTTTTCCTTTTGAACACACATGTGTGTACGCCACAGTACCCCCTTACCAGTGATAACGCTCGTGAAAAGAAACAATGTACTGTTGTTCGAAAAAATTTCATTCGCGTCGATTTGTACGTGGTGAAGGTGACATTAATTATTACGATTACATATTGCTTATGTGTTAGCCAAAATCGGGCATATACCGCGGACTTATTTAAATCCGGCCTGTAAACGCTCGGGAAAACGGATCGCGATCTTCCGGCTCGTGACGTGAATCGTTTTCCGTTCTCGTTCTGTGTCAGTTGAGATTGGGGTTCGGCTGCAATAATCTCTTCACGGATGTTGTTTTCGTGGACTTTTTGATCTATATGTTCGGATACGACGAAAGCGGGCTTCAGTCGGTCGATCGTGACTCTTACGTTTTTACCTTTGATCTTGATTACGAAATTCTTGTCGCTTCGTTCGATTACCTCATATGGTCCGTCGTAGGGTGGTTGAGATGGTCCTCTTGCAGCATCGTGGCGAAGGAATACATAGGGTGATGACGAAAGTTCTTTGAATATAAAGGTCCGCTTGGTGCCATGTCGTGTAACCGGGCTTGGCTTGATATCGTTTACGCGCTTTCTAAGACGCGCGACGAAATCTGAGTTTGCCTCTTGATCGCTAGGTAAGAAGAATTCCGCGGGTAGACGGATTCCTGTGCTGTAGATCATTTCGGCTGCCGTCGCTTTCAGGTCGTCTTTGATCGCCGTTCGTATGCCCAAAAGAACGATGGGTAGAATCTCCATCCAGTTCTCCGTCTCGTGACATTTTATAGCTGCTTTCAATTGTCGATGCCGCCTCTCTACCATGCCGTTTGCTTCAGGGTGGTAGGCTGTCGTTCTAATATGTTTAGTGCCCAGCATTCTGCATAATTCTCTGAATAGGTCGGATTCGAATTGGCGTCCTTGATCAGATGTGATTCTCAAAGGCACGCCAAAGCGAGCAATCCATGTAGAGATTAAAGCTGATGCTACAGTTGCTGCTTCCATATCAATGATAGGGATAACTTCCGGCCAGCGGGAGAAACGATCGATACACGTGAGGCAATATTTATATCCTTGCGAATAGGGCATTGAAATAAGGTCGATGTGCACGTGTTCGAATCGTCCGGCCAAACTTCCAAAGTCATTGACGGGTGCAGACACGTGTCTAGTTATTTTGCATCGCTGGCAAGGGATACACTGCCGTGCCCAGTTCCTGCAGTCTTTGTTAATTGATGGCCAAATAAAACGTTTGGTTATAAGCTTTTGCGTAGCTCGAATACCTGGATGTGAAAGTCCATGCAACGAGTTAAATATGTCGCGCCGCAGGGGGTGAGGGACATATGGTCTTACCGCGTCGCCAGCTACGTCGCAATAAATGCCATTATCGCAGTCGGAAAAATGTATTTTCTTAAGTTTTAACGCACTAGTTTCGGATTCTAAAATTCTACCTAACTCGGGATCGTCTTCTTGCGCGGCTCCCAGAGTTTTATGATCAACCGTTTTCGAGATCGTCTCAACGCGAGACAATGCATCAGCTACGTTATTGTCTAAACCTTTAATATACCGAACGTCTGTTGTGAATTGTTCGATATAATCCAGATATCGGAATTGACGTGGCGAACATTTGTCTAAATTCTGATTAAACGCGAAAATAAGCGGTTTATGATCCGTGAAAATAGCGAAATTTCTACCCTCTAAAGCATGCTTAAAGCGTTTGACTGCGCTATACATAGCGAGTAGTTCGCGATCGTATGCGCTATATTTTTGCTGTGAAGGAGATAAAGATTTGGTAAAGAAACCTAAAGGTTGCCATTCATGGTTCACGAGTTGTTGCAAAGCTGCTCCCATTGCGTAGTCTGATGCATCCACGGCGATGCTAATCGGCGCGCCCGGTACAGGGTGAGCCAACATTGTGGCGTTTGCGAGAGCGCGTTTCGATTCGACGAAAGCGTTTTGCGTGCGATCGGTCCATGTTATAGGCGCGTTGCCTTTTTTCGAACCTTTCGTAAGTTCGTTCAGCGGTTGTAAAATTCTAGCAGCCCCAGGAATGAAACGTCGGTAGAAGTTAATCATTCCTAAATACCTTCCGAGTTGTTTTATCGTCGCGGGTTCGGAAAATTTTTTGATTGCTCGACGCGCTCGGCCAACGGTTTAATTCCGTGTTCGTCAACAGTATACCCGAGAAAAGTTATTTCGTTAACGCCGAAAACGCATTTCGCGGGATTTATAATAATGCCGTATTTGCTGACGTTTAAATAAGACTTTTAGGTGTTCATAATGCTGCGTCTCGTCTTCCGACGCGATAAGGAAATCATCGATAAAAGCGTATACGAAATCTAAACCACATGTAATCTCGTCGACGAATCTTTAACACGTTTGAGCAGCGTTACGCAATCCAAACATAGTATTTAGTGCCTCGAAAAGACCAAACGGGGTCGTGATTGCCGTTTTTTCGACGTCTTCGGGCGCTACCGGGATCTGATGATATGCTCTCACCAAATCAACCTTAGAGAAAACCTTTTTTTATGCAGGCGCTGCGCGAAATCCTTAATGTGCGGCGGGGAATACCGATCGGGAATAGTGCGAGCGTTGAGTGCACGATAATCTCCGCGAGTGGGTTCCGTTAGCGCACGGTGCGATAGCGCACCAACCCGATAGCACACGAAAAATTGACACAATTCCCGATAGCGCACCAACCCGATAGCCCACGTCCCGATAGCACACAAAGTAAATCGCGCACAATCCCGATAGCGCACCAACCCGATAGCACACCAACCCGATAGCGCACGAAAGCACTATCCCCTCACACACGCACCCTCACACACACACACACACACACGGGGGGTGCAAGGGGGGCCTTCGGCCCCCTTCCCGCACCCACCCCGTCCCCCTCGCTTCGCGTGAAAAGTTGCAAAGTGAATCCGTGCGCTATCGGGTTGGTGCGCTATCGGGATTGTGCGCGATTTACTTTGTGTGCTATCGGGAATTGTGTCAATTTTTCGTGTGCTATCGGGTTGGTGCGCTATCGCACCGTGCGCTAACGGGACCCTCCCAATCTCCGCAAGGTCGTAAGCTGCCGTCTTTCTTCGGTACGACGTGCAATGGGGATGCCCACGGACTCTTCGAAGGTCGAATGACTCCTTGTTTAATCATGAGGTCGAATTCGGCCTTGGCTTCCTTGAACCGATCGGGGGCGAGGCGGCGAGGTTTACTATAAACAGGCAGTCCAGGCGTCGTTTTAATGTAATGTTTCACGTTGTGTTTTATCGTCTCCCTTCGAAATACAGGCGGTCGGGTGAGTTCGGGGTATTCAACCAAAAGCTGATGATACACCGACTTCCCGAAAACCGTCTTCACCGTGACAACTTGAGCGCTGGCCGAATGCCCGGTCATTGACAGACTCGTGATCGAATCGACTAAACGTTTGTTTCGCGGGTCAACGAGCAATCCATAATGGCTCAGAAAGTATACACCGATAATAGGCGTACTCACGTCTGCGATCACGAAACGCCATTTGAAGCTTCGGCGAAGGGAGAAGTCCAAATCCACCGCGGTTGTGCCGTATGTCGCTATTGGCGTACCGTTAGCTGCGAAAAGTTCATATTCGCATTTCTTCATATTTCGCAACCTATTGCGAGGATACACGCACACATCGGCGCCCGTGTCGACGAGGAAAGAAATCTTAGTCCTTCTATCAGTCACGAAAATGCGGCGAGATCCAGAATCGTCGTCGAGTGCCGCGTTCACGGACGACTCTCCTCGTTTCCCGCCGTCCACTTACACGGGGGTCGGCACTTCGTTGAGTTGTTCTGGAACTTCTGATGATACCAGCATATTCCCTTTTGATCACTTCCACCTTGCGATAGGGCCCTCCGACCGCGAGATCTACTGCGGGGTCGATTGCGTCCATGCGTCCGCGAAAGAAAACGCCGCTATGTTTTCTCGATCGCGTCGATCTTCAATGTTAGCTGCGCAAACGCAGCTTGCATTTCGGTCGAAACCGCGTCCTTCGCTACCGCTGTAATCCGTTCTTGTTCCGGTTTGATTTCATGGATCCGGTCAGCCATTTCGACGATGGCGGAAACGTTTGTATCCGCGGAAGCTGCCAATACTCGCTGGGTACTTGCCGGCAAACGAGTCTTCCACAGTGTTATAACGAAATCATCAGGTATTGACGGGGTCGTAAGTTTCCTGAGATCGCGGAAAAATTGCGAAGGTGTCCGATCGCCGATTTCTTCGCTCTCTAATAACTTCCGCACACGCGAACTATCCGATTCGGTCAACCGCTTGATAACTTCATTCTTAAGGTGTTCGTATTTTTCGACTGCTGGCGGGTTCATCACCACATCTACCTGCTCGACATATTTCTCGCCGAGGTTCGCGATGACCACATTGAATTTCGTGTCGTCCTTCGTGATGCGCGCGGATGCGAACTGCGCCTCTAACAGTCGAAACCACAAGGCGATTTTTTGCGGCCAGAATTGCGGAATGCGCAAATTATTTTGGCTTATAATGTTGATAGTTTCGTTTTCGGCACTGGCGTCTAGGGTTACGTTCTTTTCCGGGAGCGACATTTTCACGCGCATACGCACTTCACTCCGCGAAAATTTTTACTAATTCCCACGTTCACCTCTATACACGAACGATCACGTCAGGGTCACCAATTGAGGTGATGGTGTGTGAAAAAGGAAGTAGATTGAATAACGGCAAATATGTACAGTTTATTTTACATACAGTCCAAAACTTAATTCTAATCGCGGGTGCCGGTCGGAATGCTCGTCCGTCTGATCGCGTCGCATGCAGGCAACCGAATGCCACTCTATTCTTTTTGCTTACGTATTCTAACGAATCGGGCTATGATTGTTACAAACTGCCAAAGGTTTAGGCGGAAAGGATGAGCATCTTCCGTCTACGGAAAAACTGGGTATGCGAGGCATATGTGTGAAAATCTTATTGTTTCAACACGTTCGGGTTCGCCCTTGTAGACTCGAGATTTACGTGCTATAATTTTATCCTTTTCCTTTATGGCTTTTCCTTTCGAACACACATGTGTGTACGCCACAAAATTATACATACCGATCGCAGATATATTTATGATTCTTGTGTTTGCTCAATTGCGAGCTCACGAGCCGGGATAAGTTCTTGATCCATGCGAAATGTCCGACATTGTTGCCGTCTTCCACGTACAAGTTGACATGCTTATCCCGCTTCTGCTCCGTCAGTCGTAGCGGAACAATGTTCTCGCTTTCGATGCTGTAGACGTTGATCGAAATATCGTTGACAAGTTCAAATTTTTTAATCTGATTGACAGTCACTGGAAACTCAATGTCCCAGATATTCAGCACTGTCGCGTAATGCGGGTACGATGATTCCCGTTCCGCCTTTCTTTCTGCGGGATATAGAGCGGCGACCACTGCCCACGCGAAACACGCATTGTGATTTTACTTTTGATTGTACGTTAATCACCGCTCTTCATCATAATCTTCCGCGACAATTTTATATGACATCCCGCGCGCATAGGATTATATTTGTTTACGTTAACTGTCAAATTTAATATTCGCGACAATGCCCATCCGCTATCGCGTTCCTGAAACTCTTCCAGCGATGCTAGGGTGGGTTCGATAACGCGCCGTTCGTACTACTCGCGTAAATCGGACGTGCGAAAGAGTTCACAGTTTCTCGTATTAATACTTTTGTTAGCGCGTTTATCTCCGGCCACGAACTCGCCGTTGAATATGGTGTTCACTTTCACATTATAGTGTTTTTTCATGTTTTTTACATGTCTAGCACAATGTCTTTGGCGTCCTCGAGAAATTGGCGAGGTTCGATGTGATTATAGTTTATCACCGCACCAGTCAATACACGATTGTTGAACGCCGTATCAATCTCGCGCCACACAAGTTCATTTTGATGCGCGCTACATCCGGCACCCGCGTTATTGTCGCCACTGTAATTACCACCACTGGGCATGAACTGTCTCTGCAATCGAGTCTTTGCACCTTCGAGTCGCGCGATCCGAGCAATCAGCGATTGTCGATTCCCGATCGATAATCGTGGTCGTTTGATCCGACTTTGCTCTTCCAGCGACTCGATGTACTCGTTGCATCATTGTAGCCATGCAAAATATTCGCCCAAGGTGGCAATTTGGTTGGATCGCTCCACCAGGTCGTGTTCAGTCTGTTCGATGTTTTCCATTTTTTTTCTTGTCATTTTCACACTTTTAACACACTATGTCACAGTTTTCTATGGAGCACTTGCACACATACATTGCATAATCGCGCAAAAATCTTTCTAACAGAACATCGTTATACTCTGACAACCGACGTGTCGATGCGCGTTCAAATCACGTATTGTGACTTAATGCGCTTCAATCCTCCCTGTATTTCGTCTAAACCTTTTTTATCTTTGTGTAAAATAAATATGTATGGTGTATCATAATAATCATTTATTTACATCTCAGAAAGAATTCGTTCTCTCTCACACGCGCGGCAAGGGCACAAAGCAGCCGAACATCGGCGCTGATACGTTGCAATTCTTCCTAGAAAAAATATGGAAAATAATTCTGGGTTGGCCCTAATATCCAATCCTCTTCAAATACCGCTGTTTACCAGCCGGACATCGGCTTATGTAATATTGTTTATACTTGCGATATAAAACATCCAACACGTCCCCAAGCGTCCCCCGCCCCGCGCCTCCGTACTATGATTTGATATGTTTCAATCCTCCTCCTTATATATTTCGTCTAATCCTTTCTCATCTTTGTGTTTGATGCGCAGTAAAAAATTTTGCGTTAAATTTAACATATTTCACATGTCCCAATTTATCCACTCTAATTATAATGTTAATTTTAACAGAAGGCAAATATGTAAATAACACAAGTAATATGTGAAAAATTAACACAAAAATTTCTACACGGGAAAATTTCAACAGAAATACAAAATGTTTTTTACCGTGTAAGTGTGTGTGTATGAGTGTATCAATCATTTATTTACATCTCAGAAAGAATTCGCTTTTCTGAATGTGGGAAGCGAAGATACAAAGCATTCGAACATCGGCAAAAAAAATGAAAAAAGAAAAAAGGATCCTAAGATCCAATCCTCTTCAAAGGAATACTGGTGTTTATATTGTTTATGTTAAAAATATGTAATGAAGAGGAGTCTGCTGCACTAGAGTATCATTTCTTTCGTTGCTTTTCTGTGTTTCGGTGGTCTTGTGCAATGGCTGAAGAAAACGTAATTATCATCGACGATGATACGGATGATGATTAGGATTATTGGATGGATCCAGTTGTGGTGGAGAGGATGGAGATAGAGAGAGGAGAGAGAGAGGAGAGAGATGGAAGATGATAATCTAATGGATATTGATGATCTCCATGAATCATCAGACGAGGATGGGTCTGATATAGAAATAGAACCCTTGGAGGACAGTGATTACGATAGTGACAATAGTGACGATATTGTTGAACTGTTACAAAAGAAACAGCGAAATTTAAGCTTACCTGAAATAATAACATTAGACGAAGCAACAAAGATATGTTGCATTTCCTATTACTATATGGAAAATGGATCGAAATATTGTACCGAATGCTTTCTTAGACTATCGTATCTGTTTCTAGAAGCTAGATCTGTTCGGGAACATAGAACCGCAGCTTGTGGCAATATGGATAATGTCATGCAAAGAGTGCAAAAAATGTTTGCATCAAATATTGCCCTGCAACATGTGCCCTATTTGCATAAATTAAAATAGATGAGTCATGGATAACATTGTATCTTTTAATTTATTATATACCAAAAGTATCTTAAAATAAATTATTAAATAATTTAAACTAATGAAATGCATATGTTTTCTTCTGTTTTCAAAAACGGCTTCCCCAACATAGCCCGACGGCCTATTTTATATATTATTATTTTTCTTTTATATTGTATACTTTTTTTATTAAATTTTAATTATTAAACACACATACACATTTAAATAAATTATATATATTTTTAATTGTAACAAAAAATTGCAATTATTTACACGCCTTTCCCTTGCGCTCCAATCCTTTGTGCGCTCTCGCACTAATTATAAGTCTCGCTATCGTTCTTTCTCGTACGCGTTCTTTTCGCACTTTTATCGTTCTCTCTCACACGCGCGGCAAGGGCACAAAGCAGTCGAACATCGGTATCATAAACAAAAAACAAAAAAAAAAGGTTCCAAGATCTATTTCTCTTTATAAGAATACTGTTCATATTGTTTATACCGAGCGTAGAGAAAGACCATGAAAGGATCACTAATGGTTAACATATACAGTGGGTGTAAAACATATTCGTACACTAGTGTAACTCTTCGAGTTTTGAGACCTTTATAATTCCTACAGCGGAGAGTAACATTCGATTTCGATCTGAGTCGTGTATTGTCCGAGAGGAGAGCGTCAGCGAGTTTAACCGTGGTATTTCTTTTTCCGTGTATGCGATTATTCCTTACTGCATAAAATGGATTGTATTACTTATTCGTGTTGCAAGAGGAGTTTCATAGACCTCTTATTTTTTGTAATATTAAAAGTGGCATTCGTCTGGAAGGTAGGTAGTGTTTTTGTGAAAAAAATTGTGCGTATGTGTATGTGCATGTGTATTTTTAATATATTATTTTATAGTTTCACGATGATGTCCAAATTCCTGGTTTTATGAATATTGAGCATCGACGCAGGGTGCGGGCGGAGCGGTGGAACGCGCGACATGATCTCGCGGAGGAATGGGGTGACACCCCATTCGAGGGTCGCCAAGAAGACGAGATCAATTGGAAATATTACATCTTTAACCTACGGCGGTTCTTCGGAATGGGAGATCTATTTGATGAAATACAGGATATAATAAATGCACAATACGAAGAAAGAAGAAGAATACGGGAGGAAATCGATAACGATAATATGGACAATTCGGATGGATCTGAGGAAGAATTTGGGGAGGAGGATGAAATATAGGAGGTGGTAAGAAGATGGGAGGAAATGAGACGGGAGGAAGAAAGAAGACGGTTACAGGAATACTGGCAGCGCTTTGCAGCTCCAGGGGGCTAAGGTACATATTTCTTTTTAAAATTTTTGTTATTAATTATTAAGATTAAATTAGTGTATTTTTATTTTTAATTAAGATAAAATTAATGTAGCGTTTTTCCTGTTTCAGGAGCTGCCTCCCCCTTACAGCCCGGCGCACCATCCGCATTATTTTATATTCATTTTTTATTTCTATTTTATTAATTTTTAAATTTTATATAATTTTAATATTAAGTACACACACACACACACACACACACACAAGCGTCTCCCGCCACCGAAATCCCCTCCGTCCCGCGTGACGTCATTCCCCCCGCGCCCCCGAAAACCCCCTCTATCCTGTGTGACGTCATTCCCCCGCGCCGCTGAGATCCCCTCGCGCCTCACTCCCCTTGAGAAGATCTGGCTTAGAACCCGCCTAGCCTCCCCCCGTGGTATGCCACCTCGTCATGGTGGAGGGGCCCCCAATCTCCTTGGAGAGTGGGTCTAAGAGCACACCATTGCACTCCCTCGTCTCCTGTTGGCAGATACGCCGGCGGGAGATGGGAAGAGGTTTTCTGTGGCCTTGGGGTTATCGCCCATCACGGATAGGGGTTGGCGGCCCTGACTTCAATCGCCCGGCTGCACGGAGCCGTTAGGGGAGGATTTCTATCCTCCCCCCTTGCACTTTCTGCTGCTGCCCCCGCTGAGGGGCTTTGGTGGGGGATTGGGGGTGTGGATCGGGGCCACTCGTCTCTGGCCTGGTTGGGTGACTTAGCCACCCGGCCGGCCTTTCGGGCTTGTGGCTTCTGGTCAGTGACACCCCAGCGAGTGAGGGTGTGAATGAGTGTGTGGAGGGTCTTTGACCCTGGGTGTGTGGGATGAATGTGTGAGACACGGCTGGCCCCCGTGGATATTCCCGGTAGACTAACCAAGGGGGGAGTAGTAGCCCCCCGATCGCGGAGGAGGGATGATGTCGGTACCTGACCTCTATCCTGGAAGATGCAGGCATATAAGTCCTGGTCTCGTCCAGGCGAAGACTACCTGAAGGGACATGTTTAACGTAGAAAGACCGCTCCTTCTCCGCTGGCGGAGCCTATGCCGGGGTTGAAGCGGGGTAACCGGGCGTGTGTGTGGAGGACTACCTGGCCGGTATTTCCTCATACCCGCAGCCGGATAGGGTAAATCCCGGCACCGTCTAGCCCGAGGTCTGGGTTACTCATGGTTCGGATCCACGGGGCCCACTCGACAGGGGTGACGTTAAACCTTTAACATCATTCTGTGGATCTGGCCCTCTCCAGGAATCCTTTTCCGTAGAGTCATAGGGAGGGATAGGCCTGGCCAGCTGAAAGCAGCCTCTCTGCTTCCCTCCCCAAAACTAGGGTCAATAATTCATCGGGGAAAGGGTCCCACTGCGGTGGGGTTGCCATGATGGCCGAACAGGATTATTTTGCAGATAACGGAAGACTTATACACAATTTTTGGAATGAGAGGAGGCGAGGTGGTGGTATCACCACCGGTGAAGAGAGCAGCGGTGTGTGACTTCGACCCGAAGTCGACCACATACCTGGACATCCCGGGTATGAGGAAGTCGGCGGCCACCGAGGACATTCCACAGGCTGTGGTGACGGAGGTGGTGGAGGCGGTCCGCGGCGGCGGGGAGGAGGCTGCATTCCGGAGGAGCAGTCTTACGGCGCGCTCCCTCACGAATATCGGGGCCAGGACTGCCAAGAAGGAGTCAGCGGAGGTGTCTCCGGGTACTCTGAGGACTGGCAGCCTCCCGAATGTTGGAGGCCTGATGCCCGTGGCCCAGATAGAGAGGCTGGGGACAGTAGCTGCCCTGGACCGGACCAGACGGGCGTCTACCCCCCTGGAGGATACCGGCGCGGAGGCGGACTCGGTCATCCTCGTGGAGGAGCTCACCTTGATCGCCGAGGGGGGGGGACGAAGCTTCCTCGTCCGTCTTGGCCCCCCCAAGGCGGTCAAGAGGGACAGAGGCCTCATGTCCTCGGGGTCAGAGCGCTCGACCTCTATGACGGAGGACGAGGGCTCCACCACAAGTGCAGGCTCCAAGCAGAGAAGGAAGCGAGGAAGAGCACGCATGACGAACATTGTTGACGTGATCAGAGCGAGGGGGAGTGAAAAGGAGGAGGAGAAGAAGATGGATAGGGAGGAGTGGGAGGAGAAGAGGATGGCGGATCCGAACCTCGTCATCCCACCGTCCGCAGGCCTGCCCAGCCTGGGGGACGTGATGGGGGAGTTGGAGAACCAGCCAACTCCCGAAGTCACGTCCGAGATGATGCAGGCTGTGCGGACAATCGAGAAAATTGCCACTACGGCGAGGAACCTCAAGGTATGTGAGGGGGTTGAGGTCTGCGGCCTTAAAGACTCCTGCGGGCCTCAGCGTCCTCGCGTACAGGGCACAAATGGAGCGTGGAGGAGAGGGAGAGGAAGTTGCTGGCCTCAGGAAAAAGGTCAGGGGGCTGCAGCTGGAGAAGGACAGGATGGAGAGGGAGGCGGAGCAAGCTGCCCAATATAGAAGGGAGGCGGACAGGACCATGTGGGAAAACGAGGAGTTTCGACGTAAAGTAGGGAGATTGGAGGAGGAGATCCGGGAGATCAAGGAGAGGCTCGTCGAGGAAACGGACGGGGGGGACCGGCGGGCTAGGAGGGGTGGTAGAACTCCCCCTCGGCTCGCTTGTCTTCTCCCCCTGCGCCTGTCCCACCCTGCCGGGGAGGGGGGCGGGCTTCCCCCGCTGACGGGGGGTGTCCCGCGACTCCCCCTCCCTTGAGGGGGGTGGGCTTGATACGAGCCTACACCTCATCCTGCAGATTGACGGAGCGGGTGCTGGGGAGGCTCAGCATCCGAGAGATGCTGGGACCCTTGATTATCCCACGGACCCTCGTCGCTGACCCCCCTGGCGGAGTTCGGCTGCCACCCTGCGCCCGAAGATCCCACATTGGGGTCCGCGGGCGCCGAGAAGGCGCCGGTAGAGAGGAAGAGGAAGCGGAAGAAGAAGAAGAAAGGATCCACTACCCCTGCCCTGGAGTACTTCGGTTGTCCGGAGGGCGGGCAGGAGCAGCAACAGGTGAGGATGAGGGAGGTGGAGGAGGAGGTGAGACCCGTGGGGCCGCTGTGGGCCACTTTGGTCGGGAGGAGGAGTGGCCCAAGTAGGATCCGGGCTCGCTCCCCCCGACTACCGAGGGGCCCGGCTGGGGAGCCCGTGGCGGGATATGTGGGCGGTGGGGGGCCCTCCCCCCGTTTAGGGGCGGGAGGATCCCCTTCACTGCCGCGGTCACCATCACGGCCCCCGACGGTACGTACGCCGAGGTGCTGCGTAGGGCGAGGCAAGGCGTGGGCTCCGAAAAACTGAGGAGCCTGGGGATCGAGGACATGCGGGCCCGTCGTGGGATAACGGGCTCATATGTCCTCGAGATCCCGGGCCCCACGAAAGAGGACAGGGAGTCCAAGGCGGAGGCCCTTGCCGGAAATGCGGAGTATCTTCGCCGAGGACCCCTCTGTAAGAATAGTGAGGCCGATGGCAACGATCCGTATCCGGGGACTGGACGAGGCGGTAACGGTGGAAGAGGTGGTAGCCGCCATTGCGGACAGAGGCATCGCCAGGCCGGAGGAGATGAGGGTCTCTATCAATAGGCCCACCAACGGGATGGGTGTGGCCTGGGTCCGCTGCCCGGTCAGAGCGGCGGACGACCTGGCCTCAGCCACCCGCATCAGGATAGGGTGGACGACCGCCAAAGTGGAGCTGGCTGTGGCACGTCCCTCCCACTGCTTTAAGTGTTGGAGGGGGGGCATGTCGCAGCCAGGTGCAGCGGTACCGAGGATAGGTCCTGTTATAGGCGCACCTGTTATAGGTGCGGGACGGTGGGGCACATGGCCCCTCGTGTCGGACGGTCCCCCGCTGTTTGCCGTGCGCAGATGCGGGTAAAAGGGCGGATCACCGGATGGGAGGAGCTGGCTGCGGACAGCTCCCGGGACGGGCCTCGCCCACCCCCGCACCTCAACGGCGACAGGGGCGACAGCAGCAGCGGCAGCAGCGGCAGCAGCAACAGCGGCAGCAGCAGCATCAGCCGCAAGGAGCGCCGCAGCAGCCCCAGCCGGAGCCGCCACCGAAAGAGCGGAGGCTCCCTAGGAACGGGATAGGAGGGAAGGAGAGGGAAAAGGAGGAGTTGACGGAGAAGAGGATGAAAATAGGGGACGCCCATGAATAAGGGTAAGCCAGCGCCTCTATCTTGCAGGCCAACCTCAACCACGCCCGCCGTGCGCAGGATCTTTTCCTGCACACGATGGCGGAGCGTGGGTGTGGGTTGGGCGTGGTATCGGAGCCGTACGCGGCCCCTCCCGACCACCCGTCCTGTGGTGGGGGACCACCTGTGTTCTGGGAGTGTACCTCCCTCCCTCGCTGAGCCTGGCCCAGTTTGAGGCTGTGAGGTGCGGCCTTCCCGGGCCGGTCCTCGTGATGGGCGACTTCAACTCCAAATCTGGGAGTTGGGGCTGCCCATCCGAGGATCGGCACGGGGAGGCGTTGCGGGACTGGGCAGGGTCACTTGGGTTGACCCTGGTCAATGTCGGGTCCGTTGCCACGTGCGTGAGGCCGCAGGGGAGGTCGATTGTCGATTTGACGTGGGCCTCCCCGGCGGCCTTGCGCATGGTGAGGGGATGGAGGGTGGCCGCCGAGCTCGAGACCCTGTCGGATCACAGGTACATCGAGCTCGGTTTGGTCGCCCGACATCCGCCCACTGGACCGGACACTCGAGAGGAACGCAGGTGGTCCCTCACCAAGCTGAACCCGGACCTCCTGATGGCCTCGATGCAGGCCACGCTATGGGTCTGGGGGAAGGATTCCTTGGCATGGGAGGGAAAAGGGGTGGAGGAGTTGGCATCGAGGCTTCGCGGTGCTCTCTGGGGAGCTTGTGACGCCTCGATGCCAAGGGTAAGGAAAGGATGCGGGAGGAGGTCGGCGTACTGATGGACCGAGGAGATTGCGAATCTTCGCGACGCCTTGGTCCGGGCCAGACGCCGACTTCAAAGATGTATGCGAAGGAGGAACCGTAGCGAGGCCTGTATTGAGCAGGCGACGGGGGAGTATCGGGAGGCCCGGCATTCCCTCGGCGCTGCCATCGGGAGGTCCAAGACCAGGGCCTGGGAGGAGCTGCTCGCCTCCCTGAATGAGGATCCGTGGGGGCGCCCATATAGATTGGTCCTCAAAAAATTGAGGCCGCGGGCGCCTCCGACCACGGAGTCCCTGGCCCCTGGCTTCCTCGGGGGGGGGTGGTTGAGACTCTCTTCCCCGGGGGAGCCGGGGCGCAGTGCCCTTCCCCCTTTCGGACCGTATGCCCGAATGGAGGGAGGGCTGGGAGGTGACAGCGGAGGAGATGGGGGATGCCGTCCAGAGGATGAAGCAGAATAAGGTCCCTGGTCCGGACGGCATCCCGGGCAAGATCTGGGCCCTGGTCATGGGGGAGGTTGGCGGCTCTCTGAGGTACTTCTTCAGGAGGTGCCTCAGGGAGGGAGTCTTCCCTTCCCTTTGGAAGGAGGCGAGACTAGTCCTCCTCCCGAAGAGAGGGAGGGACCCCGACGACCCATCGGCTTACCGACCTCTCTGTTTGTTGGATGAGGTTGGTAAGCTGATGGAGCGTGTATTGGTGGGGCGTCTTAACGAGCACCTGCAACAGGTTGCGGAGCTCAATGACCGCCAGTTCGGGTTCCGGGCGGGCCGGTCGACCATCGACGCGATCGATTGTCTGCGGGCCTGCTCGGACCAGATAGTCCAGCACGGGGAGGTGGCGTTGGCTGTGTCGTTGGACATAGCCAACGCGTTTAACACCCTCCCATGGGACAAAATAGGGGCGGGGTTATTGGCGCACGGGGTCCCGAGTTACCTGTCCAGGGTAATCCGGGACTATTTCATGGGGAGGCACTCCTACCGCGATGCCGAGGGGTCTGTATTGGGCCCGTTGCTGTGGAACATCGCGAACGATGAGGTGTTGGGGAGGATCCTCCCCCCGGCTGCCATGTCTGTTATGCAGACGACACGTTGGTGGAGGCCGGGGGGAGGGACTGGAGGGACGCGATCCCGTTGGGCAATATCGCGGTGGCCGGGGTGGTCCGCGGTATAAAGGCGTTGGGCCTGGAGGTGGCCCCCCGGAAGACGAAGGCCGTCTTTTTTCACGACGGCTCCCGGGGGGCCCCCCCCAGGCTCACCTTCGTGGTGGACGGGCACAACGTCCAGGTGGGGACCCGGATGAAATATCTGGGTCTCCACCTTGACGGAAGGTGACCTTCGAGGAGCACTTCGTCCAGCTGGCCCTCAAGATGGGGGGGGGTGGCGGCCTCACTGGCGAGGCAGTTATTCAACTTGGGGGGGCCGGACGGCCGTGTCCGCAGGTTATATGTGGGTACGGTGGGATCAGTGGCCCTTTACGGGGCTCCGATCTGGGCGGATGCTGCCTCGGAGTCCAACAGGATCAGGGGCGTGCTGCGGGGGGTGCATCGTCCCATAATTTTGAGGGTTGCGCGCGCGTACCGCACGGTCGCGTATGCGGCGGCGTCGGTTTTGGCGGGCTCCCCCCTGGAGCTCCTGGCACGTGGCCAAGCGACTGCATACTGGGGGGTCAAGGAGCTCCGTGGGGGGAACCATTGTGGGTCCGGGGGCCAAGAGAGCCATCGGTCGTAGAGCGGCGGAGTGGGTCCTCGTGGACTGGCAACGGCAAGGGAGAGCCGGGCCGGCCCACGAGGATCAAAGAGTGGTGGAGTCCGCTCTCCCTGTATTCAGGGAGTGGATGGGGAGGACCTGGGGGGGCGCATCACTTTCCGGGTGGCGCAGGTGATGACCGGGCACGGTTGCTTCGGTTGTTACCTGTACCGCATCGGGAGGGAAGCGACCCCCGGGTGCCACCACTGCGGTGGGGACCGGGACACGGCGCAGCACACTCTCTAGGCCTGTCCGGCATGGGAGGTGCAGCGCCGTGCCCTGGTTGCGGTGGTGGGGGAGGGTCTCTCCCTCTGCACCGTGGTGCGGGCTATGGTGCGGGTGGAGGAGCAGTGGCGGGCAGTGGCCTCTTTCTGTGAAGAGATCATGCGGAGTAAAGAAGAGGCGGAGAGGGACCGGCGGATGGTGCCCCCCTCCGGCGGGGACGCGAGGAGAGGCGGCTGCAGCCAGGAGGATCCGACGAGGGAGGAGGAGGCTTCCTGGGCTTCTGGCCCCCCCGCGGGATGTGACCTGAGTGGAGGGGAGGAGCCCCTTTTGAGGCTATTCTCCTGCCCTCACTGCAAAGAACGTGGAGGTAAGCGGGGCGTACATAGGGGGAGGTTTCTGGGGCTGCGGGAGGTCCTGTGACCTATTCGTGCGGCCCCTCTCCCCCCGCCCCGCCCAGCAGTGGAAGAGGCCCCGTGTCTGGGGGCTACGGCGAAGGGTACCCGGGGGAGCGGGGATCTCCTACCGAGACAGACCCCAGGAGGCGGAGCCGGGAGGTGGACGGGTGTCCTCCTTCCCGGCTACAACGAGGGAACGCGGTGGGGGGGTCGCGGAAGAATCCGGTGGCGTACCCGTGGCCCCCCCGTGTCACCGGCGTGGAGGACACCCGCAGGGGTTTTAGCCGGTAAGAGTCCGGCATAATCCCCTCTCCCTCCCCGGGGAGAGGGGGTATCCATGAGGATTTTCCCTGCGTACAAAAAAAAAAAGAACCCGCCTAGCCTATCTACTCGATAATTTTATCCAATCGAGCAATAGTTACATCTATGCATTGATCGAGATCGAACATACGATGTAACGTCGATTCGATCATCATCATGCTTACGTTTGAAGATTCGAGACTTATGAGTTTGACGTCGTTAATCGTACGAACTCTCACTGTTAGCGGTCCAACGCTTATGAAATTGTAGTCATCTTTAGAGTCGTTCCGAAGTAAATTTTGAATATTGCGACGTTGCTCGTAGAGTCCCTTCCACGTTTCGAGAGATAATATCAGTTCCTTTCCTCGATGATCTCCTATGGCAATCTCCACGTAACTCGGCGGACCCACGCTGATACCAATTTCGAGAAATTTGAATTTCGTAGCTGTCAATGCATATCGTCTACCTAATATACAAACCGCACGACGCTTCAACAAAATGCTACAGGAAAAATTAAAATTAAATAATAATAATAATACAATTTATAAAAAAAATAGAAAAATAGAAAACATGTTAAACGAAAATTCCTCGTCACATTTGTTCTCAAACGATGCAGTTTTATCACGACTCGGCATGTAATTATTCACGAGTCTTCCGACGCCGCTGCTGCTGCTGCTTCTTTCGACGTAGTACATTTCTCAGGGTTATGAAAAGTGAACCACGAGCGGTTAACGCGACACTGATCGTACAGGAATTAACTAAGTATACGTGACGCTCATCTTCCAAAAGTATAATGTGGTGGGGGATCAATGCTTCTAACGCTCTGAAATTTAGAAGGGGGAGGCGGCGCTCGCACAAAAAATTCTTAGAGACGCAAGGAAGGATTAGGGTTGGGGAAATAAGAGATAACACATTAATGTTTACATATTTTATTTTTCTTGCAATTCTTTCTGGCGTTGCGACCACCAGTTAAGTATTTTGAATACATTTTGTAATGCGCAATTCTTAACATGTTTTCCACATCGCATACTATTGGTAATATCTAATTTATTTAAAGAATCAATATCTTCGTAGTCTGCATCAAAGGTTTCAATAATATAGCCGTTTCCCGCATCGTTTAGTATATTGGTCAGCCATTTTCGCTTTTCAAGTCCTTTAACGTACATGACAGACGATTCTTCTTCTTCTTCTTCGTGTATCGTACCAACGACAGCTGTTTTAATTACACGCTGAGCCAAGCCATACGGAACGTTTCCATCTTCCTATTGTAATCCATGATGGTTTCTAATCACCCATGAGATTTGACCGCTCAGATTTTGTAAGCACGCTCCACGGTACGGGACTTGCGAAAAAGTAATGTGAGAGAACATATCCCTTTCTCAGGACTGCCACTTCCTTCACGAAGAATAGTTTGCCGATGGTAAATCCTTGCAGATCCACAAACGTTGGTACGGACATGACGAGATCTCTCGTCGAAAGGAATGACGAAACTCTAAAACCATCTCGCAACACTGATTTATATCCTGCTCCTCTTCCCCTCTCTCTTGTGTCGATATTGTTGCGAACACTTAGGTGATTTTGCGTACAACGTTGGTCAACGGATTGTACTGGATCACGCGATCGTGTATGATGAGACAGTACGCAGTGGTATTCATCAGCACATTCTCCTTACACTCGAATTCCAATCTCACATCCACGGTTGCGCTCTTGACCGATTCGTTTTGTCGAGAACAATCCATAATCACGAACGGACCGTTATCTAAAAACGTCGTGACGGTGAGACTCGGCTCGAGATACTCGTATCCGTAATAGTTCTTGCAGAAGCGCGTGTACATGTCGTACAGAATGGACCATCTGTTTTGATCGAAATCCAGATTCATATCGTCGTACGGATAACATTCCGAGTTCAGATAGAGTTTCACGTTGATCAATTTGCAGTCGTCGAATCGACTCGTATCTTCAGACATAACATTCTTCTGGCCTGTCTGCAGAGCGAAGACCATGTATCGTGGTTTCTCCAGCAGAGTCGCGGTCTTAATGGCCCACGAATGCTTGGTTGTACGCTGCAATAGCGGAAACTCGTACAGATCCCACGAGGAAAAACCCATGCTGAGATATTGTCCGCTTTTCAGAGCACGCAGCATCTACAGCTTTTTGATTTCGCTCAACAGCACGTGTGGCATTCGCCATTGTATCTTAAATATGTTGATCACAGGCTCCAGCGTCGAATTTCCAAACAGATAATTGTTGTCGTTGCGTGATCGTATTAAGATTAATTGACGAGCGTTAATCACCACAGGTCTGTAATCCTCGCAAAATCCCAATAACATGTAGAGCGGTACGCAAAAATTGAAGTGTCCATTCGCATTGGTCAGCACATTTTTTATGTAATGCATATCTTACACATTTATATTAAGAATAAATACATATATAATATTATTGAAAGAAATATTAACAAAGATTTTATATTTTATGTATATTTTCATTTTTTCAAATATTATATGTTATACATACTTTTTCTTGAAAATGAAAAATAAACATTGTATGATTAATTAAATCACATTGTCCTTATGTATCCAAGAGTTGTGCGAATTGTCAAATCCCAGCCATTTCACGTACACCTCGTCACCCCTCCTGCGCAGTACTTTCTCCACGAGATACACGTCCGGATAATTCGCGCGATGCAACTCGTGCTCGTAGAACGCTCCAGCGATAGGTTTTTTGCGATAATCCTCAAGTAGATAGCTTACGGGATTAGTATGCTGCACTTTTACAATTTTAAACACCTCGGTTGTCCAGTTTGGCGTGTAACCTTTCTGGAAAATTATCTTGTACTTGCTAACGCGTAGTACCGAGTCACCTATTTTGAATTTCGCCGGACCCGCGATATTTACACGGTTGTACACAGTAGCCAAGTCTTTCAGCGATCGCGGGGTAATGTCGACGGGTCGCATACCGATCGTTCGATACTTGCGCGCGTTGTAATCCGATACGAGTCGCGGCAACGCGTTGATTCACTTGTAAGATCCGTTTAGCGTAAATATCTTCCACATGTCGTTTTTCAGCGTGCGATTGAATCGCTCAACGATCGATGTCTTCAATACCGAATATGTAGAATAGTGATTGATGTTATGTTTTCGCATGAGCCGTTGCACGTCGGCGTTATAAAATTCCTTCCCCTTATCGGTCTGTATGTTTTTCGGACACCTCTTGCTATCTCGAATTATCTCGGTGATAGCGTCAGCTGTCTCGCTTCCGCCTTTACTCTTGAGTGGTACGGCTCACGCCTGCTTGCTCAACACATCGATGACAGTGAGTATGTAGTGGTAACCTCTATTGAAATGAGAGTACGGACGCATCTCGACGATGTCAGCTTGCCACAGGTCATCGTATCCCCGCACTATGACGTGTCTTCGGGGAAAATTTTTTCTCGCCGGTGCGTGCAGTTCGTTCACCAACTGCCGTTTCTCTAAACTATGTTGTTTCTTCGCTTCTTCGGTTATTCCCGATCGCCGATCCATCGTTGTTTCGATTCGTCGATCAAATGATATGTACCCCGAGTATCACCGTACGTTTTATCGTTCGTCGCCGTTCGTTGATGTTCGATAGTCGTTCGATAGACGTTCGTGGCCCATTCGTAGCCGTTCGTTGGCGTTCGATAGACGTTCCATAAATGTCCTGATCCGTTCGTAGCCGTTCGGTGACGTTCGATAGACGTTCGATAGACGTTCCTGACCCGTTCATAGCCGTTCAATGGCGTTCGATAGACGTTCCTGGCCCATTCGTTGCCGATCGTTGGCGTTCGATAGACGTTCGATAGACGTTCCTGGCCCGTTCGTTGACGTTCGATAGACGTTCGACAGACGTTCCTGACCCGTTCGTAGCCATTCGTTGGCGTTCGATAGACATTCGATAGACGTTCCTGGCCCGTTCGTAGCCGTTCGTTGACGTTTGATAGTCGTTCCTTACAGGTTTGATAGTCGTTTCTGAGCCGTTCGTCGACGTTCGATAGTCGTTCGATAGACGTTCCTGGTCCGTTCGTAGCCGTTCGGTGACGTTCGATAGTCGTTCCTTACACGTTTGATAGTTGTTTCTGACCCGTTCGTAGCCTCGTTGGCAATCGTTTCTGACCCGTTCGTAGCCGTTCAAGAGTTGTATGCCGCCTCGTATGTAGCCGTTCCTGACGTGTTCATAGCCTTGTTCGCAGCAGTTCCTGAGGTGTTCGTAGCCTCGTTCGCAGCTGTTCTTGAATTGTTCGTAGCCTCGTTCGCAGCCGTTTCCTCTTCGACCACTGCCACTCATTGTAGTTTGATAGCCGTTCGATAACCGTTTGTAGTCGTTCGATAACCCTTCGTAGATGTTCGATAAGCCTTTGTAGATGTTCAATAACACAGGCCCACAAAAAAAGAAGTACCCAGTGCTGGCGATCTGACTAGGCTAGTCTTATGTATTTTGGCCCGCTGAATTCGAATCTGACGTCAGAATTGCTCCATCACGTCACAGTTTTTTTTAAATCTCAAAAGAGAAAGACGAAAATTTCGTGAAAATCAACATTCTAGCGAAATTTTCGTCTATTTTTGAGATTTAAAAAAAACTGTGACGTGATGGAGCAATTCTGACATCAGATTCGAATTCAGCGGGCCAAAATACATAAGACTAGCCTAGTCAGATCGCCAGCACAGGGTACTTTTTTTTGTGGGCCTGTGTAATTGTACAATAGCCGCTCCTAAGCCGTTCACTACAACTCATTACAGGTTGATAGCCGTTTCTGAATTAGTGTTAATCGCACGCCAAAGCTCGTTTATCGCAGTCTGCAAAGCTCGCATATCCTTCTCGAACGCAGTCAGCTTCTCGTCTGATTCTTTCTGTTGATTCTTCAACGTTTTAAAGCATTGTTCCACGTACAGTTTGTTGACTGCATCGGTATCAGCCTCAGGTTGCGCTACACGGCAAATCTTGCGCGACCTCGCGTCATAGTCCGTAGCGATGCGACACAGAGCGTTTTGACGCAAGTAACTCGTCACCAATTTATGATCGCTTGTGTCGATCGCATCATTTCTCTGTTCGAATAATCCAAATTTGTTGATAGGCATTTTTTTCCGATGCGAGTGACATCGATCGTCTGATAAGTTTTGTCGAGACACAGTTTAATTTATAATAAGGCCGACTTCGCGAAGTTCATCGATGATCGACAGGATCTCGTTGTCGTGAGCGTTGTGGCCAGCTCGGCGCGAAGCGTCGAGCAATCGCAGGCGATCCACTAGCTCGTTGGGGTCGTTCCAGTGCACGTAATCGACCTTATTGTCGATTAGCGTCATCGCGCGAGGCATGAATACTCCCGTTCCAGATTTTTTCTTTTCGATTCGATCAACGGTGCAATTATTTGTTTATACTTGTATCCTTTATTGCTCTTTAATTGACCTTGCGCATCATATTGGCGTTTATGCGCATTCGTCGCCATTAATATGCTCTTATATTTTTGCATATCGTCCTCAGTGTATATGACGTTATTGGGAATTCTCTTGAAGAGCAACTCGTATTATGCTGGTGTACCAATGTACCTCACTTTGTCTATGATTATAGAGTCATCCTTATCAATGTCGAATCGTTTGTTATCGATGCGCATTTCATTCTCATCGAAATAGACACGGTATACATGATCGATCTCGTTTTTTCCGTCGCCACTAAGGAGAGCACTCATGTATTTTTGTTCCAGTGGTCCCAAGCTCTCGTAACACTTCTTGACCTTCCGACGTTTGTAACATGTTTCGAACAGATTTTTCGAGCGGGTTGCCCGTGGTTTCGAAAACATTTTTGATTGCGAGTGATTCGGGTATCGTGGATTGTACGATTCTCGTTGTCGCGGACGGTGTAGAGGTTATCGGCGGTTCATCCAGTAAAGCATCCGATAGATCGGATGTACGCGGCGTCGATAAACGATTCGCCTTCAATCGTTTCCTCTTTTTCGATGTCGCATCCACCTCCTCTTCCTCCTTGTATCGCTTGATGGGTAACGTTTTAATCTTCGCGTTAGCATTACTCTCCGGCTCGTTTTCACCGCGATTAAGCTAGAGTTGTCGACGATCTTTTGTAGTGGCTCGATAATAGGCCTAAAATGGGTCTTGACCACGATATCGTCATCGATCTTACCGGTCTTCAAAGCGCGATGTTCCTTGCGGATCGATTCGCTCGTTTTCTCAATCTCCCTCGCAATCTTTTCACGCTCGCGAATATTATCGCTTGCAACCATGTCGACAGAATGTCGAGCGTTTCACCCCTCTCGACAGAATGTCGGCAGCGACAAATCGTTTTGCGGTATCGCGAACACGTTAAATCCTTTTCTGTATCGCACGTTCGTAAGCGAGCTGTCCTCATCTATCACTAGGAATCCATACTTTTGCTGCCAACAAGTACGACATAATTCACTGAAATCCTCGTACGACATGTCGGTATTCACGTGATCGTTGTACACGTGTTTCAAGTTGGTACCGTCCTGTTTAAACAAGATCAGCAAGTTCGCGTTGTCGCGAATAGGATGTTTTGGTATTCTCGCGTACGTCTGACAGAGATAGAAGCAATCAACGTTCGAGTGACGACCCATTGAGAAGTACTCTCTTATCGTATCTTGCTTGTCGCACGTCACGTCATCAAAGACAAAAATCGAGTTTGGACGTGCCTCGCTCGGTAAAATGACGTCACTGTTATTGGAGAACGTAAAGTAGCCGATTTCGTCGATCGGCGTCAACAAATTCTCCAGATATCGATATTTCGGCTATTGCAGCGACTTCGAGTACACGTACACGTTCTCGAAACATACACCGTGTGGACTTTCCAGTAGACTTATCAGAACGTTGGTTTTACCACAATTCGAGGGGCCGCAAACGATCGCGCATATAGTAGTCGGTAGCATCGTACCATATCTGCGCATCTCCGCGTTGTCCCCCATTGATCGTAATCTGTCATCGCAATTCGTCACGCGTATTGTCAAAGGTTGTCGTACGATCCGCATGTTTTCTCTTTCGAATCAATTTTGGGAATGATCACGAGGGGGAAGACCAATTTATAGAGGTGTCTCGACTCGAAACAGCTCAGTATCAAAAATGTTTCTCCTTCTGTCGGGTAAAAGAGACATTCTCTGGCTTACCGCTGAACAACTGCAGTATATCCCAAAGATTGTTTTACTGCAAAATTTTGGTAATTACGTGGAACGATTGTGGGACAAGCTTCAAGAATACATAAAGGCTGATTCGGAGGTTCAACAATATCGTTCGTGCATGCGACGTTACAATCAGCCGTGGCAGCGAACACATATCGACGGTCCGCCACCGTTAATAAAAGATTACGACAAATGTCAGCGAGAATTGTAAGAGGTAGCGGTCTCTTAAATCGTGCGATAAACGCGCTTCCGATCGAATTCCATATTCCCGGCTATCAGTTTTGCGGTCCAAGCACGCGGTTACTGAAGCGATTAGCCAGAGGCGATCGAGGTATCAATCCATTGGACGCGGCGTGTCGTGAACACGATATAGCATCTCGGAGCAACGATCTCACCGAGAGACACGCGGCGGATATGATACTCGCCGAGAAAGCGCGAAATCGCATCGGTGCGAGAGATTCGACTCTCGGTCAAAGAGCCGCCGCCACAGCTGTCTGGGCAGCGATGAAAGCCAAGACAAAGCTCGGTATGGGTCTGAAGAGGACGAAGACGAAGAAAAAAACGGCGAAGAAACGGATACTTCCGGTAGCGAAATGCGGCGGTGCATCGCCGATTCTACCATTGTTGGGTGCGCTCGGATCCCTGATCGGTGGAGCGGCGGGTGTAGCGAAGGCGGTGAACGACGGGAAAACCGCGCAACGTTAGTTGCAAGAAATGCTACGTCACAATCGCGCCATGGAAGGTTGCGGATTATATCTCGCTCCTTACAAATACGGACGAGGAGCCTCAACGAGAAAAAAAAACGCCAAAGAGACGCTAAAAATGCCGCAGGGCGCAACTACCAACGTACAATTGCTACAACTGGCAAAACGTATGCGCATTCCATATTTTAGAGGTGTTTTCATGCGCAACTCTTTACCGATCGGTGGTATATATCAAGACGAGAGCGGCATCGTAAATTTGGATAACGTCGAAGGACCTGGTACTCATTGGGTAGCATACGCAAAGAGGGGGAATCGCGTTATATATTTCGACAGTTTCAGCATTCTTGGACCACCGAATGAATTGTTGCGATATTTCGGACGAAACGTAACGAAGATACACTACAATTACACACCTGTTCAAATTTACGATCCGATCATCTGCGGACAATTGTGCTTGCAGTTTCTTCGAACGTCGATGCATGCGAATTTAAAGACGGATATTGCGCTATTTAACTCAGTGTTCGTTAAACAGTTGCCGACATGTCTATGACATTCACGTTGACTGGAAAGAGTAGCGTTCTTGCGGCAAACTTCTTTCCCGCCGCAGATTTGGGCGACGATGCATACGAGTTCGGTCTGACGGATTTTGACTTATCACACGATACCGAATGTGAATTCCTCGAATAATAAATTTTACTTTGGCAAAGACGACGCGGAAATTACGATTCCCGAGGGATCCTACGAGTTGCGAGATATACATGCATTTTTGAAACATGCAATTTCACGGAAACATCGCGATAAGAAACACATTGACGACGGTGACTATGAAGATGGAGAATATTCGATAGTGCTCCGCGCTAATTACGATACGATGAGGAGCGAGATCAAATGCTCATACAAAATAAACTTTAGCAAGTCCAACAACATTGGATCGCTGCTAGGATTCTCGAATCGTATTCTCGAGCCGCGAACATGGTACGAATCGAACATGCTGATTAACATTATCAACGTGAATATTATCCGCGTAGAATGTAACGTGACCGCGGGCGCGTACAACAACGGCAAACTCGTTCATACGATACATGAATTTTCACCGAGGGTACCACCGGGATATAAGATATCGGAATCGCCGGCGCAGATCATTTACCTGCCGGTCATCGCGCGGAGCATTACGGATTTAACGTTACGCGTCGTCGACCAGAACGGACGATTGCTCGATTTTCGAGGAGAAGAGATCACCGTAAGATTACACGTACGACGGCTACGGCGATAACATACGTATGCGACGTATGAGATGCTCGTGTTGAACGGATCGAAAGACGTGAGAGATAACGCAATCTTTACGAGGCCAGCGACAACAACGTCGACGTTCGCTAATATCCAATCATCCAAGAAAAAGAAACTCAGCGCATCGAACGTTGCGTTTTTACAATCTTTGGGATTCGCGGTGCGAAACAGCTGAACGATGACCGACATCCTCAACATCGGTGACGAACCGATCTTCGACGATCGTATCGTCAAGATCAAGACTCACACGTACAACTCGTTCGCCAATACAACGTTCGGATACAGTGACGAGATAAGAATACCCATACAACAATAGGATCTGTATACGTTACCGTATAAGAGTTTCCTATACACACTGTAAAAAATTTTTCTGTAAATTTACAACTATTATAGTGGGTAATATTGAGACCAACTATTAAAGGTGTATATTTACATATAATACATTAGTAAATTTACATTTCATAGATAAAATTATTATCTTAAATGATAAGTAAGCATCTTGTACAAGTAAATTTACATGTAAGAAGTGGATTTCTAGAAATGTTTATGTAATAATACATTTTGTATATGTATGTATACAATTTCACATATTAAATTTAATTTATAGTATGTAAATGCATAGAAACTCTTATGTAATAATAATTTATATATTTGTAGTGATACATAATTTATATATTGTAGTGATACAAAACAAGAAATGAAATTTACAATAATGATTGTAAATTTATGAAATTGTTTTGTAATAATAATTTACATACTTGTAGCGATCCAAAACAAGAAATGAAATTTACAATAATGACTGTAAATCTATGAAATTGTTTTGTAATAATATTATAAATATTTTTAAAATTACATTTTACAATATTAAAAATACACTTTAAATTTATACTGTTTGTTCTATAATAGTAGAATTGCAGTATATTGCAATATATATATATATATATATATATATATATATATATATATATACACACAGGGTGTCACAGGTATCATCCGTTAAAAAAAAACCATAAGTAGAGCTCGCTAAACTGAACTAAAAAGTTCTATACCATTTTGCAAACAACCACGTAAAATTTCGAGATATTAATTAAAAAAGATTGGTTAATAAGCGCGCGATCAGTGTGATTAGGCAGTCGGCCATTTTAGCGAGGACGGTGCGAAGTGATTGGATCGTATTTTTATGACATTTCCACGCGGTTTCGTCAGAAATTTTAATCACTTTCTAGTCAAATAATTATTTTTCAAATAAGGATCATATTGATTTTTAAATGTTAAAAATGGTTTTTATTTGAAAAATAATTATTTGACTAGAAAGTGATTAAAATTTCTTACAAAACCGCGTGGGAATATTGCAAAAATACAATCCGTTCACTCCGCGTTGTCCTCGCTGGAATGGCCGACTGTCTAGTCACGCCAATTGTGCGCTTATTAGCCGATCTTCCTTAATTAATATCTCGAAATTTTACGTGGTTGTTTGCAAAATGGTATAGGACTTTTTAGTTTAGTTTAGCGAGCTCTATTTATGGTTTTTTTTTGACGGATGATACCTGTGACACCCTGTATATACAGGGTGTCCCATTTTAAAAATTCCACCCTCATAACTTTTCAGGATCAACATTTGGAGGAAAACGACTCGGATAAAAGTTGTAGCGAACAAATGGGGCTATCTAATAGTGACTTTGGATTCGACATTAAAGGTCATTTTCAAGGTCATTTGAAGGTCAACTTCCGTTTTTTAAATGGGAACCCCTATTTTTTATTACTTATTCTTGTAGCTTATCTCGAGAGCTTTCCAAAACACTATAATAAAGTATTTCTTCATTCAGTACTTTTCAAGTTATGAGGCTTGAAATCATTTCTTAATTTTATATAAACCATAAAATATCTAGTAAAATATTCATTTTTTGATTATCACCTTAATACTTTTATATACAAAATAATGAGAGGAATCAATTGGCGTAAAGAAAACATACAGTTGTTTTTAAGAAAAAATATGGAATTGTTAATTGCAAATTACATATTTTTTATTAAAAACAACTGTTTTTTCTTTACACTAATTGATTCCTCTCATTATTTTGTACATAAAAGTATTAAGGTAAGATAATCGAAAAATGAATATTTTACTAGATATTTTATGGTTTATATAAAATTAAGAAATTATTTCAAGCCTCATAACTCAAAAAGTACTGAATGAAGAAATACTTTATTATAGTGTTTTGGAAAGCTCTCGAGATAAGCTATAAGAATAAGTAATAAGAAATATGGGTTCCCATTTAAGAAACGGAAGTTGACCTTCAAATGACCTTGAAAATGACCTTTAATGTCGAATCCAAGGTCACTATTAGATAGCCCCCTTTGTTCCCTACAACTTTTATCCTAGTCGTTTTACTTCAAACGTTGATCTTGAAAAGTTATGAGGGTGGAACTTTTAAAATGGGACACCCTGTGTGTGTATATATATATATATATATATATGATGTTATTAAAATTTTTGATCTTATAGATATTAAAAATATTTTGTATTTACAGAACATCTAACAAAATTGCATTATCGCAGCTCAGCACTACTATTTCTTCAAACTTGAACCATAAGGTTGAACAGAAAAATAGAGAATTATGTGGTTCAAAAAATAATTTCTGCATTTTATTTTTTATTTTTGTTTAAGTTTGCAGAATAATGCTGTACTGCAATAATACAATTGTTAGGGGATATATTCTGTAAATACAAAATACTTTTAATATCTGTAAGATCAAAAATTTTAATAACATCATATATAAATATTGCAATATGCTACAATCATATTATAATACAATTTTTAATATCAAAAAAATTAAAGATTTTAATAATATTACAATGCAACACACTAAACATAGAGAAATACATATATAAAAATATATTTTTTATACTTTTTAAATAATATTTAATATCTTTTCTATATTCTAATTGTAAATTATTCATATGATTATGTATATAAATGAAGAATATGCAATAGTTTATTCATTTGAATTGTTCGAAACTCGTCGAGCATGAGAAAATTAAGAATCAAGTAATTGCCCTCAATTAAAAAAGAGTCGAGGGCCCGACAGTTTAATTCGGCGCCCCTGGCAGCCGATAGCGCGATATCTCTTTGTCAGCGCTAATCAGAAAACAACGCTCGCCCTTCTCGAAAGATCTAATAACAACAAAACACGTTAGATCGTTAAATTTTAAACGCTATATCGGTAACTGTCGAGTGCTTGAAAAATCTGGATCTTTCGAGAAGGGCTTGAGTATAAATCGACGCGATCGCGAAGCTCTGCGCCTTTTGCTAAAAAGTCTTCGACGCGCTCAATTCAGCTTTCCAAAATTTAAAGACGTGCTTTCCGTTGCTCGCGGAATAAACCGATTTTTCTCTGTGACTTGCGGATTCAGAAATTCAGCTCGAATTTCTTCGTCAACACTTCGGTGTTTGTTAATTAAAAGGACCTTTTTTGCTCGATCACCGTTTTCGCGTGCTCCGCTAATTTTCGTCGCCAGCTGGGTGCCGACCGGAGTTTTTCGTCGCGGGTTGATATTCTTGTCGCTCTTAAACAATACCGTTTCTCTTTTTTTCTGTGTAAATGTGCTTTATTGTTGTGAAAAAATAAAGAAAAGTGATTTGTTACATTACTTGACTCGAATACATTTTTTGCCGAGTGATCTACCGACGCGCTGCCCATTGTCCCGGTCGCAATATTTAACAGAATAATTATTTATTTTTAATAATTAGATACATATGAACTATTAATAATGTTAATAATGTTAATAATATTATTATTATTATACATATGTATATGTGTATACACTTATGAATTTGATTCAATATTTTCCTTGTCTACATTTCTCTCTTCAGTCTCTTAATTTGTTGAAAAGTAAAAGCACTTTGTATTTAGTTGCGGCCTTATGTGATTTCGTACCAGACGTTGGATGAATATTCAAAAAATACTTTTGTATAAATTCCAAAGTACATGCACAGTGTGTAGGATATTCCATGTTGAAGACATAGTACGCAGACATCAACATTTCTAGAGATTCATAAAAACAATATGTTCTCTCAATCTGCATTGGTTCTATAAATAAATAGAACATCTGACGTTCCGTATTATCTGTAACACACAACCAAGCACATATACATATAAAACGTGATAATTAAATATAATAACGTGATATTAAATCTGTAAGAATATAAAATAATGTATATATAATTTTACCTATGATAACAATGCATGGTGCAGCAATAGGTGCTTCAATTTCTTTCAAGGTAGTCTCCTCCTATATAATAAATTAGTTATAAAATCATGTAATTTATACATTTATAAAATCATGTAATTGAGAAAGATAATGATACATAATAAGACTTACAGGATAAATTTTAAATAATGTACGGAAGTCCTCTTTAAAATGTTTCATAATAATTTTGATTAATTTAAGCTGTATTAGCTCAGTTGAATTAATAATATCTTTATACTTTTTAAGACGTCCATACATGAGTATTTTTTCCTGTTTCTTTAATATTTGTTCTTTTAGTATACTTATAGAGTGTCCCATTAATTTGTGATAATTCCAGAATATATACTTTTTTTGTAAAAGTATTGGCCATGAAGTTTTAATATCTTGAATCGTAGGTGGTTTATGGACATTATTAAGAAATAATAGTTGTACAGGATATGTTGTTTCAAGATATGAATATCTGTAAATCTTTTTTTAGTATCAGGATCGTTTTCTGCAGCATCTTGAAGGATTACTTGTCGTAGAAATACAGTTTTGTCTTCTATTATATCTTCCGTTTCTGATTCAACATAATTGTCAGGTTGCCAATTGCTACATTCAGCTTTGGCAGATAAAACTTTTCGTTGCTTTTTCAGCGGTATATTTAAACTTCGACTCAAAGATCTTTTCATGTGTGGTCTATTAAGATAGCAATTTCTATCACGAAGTTTTAAATATAATGTGTGACTTCCATCTCCAAAACATGTACCATCTTCATCCGTATCCTTGAATTGAGAATATTTTTCGATGATCTTGTTAGCTATTATTTTAAATGCTTTAGATGGGATAAATTCTCTTATATTCCTCATTTCAGAAATTATACAATTTACAACAGCATGTATTACATATTTGCTGCGATTTCCTGCTTATAATTCTTTAAGCACTGTAGATTCCAAATTATCCCAAGGTATACGAAAATTTGTCCAAATTTCATCATTATCTGATTGTATTTTAATATTTGATACTGTTGTTGGCGATGAAACATGTATGCTTGATGAGGAAGAGAAAATAGACATGGAATCACTTAAGATATCACAGGATGCCATACTGTGTAATTCAGTCTCATTTTGAGGTGACCAAAATTCTTCTGCTTGTAGTAACATAAAAGTTTCTTCAGAACAAAACTTTAAAACATCGTTATCGTCAACATTTGTACCATCCTTTTCCATAACTAGAGTAGAACCATTAATACCAAGTTTGTTGTTACTTTTTGTAATAAGTTCAGATAACATGTTATCAGATTGATTAATAACTAATGAGATTTTTTGTTTTCTATTGGCCGACCAAACTTTAAATAAGTAAGACATCTGCAAAACAGAAGACATATACAGGGCGATCCCGAAAAACGTTCTGTCTGTAAAATGACGTATTCCTGACACCATTCTAAGACAATTTTTCCTTTGGCAAAATTTCGTGCAAAGCATAGTTTTTGAATTATTAAAGGAAGTAGTTAACGTATGACGGGTCGAATACAAGAGGCAGGCAAGGGTGGCGCGATTCACCGTCAGACGCGGGTGCTTACGCGGGGCGCCTGCTGCGATCAGCTGGTCGCTATACTATGCACGGACATACATGCGAATACATACATTCTCTTTCTTTCTTCTCTCTCTCTCTCTCTCTCTCTCTCTTTCATTCGCTCACTTACCCGTGTTTTTTTGTTTTTTTTTTTACGAGAGGAAAATGCATTTTATGCATACTCACCGGTCGGTCTGGTGAGTTATGTGGGACTCGAGTACCAAGTCTAATTACCAACTCGGTACTCCCTACCCACTAAAAACCCCTCTCTTTTAACGAATTTCCTTTGACACACTGTCCCTCTGACTTCCCGAGATCTGTTTTCACATAACGTCAAAAAATAGTTATCATTACCTTGTTCGATGACTTTTGATGTATTGCTGTAATTGCTTGAAGGAGAAATGAATTTTCCGATAGATCGTACGTTCTCAAATTTAACGTAGATATCACGTTGCAAAAGACAAGAAATCCACACTAAATTATTAACTGAAAGTTTTCCTTCTTTCTCTCTCTCTCATGAACTGTATTCTTTTATAAACTTTAACGTAATTACATTTATTTACTCACTTGATGAGACGAGAAATTTACTAATGACTATCACTAATCACTATTAATCACTGTCGAATAATAACTGTTGGCGATTAAAAATCACTCGATGAAAGAAACACGGTCAATGATCGATTTTCAATCATTGATAATAAATAGTTAAAAATAAATAGGTGAAATAGATAAATAAATAAATAAATAGATAAAATAGTTAAATAAATATTTAATATTAATATTTTACATGATAATAGTAAAAGTAATAAATATTTTAAACACTTATTTATATAATCTAATTAATTTTTAAATAGATATCATACGATGTATGGATATCACACACATTCATGATAATAATAATATTAATATGTTAAATGTTTATTATGTTTACCGCATTCTTCAATCGAACACATGATCGCGTTCGATAGCGCCAGTAGTACATTAACCTACCGCAACCTACCATGACAAAAAACTGCTTGCAGTCGCCGAATAATTATCATCGCATTGTCGCGTCGTCGCGTCGTGTAGTAACGTGTCCGCGCGTGTTTCTTTCATCGAGTGATTTTTAATCGCCAACAGTTATTATTCGACAGTAATTAATAGTGATTAGTGATAGAGTCATTAGTAAATTTCTCGTCTCATCGAGTGAGTAAATAAATGTGATTACGTTAAAGTTTATAAAAGAATACAGTTCATGAGAGAGAGAGAAAGAAGGAAAACTTTCAGTTAATAATTTAGTGTGGATTTCTTGTCTTTTGCAACGTGATATCTACGTTAAATTTGAGAACGTACGATCTATCGGAAAATTCATTTCTCCTTCAAGCAATTACAGCAATACATCAAAAGTCATCGAACAAGGTAATGATAACTATTTTTTGACGTTATGTGAAAACAGATCTCGGGAAGTCAGAGGGACAGTGTGTCAAAGGAAATTCGTGAAGAGAGGGGTTTTTAGTGGGTAGGGAGTACCGAGTTGGTAATTAGACTTGGTACTCGAGTCCCACATAACTCACCGGACCGACCGGTGAGTATGCATAAAATGCATTTTCCCCTCGTAAAAAAAAAAAAAAAAAACACGGGTAAGTGAGCGAATGAGAGAGAGAGAGAGAGAGAGAGAGAGAGAGAGAGAGAGAGAGAGAGAGAGAGAGAGAGAGAATGTATGTATTCGCATGTATGTCCGTGCATAGTATAGCGACCAGCTTGATCGCAGCAGGCGCCCCGCGTAAGCACCCGCGTCTGACGGTGAATCGCGCCACCCTTGCCTGCCTCTTGTATTCGACCCGTCATACGTTAACTACTTCCTTTAATAATTCAAAAACTATGCTTTGCACGAAATTTTGCCAAAGGAAAAATTATCTTAGAATGGTGTCAGGAATACGTCATTTTACAGACAGAACGTTTTTCGGGATCGCCCTGTATATACATGTTATACGTAATACTAAAAATAATATTAAATGCTAAGTATTATTGAAGTATTACTCACATAATCTTATAAATCAAGAGGTGCGTATTTGAAGATATAAACGGCAATGGAATTTAAGTGAGTTTCAAGGATAGGATGTGGAGTAAGTAAAACAGAATAGGGAAACAAACAGATTTTATCGATTTTATGATCTTCATTTTTAACTTCAAACTGTTCATATACTCCAAAATCAGAAGTATATACAACTTTTATTGTGGTACCCAGAAAATATACGTTAGTATAAGAATTATTTATTTAAAAATATTTGATTTTACATAAAATAAAGTAATCGTAACAGTCTTTTCCTATACAGATACACATATTTGTTTTATATGCAATGCCTTTGAAAGTAATTTGTGAAGCTATATATTTAAAATTTTCATTCCTTTTATCATAAAAATAATCTATTATAACAGAAGAAATATTATTACTAGTTTTCTGGAATATATTCTTCTGCATTATCCGCAATTATCAAAGAACTGTATGTATTTTGTGGAAGTTGACTTTGTAAAAGTTGATGTTTATACAGGGTGATCCAGAACAAACGTTTGTCTTTAAAAATATAAATTGTCGAGTCTATTCTAAGACGATTTTCCCTTTACCAAAATTGTCTACGAGGCTTAGTTTTTAAATTATTAAATAAAATAGTTTGCGAATTACGGAACGAGTACAAGAGGTAGACAGGGACGGCGCAACTCACCGTCCGATACAGGCGATCATGTGGGGCGCTCGACGCGATCAGCTGATTGCTGCACACGATAAGTGTAACAATCAGTGTGTGTGTATTTATGCACGCGTATCCACACATGCACCGTACTCTCTCTCTTTCTCTCTCTCTCTCTCCCTCTTTCTCTCTCACTCTCACTCACTCACTCACTCACTTATTCTTACCTTAATAATGAGATTCTTCATACTGCTGATAAATAGCAGTGCCCAGTGTGTTGCACGATAATAATCGTCGTCGACGAGACGTCGCTTCTTCAACACGCAGTCTAACATATCGTCAAATAAGCGAAGTTTTTTCTTTCATTACTCATGATAGCATTTTTGTTATGTTCTTATAATTTTGCGAGTGCTTAATAATGTTCTTAAAATATTTATGTTTACTTTCAAATCTCAAAGTCCATAAATGTTTTAGCGGTCCAAAAGATATAGTTAGAGAAGGATAATGTGAAATATAATGTTTGAGTCTTAATTTTATGTTTGGAAAACATTTCAATCTTAGCAATAAATATTCATTGATTTTTTCCTGTAATAGCGCAACTTCACCAAAGGATAATGCAGAAGCAAAAGTCAAAGAACAGATTTCTCGAAGACACAGGATTAATAACCAAACATCATTTTCGGTATTTTTGATTGAATCATAGATAGCTAAAGGAAGTATCAGTAATAATCTTTTAATTTGACTTGCAGTACCTCTAATTTTGCACGAATCATTTATGAGTAGAATGCTGTTGTAGTCATTTTCATTTAAGAATTTAATTTTTTGCAATCGAGAATTTAAAAACGTATAATTAAACCATCCTTCTTTAACAAAATACTTAATACAATACATAAGATTATAAGGAATAATACCTTTTAAAAGATCATGAGCTATACAGGGCGGTAACCCTGGATTACATACATGAAAATGATTGAGTTTATTCAAAGGTGAATTTTGTTTTATGCCTTTTATGATTTTCATTGTTTGTTCCGCTTGTTTTACACATAAATTATAATTATCAGGATTTCTGTTTATATTTTTACATACATATGTTAATTGTAATTGACTGAGTTAGGTCACAAAAACGGCAAAAATATTCTGAGGAATGAAAATTTTCTATAAAACCCCAGTAGTATAGCTAGGCGGGTTCTAACTCAGGTCCTCTCAGGGGGGGGTGAGGCGCGAGGGGAACAGCGACGCGAAGGGAGTGACGTCACGCGCGGGGAAGAGGGAACTGCAGCGCGTGGGAGTGACGTCACGCGCGGGGCAAGGGGAACCGCGGCGCGACCGATGGACGAGGGAGTTCGCGGGGAAGGGGGAACCGCGGCACGACCGATGGACGAGGGGATCCGCGCGGTGAGGGGGGATCCGCGGAAAAAGAACGGTACAAAGGTGTGAGAAGGATAGCGCTACGTGTGGGAAAAGGAGAGCGCTAAGTGTGTGAAGAGGATAGTGCGACAAGGATGGCATTAACGTGCGATAAGGATGACGTCAATGTGGGACAAGGACGACGCATTGAAAGATGACGCATAGGTGGTAGAAGGACGACGCAAAGGTAAGTGATTGAGTGAGTGATAGCGACGAGCATATGAAAGAGAGAGAACGATAACGTGTGCGAGAGAGGATGGTAATATTACGAGACAACGCGTGCGAGAGAAAATCATAGCGCAAGAACAACGCGCGCGAGAGAGAAAGAGATAGCGCGAGACTTACAACTAGCGCGAGAGAGATAGCGCAAGGGATGGGAGCGCAAGGGAAAGGTGTGTAAATAATTGCAATTTTTTCAATTACAAATATATAATTTATTAAAATGTGTGTGTGTGTGTACTTAATATATAATATATAATAAAAAATATATAATAATAATAAAATATAAAATTTAAAATTTTAAAAAATATAAAATTTAATCCGTTATAAGAAGATGCGAGTAGCTCATCAAAATTGAAATCAAAATTTACATCTTGATCCCCATTTTGATCTCCATTTTGATCTTCATCGAAACTTACGTGTCGCATTTTTGCTTCTTACACGGTGGAGTTTCGCCGTTTCGAATCGGAACGTAAAAATTCATGTTGATTTCTTCAGCAGTGAACCTTTCACACGTGCGTTTGATGCAATACTGATCGTATTAGAATTATTATTAATTCAAATAGTATCGCAAATTGTGATGTAGAGGGGATTATTGCTAATGCAACATTTTAATTTCCTCTAAAATTTTGTCGCGCCGATGTACGACTGCGGTGACATCATCATCCCCAGAACAAAGATTTAGCTGAATATAACAAAAAATTTCCAAGCACCGATACGGCTGCTCCTGATGCAATCAAATGTACGTGACAAAACACGAAAAAAATAGCCGTCAAGGTTAAAATGCGCATCACCCCTAGACAAAGATTTAGCTGAATGCGCTAAAATCGAGCGCCGATGTACGGCTGCTCCTGATGCAATCACGTTAGATTTTTCAAATGTACGTGACAAAACGTGAAAAAATAACCGCCAAGGTTAAAATGCGCATCACCCCTAGACAAAGATTTAGCTGAATGCGCTAAAATCGAGCACCGATATACGGCTGCTCCTGATGCAATCACGTTAGAATTTTCAAATGTACATGACAAAACGCGAAATTATCAAGGTTAAATTGCATACGCTATTCCGTGGAATTTTTTAAGATGAAATCATTCTAGAATGTTCGATGATATGCACGAGACAGTATATAAATCATGATAAAGAGGCACACCCCGCCAGTATTTTCGCTAAAGTACATCCAGAACTATCATTGGGAAGCGCATTTCGCAAGTCTGATACAATATGGAGGAACAAAGTTTGCGAGAGCAATCCACTTTGGTGAATTCATTGGAAGATTACATTACGTGGAAGCAACGATGCGATGAGTATATCGAGTCGCTGGAAGAGCAAAGTCGGATCAAACGACCACGATTACCGATCGGAAATCGACAATCGTTGATTGCTCGGATCGCGCGTCTCGAAGGTTTGAAAAATTCTTTACGCGGACGTTTCGTACACGCGGGTGCCGGATGTAGCGCGCGTCAAAATGGACTTGTGTGGCACGAAGTTGATACGGCGTTCGAGAGTCGCGTATTGACTGGTGCGGTGATAAACTATAATCATATCGAATCTCGCCAATTTCTCGAGGACGCTAAAGACATTGTGCTAGAACATGTGAAGAACATTATGAAGAAACATTATAATGTGAAAGTGAACACTATATTTAACGGTGAATTCGTGACCGGAGATAAACGTGCCAACAAAAGTATCAATGCGAGAAACTATGAACTCTTTCGCACATCCGATTTACACGAGTGGTGCGAACGGCGCGTTATCGAGCCCACCCTAGCATCGCTGGAAGAGTTTCAGGAACGCGACAGCGGGTGGGCATTGTCGCGAATACTTAATTTGACTGTAAATATAAATAAGTATAATCCTATGCGCGCGGGATGTCACATTAAATTGCCGCGGGAAATCATGACGAAAAGAGCGGTGATTAACGTGCAATCAAAGGACAATGCGTGTTTCGCGTGGGCAGTGGTCGCCGCTCTATATCCTGCAGAAAGGAACGCGGAACGGGAATCATCGTATCCGCATTACGCGACAGTGCTGAATCTCCGGGACATCGAGTTTCCAGTGACTGTGAATCAGATTAAGAAATTTGAACTTTTTAACAACGTTTCGATGAATGTGTACAGCATTGAAAACGAAGGCATTGTTCCGATACGTCTTACGGAGCAAAAGCGGGATAAGCATGTGAATCTGCTATACGTGGAAGATGGCAACAACGTTGGACACTTCGCTTGGATCAAAAATTTATCCCGGCTCGTGAGCTCACAACTGAGCAAGAATCAAAAATATATCTGCGACCGGTAAGTTTAATTTATATAATTCAAATAATTACAAGTTATATAACAAATTGTTCAAATCTTAATTTAAAAAATGTTTTTCTTTTACAGATGCCTGCATTATTTTAGTTCCGATGACAAGTTGCGATGAATGGTTGCGCTATCCGGTTACCGAGCGACAAGGACAAGTGGCTCGAGTTAAACAACTTTAATCGGAAGGAGCGGCTTCCATTCATCGTATACGCCGATTTGGAATGCGTTTAGACCAAGACGGAGGAAGAGAAGAACGCGTATCAACACCACCAAGTATTTAGTATCGCATATTATGTACAATGCTCGTACGACGAATCATTATCCGCGTACTATTCTCGTCGCAGTGCCGATTGTATAGCATGGTTCGTCGAAGACCTTAAAAATTTAGCATTGCGTGTAAAAAGTATTTTAACTACTAATGTCCCTATGGTAGATTTAACACCCGAGGAGTGGGAAAAATTTCATCACGCTACTCAATGTCATATATGTGAAAAACCATTCGCGGAAGACGATACACGCGTACGCGATCATTGCCATCTGACCGGACGGTACAGAGGTCCCGCCCATTCAAAATGTAATTTAAATTATAAAGAATCTTTTTGCATTCCCAGTTTTTCATAATTTATCCGGTTATGATTCACATTTCATTATCAAGGAAATAGCCACAGCGTTCGGAGGGAAAATCGAGTTACTTCCGATAACAAAAGAGAAATATATTTCGTTTACTAAAAATGTTGACCTTAAAGAAGAAAAATCAAAAAATCAAGTAAAATTACGCTTCATCGATTCATTCAAATTTCTCGCATCGTCTCGACAAATTGGCATCATTTTTAGATAAAGATACACAAAATTTTAAAATTGGAATTTCAAAATTTATCCACCGAACATTTCAATTTATTAACACGGAAAGGCGTATTTCCGTACGAATATATCGATTCCGTTGACAAGTTGCAAAATACGTGTTTACCACCGCGCGAAACATTTTACAGTTCCTTGACCGGTGAAACTGTATCCGAGACCGATTACGCGCACGCCGAGAATATGTGGAAGCGATTCTCCATTCGAACGCTAGGCGAATATAGCGATTTATACCTCAAAATCGATGTCTTGTTATTAGCCGATATTTTTGAAAATTTTCGCGATAAATGTATCGAAAGTTACGGACTCGACCCCGCGTATTACTATACTCTCCCCGGATACACGTGGAACGCCATGTTGAAGCATGCCAAGATCACGTTCGAGCTGCTTACAGATATTGACATTGTTATGTTTATCGAACGTGGTATACGCGGTGGTCTGAGTCAATGTTCCAACAGATACGCTCGTGCTAAGAACAAGTACATGGAGTCGTACGATCCATCGAAACTATCGTCAAACTTGATGTATTTCGATGTAAATAACTTCTACGGATGGGCAATGTGTCAGCCGTTGCCCTATGCCGATTTTCGATGGGTCGACGACGTGTCCAATTTTGACGTATCGTTAATCGCGCTAGATTCGCCTACAGGCTATAGCCTCGAAGTCGATCTCGAGTACCCGCAACATCTTTACGATGCGCACGCTGACCTACCGTTTTGCCCGACACGCGACAAACCATCTGGTAAGCGAGAGCTCAAGCTGCTCGCAACGTTATACGATAAGAAGCGTTACGTGATACACTACAGCAACCTGCAGCAGTGGACGCGTCACGGTCTTCGCGTTACAAAAATGCACCGAATATTACAGTTTTCACAATCTTCCTGGCTTCGAAATTACATAGAACTAAATACACATTTTAGAACACTAGCTAAAAACGATTTCGAAAAAAATTTATACAAATTGATGAACAATGCGGTATTTGGCAAAACGATGGAAAATGTGCGGAATCATGTAGATGTTAGGCTCATAACGCACTGCGACGGGCGGTACGGCGCAGAGGCAATGATCGCAAAGCCAAATTTCCACAGCAGAAGTGTCTTTTCGGAAAACTTAATAGCTGTGGAATTGCGAAATCTCGAGGTGAAATTCTACAAACCAATCTACGTGGGTATGTGTATACTCGACGTATCCAAGACATGTTTGTACGAGTTTCATCACGAGTATATGGCGCCAATGTATCGCGATAAAGGTAAAGTCATGTACACCGACACCGACAGTCTCATATATCACATTGAGTGCGTGTACGAGAATATGAAGCGCGATGTCAGCAGATTCGACACGAGCGATTATGCGGTAGACAATGGCTGCGTTCAGCAGGAAAAGCTGCTTTGCAACTGTTGTAAAATTCGTGAATCTGATTGGTGTATGGTCTTAGATCCAGTCAAAATTAAGTGCATACACCAATCAGGCTCACGAATTTTACAACAGTTGCAAAGCAGCTTTTTCTGCTGAACGCAGCCAATGCGTACGGTATACCGCTTGTAAATAAAAAGGTACCGGGTCTAATGAAGGATGAAAACAACAGTGCTATAATGACCAAATTTGTCGGACTCAGAGCAAAAATGTACGCGTTACGAGTCGATGGACACGTAAGAAAGACACGAAGAAAGTTAAAGGCGTCAAGAGCAACGTTTTCGCGAAAACGATAACGTTTGACGATTACACGCGGTGTTTGAAAGAAGAAATTGAAATGACGCGTCAGCAATCGTGCATACGATTGAAATTACATCAAGTATACACAATCCGCGAGACAAAAATTGCTCTGAGTCCGTACGACGACAAGCGATATATCGTATCCGAAACCACAGATACGCTACCGTGGGGACATTATAGGATACCATTGTAAATAAATGTATATTTTGTTTATTAAGTAATTGTATATTTTGTACATAACCATGTACATATTTTTATATTTTATATTTTTTTATATTTTATATATTTTAATAAATGTTTACAATTTTATATATTTTATACACATTTTATATATATTTTATATATTTTAATAAATGTACAATTTTATATATTTTATACACATATTTTATATTTTATATATTTTAATAAATGTTTACAATACATTATTTTTACGTATCCAAGAGTTGTGTGATTTATCCATTCCCAACCATTTTACGTATACGTCATCACCCTTTTCCCGCAAAATTTTTTCCACGAGATATACGTCGGGATTAGCGACGCGTTGTAGTTCGTATTCGTAGAATCCTCCAGCGACGGGATTTCCACGCGAATCTTCGAGTATGAATGTCGCAGGATTAGTTTTCTGCACCTCGACAATCTTAAAAACTTCGGTCGTCCAATTAGATGTGAAACCTTTTTCAAAGATGGTCTTGTATTTACTCACGCGTACCGAATCGCCTACTTTAAATTTTGCCGGAGCCGCAATTTTTACGTTGCTGTACACCGTATTTAAGTTTTTCGGCGATCGCCGGAGTGACGTCGACAGGTCTTATACCGATGGTGCGATGTTTGAGAAGCCTTCATTTGCGCACAGTACAATTGGACACGTTGCAATTGCACACCGTGCTATTAGACACATAAGATTGCGCACCGTTCGATTGGACACGTTACATTTGCCCACCGTTCAATTTGACACAGTTCTTTTGCGCACAGTTCTTTTGCGCACCGTTCGATTGGACACGTTACATTTGCCCACCGTTCAATTGGACACAGTTCTTTTGCGCACAGTTCTTTTGCGGACAGTTCTTTTGCGCACAGTTCTTTTGCGCACAGTTCTTTTGCCCACAGTTCTTTTGCGCACATTACTTTTGCCCACATTACTTTTGCGCACATTACTTTTGCCCACATTACTTTTGCCCACATTACTTTTGCCCACAGTTTTATAAACCCATGTGGAATCCCAGTTTACGTTCCAAAGTACACGCACAGCTGCACAACCGCCCCCCCCGCCCCCCCGTTGCAAACCCATGTGGAACCTCCCTTCGCATGGAAAAGTATATGTGCGCAATTGAACTGTGGGCAAAAGTAATGTGCGCAAAAGTAATGTGGGCAAAAGTAATGTGGGCAAAAGTAATGTGGGCAAAAGTAATGTGGGCAAAAGTAATGTGCGCAAAAGAACTGTGGGCAAAAGAACTGTGCGCAAAAGAACTGTGCGCAAAAGAACTGTCCAATTGAACGGTGGGCAAATGTAACGTGTCCAATCGAACGGTGCGCAAAAGAACTGTGCGCAAAAGAACTGTGTCCAATTGAACGGTGGGCAAATGTAACGTGTCCAATCGAACGGTGCGCAATCTTATGTGTCTAATAGCACGGTGTGCAATTGCAACGTGTCCAATTGTACTGTGCGCCAATGAGCCACTCCCGCGATGTTTTCGCGTATTGTACTCTGCAACGAGTCGAGATAGCTCGCCGATCCATTTGTAATTTTCATTGAACGTAAACATTTTCCACATATTGTTTTTTAAAGTACGATTGAATCGTTCCACGACCGAGGCTTTCATAACGGAATATGTCGAGTAATGATTAATGTTGTGTTTCTTCAGAAGTTTCTGCACACTCGCGTTGTAAAATTCTTTTCCTCTGTCGGTTTGAAAATTTTTCGGCCACCTTTTATCGTCTCCAATAATCTGCGATCGTTTCGGACATTTCGTTTCCGCTCTTACTCTTGAGCGGTACGGCCCACGCATACTTGCTCAACACATCGATAACTGTATGTATTTATGACCCTTGTCGAGTCGAGAGTACGAACGCATGTCGACCACGAGTGGGTTCCGTTAGTGCACGGTGCGATAGCGCACCAACCCGATAGCACACGAAAAATTGACACAATTCCCGATAGCGCACCAACCCGATAGCCCACGTCCCGATAGCACACAAAGTAAATCGCGCACAATCCCGATAGCGCACCAACCCGATAGCACACCAACCCGATAGCGCACGAAAGCACTATCCCCTCACACACGCACCCTCTCACACACACACACACACACACACACACGGGGGGGTGCAAGGGGGGCCTTCGGCCCCCCCTCCCGCACCCACCCCGTCCCCCTCGCTTCGCGTGAAAAGTTGCAAAGTGAATCCGTGCGCTATCGGGTTGGTGCGCTATCGGGTTGGTGCGCTATCGGGATTGTGAGCAATTTACTTTGTGTGCTATCGGGACGTGTGCTATCGGGTTGGTGCGCTATCGGGAATTGTGTCAATTTTTCGTGTGCTATCGGGTTGGTGCGCTATCGTACCGTGCGCTAACGGGACCCTCCCGTCGACCACGTCCGCCTGCCACAGATCGTCGTATCCGCGTACAATGATGCGAATCTTCGTGGAAAGTTTCTTCTCGCCGGAGCATGTAATTCCTCGACTAGTTGTCGCTTTTCGGAGGTGTTTTTCTTCTCTCGCACGTTTGATCGAGGCATAATTAATATTATGATATTAGTATATCTCGTTTATTGTGCCGACTCGGATGTTGCATATCTCAGCACATTCTTTATCTCGTCTATCATTATTCGTAGCGCGTGCACGTTTGTTTCGAGCGTGATAATTTTTTGCTCAATTTCTCCCTGTCGATCTCTCAAAAGTTTATCCACGTATCGTTTGTTGACGGCGTCAGTATCAGTTTCCGGTTGCGCTACGCGTTGAATCCTGCGCAACCTTGCGTCAAAGCCGGTAGTAGTCTGGCAGATAGCGTTATCGCGAACGTAATTTCTCAATAATCCATTGATAGTACAAATTATTCGACGTTCCGAGCGATAATCCAAATTTATTAATTGACATTTCGATACCGAGAACTTTGACACATATCGTCGACGCATAGTTTAATTTATAATGCCGGCCTCGCGAAGTTCTTCGATAATTGACAAGATTTCATTGTCGTGAGCATTGTTGCCGGCTCAACGCAAGGCGTCCAGCAATCGCAAACGATCTACCAATTCGTTGGGATCGTTCCAATGCACATAATCGATCATGTTGTCGCTTAGCGTCATGGTGCGCGGCGCGTCTATACCTCTTCCCACCTTCCTATCGGGGAATAATGACGCAATTATATATTTATACTTGTATCCTTTATTACTTTTAATAGGATTATTAACTTTGTTGTCACGTTTATGCGCATTTGTTGTTTTTAATATACTTGGATATTTATACAAATCGTCTTGAGTATATTTTTTATGATTGGGAAATTTTCTAAAAATCAAATCGTAGATACCTTCGGTTCCCGTATATTTTATTCCATCGATAATTATATTATCTTCCTTGTCCACATCGAAACGTTTATCACCGAGCATCATTCTTTCGCTGGTAAATTTAACACCGTAGACGTAATCCATACTCTTATTTTTATCAATACTCATGATAGCTCCTATATTTTTGCGCTAGTGGACCAAAATGATCTCGGAACGTTTTCTGACCTTCGGACGTTTCTAATTCGTGTCGGACCGATGTTACAAACGAATCGGGGCGTGGTCTCGTAAATTTCTTCAACGGACGGGGATGGTATTGTTTGACACGGTTGTACTTTTATCGGAGTAGAAACAGTAGCCATATTAGAAAATTGTTTCCTTCGCTTTGATCGATTCGGTGTCGAATATATCGGCGAATCGTTTATCGGCATATTTATCCGTGCTCGCTTTATTCCTTGCTTTGACTCTTTTATTTTTTCCTCGTGCTTCTCTCCGAACGTCAAACTCAATGGCTCGATTTTCGACACATCAGATTCCACAGTATTTTCGACAAGCTGTTTTAAAGGTTCGGTAATTGGCTTAAATTGTCTTTCCAATGCAACGTCTTCCTCCATTTTACCAGTTTTCAAAGCGCGATATTTTTTGCGAATTGATTCGCTGGTTTTTGCAATCTTTCTCGCAATCTTTTCACGATCGCCGTTCATGATGCTCGATCGATGTGTCAATGACGACTGATCGTTTTACGGTATCGCGAAATCATTAAATCTTCTATATCGTCCATTGATCAACGTGCGTCTTTATCAATGACTACGAAGACATATTTGCGTTGCCAACATTTCTGACACAATGCGCGGAAATCGTCGTAAGACATGTCGATACTTACACGATCGTTTTACACATGTTTCAAGTTTGTGCCGTCTTGTTTAAATAAAATCAAAAGATTCCCATTGTCGCGTATAAGATGCTTAGGTATCTTGGCGTACGTTTGACAAAGATAGAAACAGTCGACGCTCAAGTGTCGACCCATTGCAAAGTACTCTCTTATCGTATCCTGCTTGTCGCATGCCACGTCATCAAAGATAAAGATGGAATTCGGAAGCGCCTCGCTCGGTGGAATGACATCGCTGTTATTAGAGAATGTAAAATAACCAATTTCGTCTATAGGTGCTAGTAAATTTTCCAAGTATCTATATTTCGGTTGTTGAAGCGATTTCGAGTATACGTTCTCGAAACGTACACCGTACGGACTTTCTATCAAACTAATCAACACGTTTGTCTTACCGCAGTTTGAAGGGCCGCAAACGATACCGCGTATAGTAGTCGGTAGCATGTTTCCATGCTTGCGTACTTTTTTCTCCGATATTAGTCTATCGTCGAAATTTGATACTTTGATTATTCGCGCTTGTCGCACGAACTGCATGTTTTCTCTTTCGAATCAATTTTGCGAATGATCACGAGGGGGAGACCTATTTATAGAGGTATCTCGACTCGAAACCGCTCAGTACCAAAATGTTTCTCCTTCTGTCGGATAAAAGAGACATTCTCCGGCTTACCGCCGAACAACTGCAATATATCCCAAAGATTGTTTTACTGCAAAATTTTGATGATTACGTGGAACGATTGTGTGTCCCACAATCGTTCCACGTAATCATCAAAATTTTGCAGTAAAACAATCTTCCAGAATATATAAAGACTGATTCGGAGGTTCAACAATATCGTTCGTGCATGCGACATTACAATCAGCCGTGGCAGCGAACACACATCGACGGTCCACCACCGTTAATAAAAGATTGCTACGAATGTCAGCGAGAATTGTAAGAGGTAGCGGTCTCTTAAATCGTGCGATAAACGCGCTTCCCATCGAATTACATATTCCCGGTTATCAGTTTTGCGGCCCGGTAACTCGATTAGAGAAACGATTGGCTAGAGGCGATCGAGGCATCAATCCATTGGACGCCGCCTGTCGCGAGCACGACATTGCTTACTCGCGAAGCAACGACCTCGGTCAACGACACGTCGCGGATCGCATACTAGCTGCAAAAGCGCGAGAACGCATTACCGCGAGGGATTCGATTCTTGGCGAAAGAGCAGCCGCTACGACTGTTTGGGCGACAATGAAGGCAAAGACAAACTCGGCATGGGGATGAAAAAGCCGTCGACGACAAGGAGGAGGAAAAAACGAATACTTCCAGTAGCGAAACGCGGTGGTATTTTACCACTTTTACCGTTGTTGGGAGTTGTCGGTTCTTTGGCCGGCGGTGCGGCGGGAATGGCAAAGGCGGTAAACGATAGCAAGGCGGCGCAACGTTCGCTGGAAGAGATGCAGCGTCACAATCGCGCTATGGAAGGTCGCGGACTTTATCTCGCTCCGTACAAGCGTGGACAAGGATTCTCAACAAAGTCTAAGAGAAAAAAAGGTCGAAAAAACATTAAAATTGCCTACGGGTGCGACAACTAACGTGCAATTGGAACAATTGGCGAAACGTATGCGCATACCTTTCTTTAGAGGTGTTTTCATGCGCAATAATTTACCGATAAGCGGCGTACGACGAAACGAGAGGGGTATCGTCAATTTGGATGACGTTGATGGTCCCGGTACTAATTGGGTAGCATACGCAAAGAGGGGAGATCGTATCATATATTTCACAGTTTTGGAAATCTTCGACCACCCAAGGAACTTGTGCGATATTTCGGACGAGTGAAAATTGGATACAATTATACATCTTATCAAAGTTACAATCAGAATATCTGTGGACAGTTGTGTTTAAAATTTCTTCAAACAGTCGATGATCAATTTAAAACCTGACAATCCATCGTCACAACTCAGTATTCGTTCGACATGTCACTGACACTTACGTTGACTGGCAGAAGCAGCGTTCTCGCTGTAAGCTATTTTCCCGCTATAGATTTGACCGATGCCGATTACGAGCTCGGATTAACGGATTTCGAAACTTATCATACGATTCCGAACGTAAATTTTTCAAATAATAAATTTTACTTTGGCATTGACGACAAAGAAATTACGATTCCCGAAGGATCGTACGAATTGCACGCTATAAATGACTATCTCAAACGCGCAATTTTGCAAGATGAACACCTTTCCAGAGATGTTGAAAACGATTATGATGAAGAATATCCAATAACGCTCCGCGCCAATCATAGCACGCTAAAGAGCGAAATCAAATGCGCCTACAGAATAAACTTTACCAAACCCGACAATGTAGGATCCTTGCTTCGATTCTCGTCGAATCGTATATTGCAACCTCGCAAGTGGTACGAATCGGACGAACCGGTTAATATTATAAACGTAAATATTATTCGTATAGAATGTAACGTGACTACTGGTGCGTACAGCAATGGCATGTGCGTACACACGATACATGAATTTTCACCGAGTGTACCGCCAGGATATAAAATATCGGAAACGCCGGCACAGATCATTTATCTGCCGATCATCGTACGGAGCATTATGGATTTAACGATACGCATTGTGGATCAAAGAGGTCGATTGCTCGATTTTCGAGGAGAGGAAATTACCGTAAGATTGCATATACGACGGCGACAAACATAGTATGCTCGTGCTGAACGAAACGGAGCACGCGAGAGACAATACTTTTACGAGGGACAATACTATTGCGGTATCGGGTGATAATAATAAAACAGCCGTTAAAAAGAAGCTGAGCGCGTTGAATCATGAATTTTTAGAATCATTGGGATTCATCGTACGAAAAGAATGATTGATATTTTGAATATCGGAGGTGAGCCAGTCTTTGACGATCGCATCGTCAAGATTGAGATTCGCACGTACAATCCGTACGACAATACGACGCTTGGATACAGCGACGAGATACGAATACCTATACAACATCAGGATTTGTACACGTTACCGTGCGAAAGCTTTCTTTATGTCGAGGGAAAGTTGAATGTGCGTAAAGCGAATGACGAAATGAAGGTTGTATTGGGAAACAATTGCGTCGCATTCATGTTTGATGAGCTTCGATACGAACTCGACGGAGTAGAGATTGATCATAACAGAAATGTTGGAATAACTTCGACGCTTAAAAATTATGTTTCTCTGACACCAGAAAAGTAAACTTGAAGAACGCTGCGTGGGATTTGACGTACAACGGTGACAAAAATTATTTCAACTATTGCGTACCGTTCAACATGTTGCTGGGATTTTGCGAAGATTATAAACGCGTTGTGATTAACGCTTGTCACGAATTGATTCTGATACGTTCGCGCAACGATAATGATTGTCTATTCGGACATCCATCGTCGGAAGCTGAGAATGAATTACTCAAGATACAGTGGCGTATGCCTTATGTAATATTGAACGAGATTAATAAATTGTCGATGTTACGAATGTTGGAAAGCGGACGATACTTGAACATGAGTTTCCGATCTTGGGATCTATACGAATTTCCTGTGCTACATAGCACGACTAAGCATTCGTGGACCGTGAAAGCCGCCTCCCAGCTAGAGAAACCACGATACGTGATCTTTGCACTGCAAACTGGTAAAAAGAATTCAGTGTCACAAGATGTTGCATTATTCGATGACTGCAAATTGACCAACGTTAAACTCTATTTAAACTCGAAATTTTATCCCTACGATGATTTAAATTTAGATTTTGAAAAAAATAGGTTCGTCGTCCTATTCGACATGTACTCTCGTTTTCGCAAATCTTATTACGGATGCGATAACAGCACCACGCTATTAACCATTTCAAAGTTTCTGTCTTCTCGCGGTCATTGATTGCTCGCGACAAAACGAGTCTGTCAAAACTGCTACCGTGGACGTGAGAATAGAGTTTGAATGCAGGGAAAATATACCAGCGAATACTACCGCCTATTGTCTCATCTTGCACGATCGGGTTGTCGAATATATCCATTGACCAATGTAGTCCGCAAAATTACATAAGTCAGCAAATATCCCCTCCAATGCACATGAAGAAAAATATAAAAGATTGAGATGTTTGACGATCGACATCAGTCCGCGATCGGATCTTGTCATCATGGCTGCGCCAACGTTTGTGGATCTACAAGGATTTATTGTCGGGAGAAATTTTGTCGTGAAGGAAGCTGCGGTTCTGAGAAAAGGATCCGTACTTTCTCATTACATTTTTACATGTCCCGTACCATGGCACATGCTCACAAAATCTGAGAGATGTCAGGTTTTATGGTTGATTAAAAATCACCACGGATTATCGTGGGATGATGGACACGTTTCATATTGGAAGTCGAAACGTAATTAAACAATTACGACTGCAGTGATGAGTGCAACGGAGGAGGATGATGCGTCACCTCTCGTATACGTTAAAGGGCACGAAAAACGACAATGGCTGGCTGATATACTGGGCGATGATGCGAGAAACGATGTTATTATCGAAACTTTGGATGCAGACTATGAGGATGTAGCTTCTTTAAATAAGTTAGATGTTAAGAATAGTGTGCGTTGTGAAAATCATGTAAAAAATTGCGCTTTACAAAATGTATTTAAGATTTATAATTGGTGGTTGAAACATCATGATAATGATTCATCGAATCCATATTTATAATAAATTGATGCAATATATTTTTATCGTCTTTCTTATTCTCTCCTTTCTTTCCTTATCTATGCACGTGCGCAATATCGTGTTTCTGTACGTGACACAGCTGCCATTAGATATTGTATTTTGATTCATGGTAATACATTTAAATATTTGTTTGATAATTGAATATAGTTTTGCATTTGATAGTCGTTGATTTCCATTCATTTCCGTTCAATAGCCGTTTGGTAGCCGTTCGATGACCGTTCAATAACCGTTCGATGACCGTTCAATTGCCGTTCGACGGGCGTTCAATACCCGTTTAATGTTGTTCGACGGTCGTTTATTTCCGTTCGATAACCGTTCAATTGCCGTTCGACAGTCGTTTAATGTCGTTCAACGGTCGTTCGTTTCCGTTCAATTACCGTTCAATAGCCGTTCAACAGTCGTTCGTTTCCGTTCGACGGTCGTTCATTTCCGTTCGATGAGCGTTCGATGACCGTTCAATAACCGTTCGATCAGGGTTGATGCATTATATTGTAACGTTATATTATATCATGCTAAGTTGCATGGGAACATGCATACTTTTGTCTTACGATGCGTTTTTGGTAAAGCGATAATGATACGTCCCTATTCTAAAGTTTCGTACCGAGACAATTGTCTCCTCACAAAGTCGCGATATGATGATGTTAATATTATATTATATCATGCTGAGTTGCATGGGACCGCGTATACTTTTGTCTTACGACGCGTTTTTGATATGGTGATAATGCTACATCTCTACTATAAAATCTCGTGTCGAGACCTCGTTGCCTCGTCACAAAGTTGCAAATAGTGTGCTAGTTAAAAAGTGCCAAATTAAAAAAAGAAAAAATGGATCGCATAAATATCTATCCCGAGTGGAAGAGAAAATTTTTTGATTTGTTATGCATCGTGTTCCTGAAGCTGACGTTCCTGTGGAATGTAAGTAGTGTTTTTTGTGAATATTTTGTAAAAAATTGTGTATTTATATTAATTATATTTTTATGTAGTTCCAGGATGAAATGGAAATTCCCGGGTTTGTCAACATAGAGCGTCGACAATGGGTGCGGACGGTGCGTCGGGCTAGGAGAGAGGACTTCTCTTATATGTGGGGCGACACCCCGGAGAGTCGTCAGGTCGAAGATATTTTCGACTTGCGGCGGCTTTTCGGGGAAGAGCCCTACGATGACATAGAAGAACAGTGGGTTCAAGAAAATTGGGTTATAGAAGAAGAGGAAGAGGAGCAGGAGGAGGAAGAGGAAAGAGAACAGGAGCAGGAGCAGGAAGAAGAGAAACAGGAGGATGATGAAGAGGAGAATGAGGAAAGACAAGAGGAAGAAAGACAAGGGGAAGAAAGAGAAGAGGAATGGATTGATCGATGTGTTCTTTTTTCTTTTTATAAATCTTATCGTAATATATTTCCATTAACGCATCTTTTTTCATTTCTGTTCCAGAAGCGGCCTCCCCCTTAGCCCGGCGCATCACCCCACCCCCTATATATATTTTATATTTTTTATTATATATTTTTATTATATATTATATATTAAGTACACACACACACACACACACACAATTGTGTAATTACATACACACATTTTAATAAATTATATATTTGTAATTAAAAAAATTGCAATTATTTACACATCTTTCCCTTGCGCTCCCATCCCTTGCGCTATCTCTCTCGCGCTAGTTGTAAAGTCTCGCGCTATCTCTTTCTCTCTCGCGCGCGTTGTTCTTGCGCTATGATTCTCTCTCACACGCATTGTCTCGTGATATTATCATTCTCTCTCGCACGCGTTATCGTTCTCTCTCTTTCATATGCTCGTCGCTATCACTCACTCACTCACTTACCTTTGCGTCGTTCTTCTCCCACCTATGCGTCATTTTACAATGCGTCGTCCTTGTCCCACGTTGACGCCATCCTTGTCGCACTGTCCTCTTCACACACTTAGCGCTATCCTTTTCCCACACGTAGCGCTATCCTTCTCACACCTTCGTACCGTTCTCTTTCCACGGATCCCCCTTCCCTGCGCGATCCTTTCGTCCATCGGTCGCGCCGAGGATCCCCCTTCCCCGCGTGTGACGTCACTCACCGCGCGCGGCAATTCCTCGTTCCTCGCACGTGATGTCACTCCCCGCGCCGCGATTCCCCTCGCGCCTCACCCCCCCTAAGAGGACCTGAGTTAGAACCCGCCTAGCTATACTACTAACCCCCTATTTGATGACTTCCTAAATTGTCACCTAACATAGCTACTACTGTATCAATGAAATTAATTGGTTCATTTGCAACAGAAATAATTCCGTTTTTTTCTAAATTTCTTAAGTCATTTATTAAGGGTTTTATTATCTTTTCCCAACCAAAGGATGTGATATATTTTTCATAACATAGAAAAACAAGTTGTATATGTCCAACCTTTGACTTTAGATAAGCAGGTAAATTTCCAAGGAAACATTTTTTTTGAGGCACCTAGTGGATTACATACTTCAAGTGCATCTTGATATAATATAATTTGTAATGTATTTTTATTTCCTTGAAGAAAACTTATTTTTTATTATATCACCACTTTGTATATCAAATCACATATTATCATCACAGGAATTATTATAAGAATTTAAGCAGAACTGTCGGATATTAGAATTAGTTAATAAGACTTCTAAAGTGTGTTCAAAATTGGAATGTAATGGTAATAGTATGGTTTGTGATTGTTATCAAATCACAAATTTATTTGTATGGGCATTACGATGTGAAAAAATTTTTTTAAATAAATATTTCTTGAGTAAGTACTTCTAAGACAACCATTTACAGAACTATAAATATTTGAAAAAAAAATATGACTACTTTGAAACATATCTGTAATTCTTTTTTTAATATCATTTTGTAAATCACTATCATTTAAAGTAGTGATAAAGTGCTGTTGAGAAAGTTCAATTATATATGATAAACCATCAATTATAGCTTGCAAAGTACGTTCTGTCAAAAAATATTTTGTAAATTTAAATATAACTGCGAAATAGATCTTACATAGTCTACTGCATTATTAGAAAACTGATTTAAAGTTTCTTCTTCTAAAAATGCAACACAATTATCACTAGTATCAATACGATTATCACAATTATCGAGATCTAATTCCTTTTGAGTATCATTAGCAACATATTGTTTACACAAATTCATATTTGAGTGATGTCTACATATGTGTACTGTATAATTATTGACTGTTTTAAAAAGTGTTGTATCAAAACAATCTGGGTATCCACAATATATTCCAATTTTACTTTGCCTTATATGACGATATAAGTGACTATTAAAATCTCTTTTACTTGTGAAACAAGCATTACAATTCTTTTCTTTACAACGATAAATTACATCTATTTCTTTATAGCAATCTTTAGTATGCCATCTAAAAATATGTTTTTTGAAGTTAAAATACCTATTAAACTGTTTTCCGCAACCTTTAAAAAAACATATTATTTGTAAATGAGGTATGTTTTTATGTAAAATCTGATGTTTATTGTACAAAAGAATAGAAGGAAACATGGAATTACACATTTGACATTTAAACATTTTTTCTTAAAATATTAGTTTTACCTCATCACAAAAGAAACGATGAAATTAGATGCAAAAGAAATGTAGAAGCAAAAGGGAAAAAATTGCCGTATTTTATCCAAAAGTAACTGTAACAAATTTATTACAAGAATTACAAAAAAATAATAAAATTTTGTCGGTTTCACACATCAATATAAATCAATTTTAATTGTTTCATTATCATATATTTCTATAAAATAAATATTATTTTTTTATTTCATTATTTTCTCTATTTGTAATAAAATAACAGTGTGAATATTTTAGTGCAAGATTTATATATGCATATAGAATTTTAAAAAATATGATAAAGAACAATATGCATACTACTTTTCATAAAGTCATTTCAGTGAATGTGTATATATGAATTAATGTTGATGTAAATATTGAAGTGCGTAATATAATTATGTATGTATTTGTGTTCATGTATGATGTACATTTGTGATGTATGTGTCTGCGTGTGAGCAGTATATGTCTATTCATAATGCGCATTATGCATGATCTATAACGTGACCATCACATCTAATACAACAATTTTTGTATAAATACTTTTTTTAATAAATATTTTTCTGTATAAATACTTACTTTTCTTTTGAGGTTTTCTATAAACTTATTCTTCAATTTAACGTCGGTATTGCGGGTTTGCCTTAAGAACGTTAACTATTAACGTATTATTAGCCTGTATTTACGCACAAAGAGACAGCACACGTTCTTTTTGCATGAACCTGTTTGTGCAGGCTCGTCGTACATACTCACACGCGATACGCACAGAACGCCATCACAGTATGTCGATAAGTGATGACTCTTAACAGATAGCGCGGCAACGCGATGTGCGACACGCGATTTTCGATTGTTCGAAAGACGGCATGTACAGCCGGTATCGCTGAACGCGGCAATATCATCGATATATAGAATGGACTGAGCGTCGCGATAGGCAAGCCAGCGCTCGTTATAAAAAGAAAAACGGGAGGTCTATGTTTGCCTTTCTTGCTAGCAACTCAATTTTTTTCTATATATCGATGAAAATTACCAATGAGATGCTAGCAAGAGAGTGTCGAATTGTCTAACCTAGAGTTCTTAATTTAAGTTGCAACATAAATAAGCTGAAGGAGTTACATATGACTGTAAATTTACAATTATTTATTTTATTTATATAATAAATACTTTTATTAAAAATTTTAGTAAAAATGCAACTATAATGTGTGAAATTATCATATAGTATGCAATATTATCATATGCTATAGATACTATAAGAAAAGTATGTAAAATTACATACATAATTAGTGCAACAATTACGCTATTTATAACGAAAATATATAAATTCATGTACTTTTACAAAAATTAGTTATTTTACTCTTTATTGTGTAAATATTCGTTTACATTTGATAAGAAATTACAAGGTTAAAAGTATAATTTTTAAATTTTATATAAATGTTACAAAAAATTGTACATTTACGTAAAATCCAAAAATTACACTTTTAAGGGGATCCCTCAGTGAACGGCGAACTTTTACGGGATAGCGCCCTCATTTAAGTGTAATTAAAATTGTCGATAATACCGACAATTTTAATTTACCATTACCGACACTTTTAATTTACCACATTACCGACATTATACATGTGATTTAGGCTGATGGCAGAGAACTCTGCCATCAACCTTATACTTGCTATAAAGTACAATTTCTAATTGTATCAACATGTTGAAATCACAGCATCGTGTATTTATATTTTTCTATTATATCGCGTGCATGCTCATATTTAATCGTAGATAAGCATAGATAATAGAAAAACATATTATAGATGTTTGTGTGTCTTATCACATGTATAATTGGAATACAATTTCATAATTGTTCGTGGCTAATGTGTTTTCTCATAAGAGCAATAACAATTGGCCATTTGTATACATGTAAATATTTATATATTTGTAATAGAAATTTACAAACATTTACAATATATTGCCTCTATATTACAGAGAATAATAAATTTTTACAATATTCTACATTATAGAAAATATAGAATATAGAAATATAGAAATATAAAAATATATAAAAATATAGAATGGGCCCCTCCATCGCCCATTCCCGTGAGAACGCAACCAATATTTTATTTTTCGTCTCTCCGATTAAAATTTATAATGATTGAGACATCTTTTTTCTCAATACTTTGAATATTATGAGAGAGATTTTTCGAATATCATTTCTTTTCACTGTGGAAAATGTAGCAGTTTATTACCTTCTATAATTTCAAAAAGTGCTCTCTCATGCATTTTACATTCTTGGAGTATTTTTCCTCGCAAGGATTGTCTCCTAAAGCTATAGTTGTGGCGAAAGCCGCTGCATAAATCCCACAACATATGCCATCAGGTTATGTTTGAACCTTTTCAAAAATAATATTATTTTGGCTTATTGTAGGATAACGCAGATGTATATAATTTTTCTTTTTATCTACCAACTTGTATGTACAGCCAGGTAGACTGTCATATACGCGAAGTTTGGTTCCATCAAAGAAAATGCATCGCCAATGATCGCTACAATTTCCACCAATAATTTGTAAGCTTTTATCGCTGCGACTAGGTTCAATTATGTGAGGATATTCTAAGTATAACACACTTTGTGTTTCAAAGCAAGAAGTCTCTCTTACAATGCGTAAAAATAGATCTAGCGATTCGTCATTTAATTTACTATTTATGGGCAAAACATTCTTTTTCACTAATAAGAGAGAAGACGTCACATTATCTAACATCTTTCTCTGTCTTGTCACATCATCCTCAGTTAAATCTCGTTTTTCGTTCGAGTAATTGGTTATGATGTAATCATCATCTTGTTCTATTTCTGGAGTAACAGTAGCAGTATTGCTCGATAAAACGTCCAGTTTTAATCGTTTACTCCCTTCGGTAACATTTTTTCTTTTTATGTAATTTTGCGTATTATTTACAGCAATTCTTGTTTTGCATGCTTCTTCCTTAGCTTCCATAATGTATCGTGGCTCTCTAATTGGCATATGTCTGTTATGCCGGCTATCCAAGATTTCTGGAAGCATACATTCGTTATAAAAACGTGTTAGTAACGGTAGAATCCGATTTATCCAAAATGTATTATCTCTACTAACACGTATTGCTTTTAAGCTTTGTGGTGACCATACAGCGAAAATACAATAATCTCGTTGTGTTATATTTAACTGACCCTGAACTTGATAGAAGAATCGATGATTTCGATTCATTTTCTCACGATTTTTTTTATCAAAAATGCTTTTCAATTGAGGCAATGTTTGTGTTACGTCCGATGGACGTCGTGATTCTTTTCTTTCTTTGAAGCTTTACAAAAAACTATACGATAACCATGTGCGCGGGTAACTCTCGGCGATATCCAAAAATCAAGGAAACGAAAAATAATAAATGAGCCTAGACTACGCGGATAGCATGTCATTATAAATAGAAAAATTCCACTAAAATAAAGAACTGTAATAAAATCGAACTTGCATATGTTTACAGTTGGGACGTCCGTTAGAACCATTGGAACTCTAGTAACAAAGCGATCCTTCTTAAGAATCGCACCAACTATAAACATATGTATATCTAACCATTGCAGCGGATATCTGAGACCGAGAGACTTGAAGCAAAAAAAAAATAAACAAGAAAAGCTAGAGCTAAGGATGGTCAGTCGTTGGAACTTAAAAATTTTAAACAAAATCGGAACCAGAGCCGCAATAAAAATTTTATAGCGCTCCACACGTGGAGCTATGAAAACAGAAACCCTTCAGGGCTGCAGAATCTTAAGCGGGCAATCAAAAAGAAAGGGAAAACTAAACAATTCGCCTGGCCACCCTTAAGCGCTAGCCGAAACGCGAAAAGACTCTCGCAAGTCATAAAATCTGTCCGCTAAGCTCCCACTCTCTGCTGGATAGAGACAAATTTTGGAACCAAAGGGCCAGCCTATTACAATCTTAGAACCGCCTTTCCCTCCAAAATCAGCCTCCTTGTTCTTAAGAAGGGGACAACCGAAATTATCTCATTCGCCCAAAAGGGATTCCCACTATCCAGAAAAGAGGAGTAATAACTTAAAAATGCAAGCGCAAGGTGCGACGCGAGCCATTAACACTCCACTTGACAGTTCAGTACGCTAATTCTTCCGACGAGCAGCGGTGCAGTTGACAGTTCAGTTCACAGTTCCAGTTAAGATTCAGTCATTCAATTTTAAAATTATATAGCCTCGGGGATCCTTTTTTCTTGCATTATGCAATTGAGTTATTAATCTGATTTATATCACAGTGAAAATGATTTTGTTAACATTTAATTGTGCATCGTGTGAATTTTCTGATGAACATCTCCATTACCCAGCTCTTCATGTTATAAATCTCCGACCTCAGCCATTGCAATTTTATCAACGCACTCATTTTTGTGATCCCAACGAGTTGTGAGTAAAATTGAGTAGTTTTTATTTTCTCCCTTTCCCATATCTTACTATCTCACAATTTAAAATCTATGTCTGACAAATAATTTTAAAAGGTTTAATAACCATTAAATTTTTACTAATTACTATCAATCAATCAATCCTTGTCTCACCTCTCCTCCAGTCTCATTCCTTGTTCTTCCTAATTCGTCTGGAATCTCCGTAAGGCGGTTCGCGAACAAGTCCTTATTTCCCCTTCCCATTCGATTGGCGATTGCGAAACGATCTTTAGATAATTAAAGAGTTTGAGTTACAGATCTTTAAAATAATAAGAGTTTAATCAATAATACTCTCGATCAGTTAGAATTCCATAGTAACCATCAATAGTAATTTATCGTTAACAGTTCAATTCCCCTCTCCATATAACTTATCTATTCGTTGCGGATTTCAGAATTGGAATTCATGAATATTCCTCTTATCTATTCGTTGCGGATTTCAGAATTGGAATTCACGAATATTCCTCTTATCTATTCGTTGCGGATTTCAGAATTGGAATTCACGAATATTCCTCCTATCTATTCGTTGCGGATTTCAGAATTGGAATTCACGAATATTCCTCCTATCTATTCGTTGCGGATTTCAGAATTGGAATTCACGAATATTCCTCCTATCTATTCGTTGCGGATTTCAGAATTGGAATTCACGAATACTTCCCTACTCTCCAAAAATTCTTTACAGCAATCTATCCCATTAGTTTCCTTTAATCTTCTTCCCAATATATAAATATATATATATACATATATAATTATTTCTTCAAATTGTGACCGGATATATTTCAAATGAAGGGATTAAACGATAAATAAACCTTAAAGATCGTTTCTTGATAGAGACCTAATATACCTGATCGATCATCTATCTTCATCAATAATTACCGTATCTAAATCGCGTATCTTCAATTTTATTAGTGTCGCCTCACAATTCGCGGTCAAACATAAAGACTTGGCGAATCTCTTATCTTAATTTTATTATTGTATTTTAATTTAGACCTGTGTTTCAACGAATTTAGAAAATTTTAATTCTAACTATAACACATATGCGCAAGCGACGAATTCTATAGTCCCCTTAATGAGTAAGCGTTATTCATATTTTTTGTTACACATTCACTTTTTATTTTGTTTTATTTCTTATATTATATTAATTATATGTATATTGTATTAACCAGTCAGAATTTAATTCTTAACGTAAATTCTTCCCTGTATATTCTGACTGATGACCTCCGAACGATTGTAACATCCGCGAGAATATATACATACACACACAGATACCCACTCACGCATACCTACAACTGCTAAGATGTATTTTTCTTTCTTTATTTTTGCATAATATATGTATTTTTTTTCACGCGATGTGTAATTTAATTGTTTAACCCATTCACTTCTATAAATCCTAAGATCGCATTAGGTCCCATCCCGCGTAACAAGGATTAAATTCCTTTGCCGAAAAGGGACCACCGAACGAATAGGCTTAAAAACGCAGCGTTAAAGAGACCTTCGGTCGCCGACCTTTTTTTTTTTTTTTGCGGGAGAGGGGGAAAATGCATTTACGCACCCCCCGGACCCCGTAGTCCGGGGAAGTGTTGGACTCGGCCTATCTAACGGCCACTACCAACTAAAAACCCCCTCTCCATGCATCGTCCGGTAATGACTGGATTCCCGGTGGTACCCGCTTTCGCATCAACCCACTGTGGAATCCTTCGTGTCAGCTGGGTTTTACACCCTCTCCTCCTATCCGGGCTTCCGTAGTCCTGTGTAGTGTGTGTATGTGTATGTATGATGTACGTGTGGGTGAGTGACAGAATGAGAGAGTGTAAGTCTTGTGCGTGTTATTGAATGGTAGTATGTATGTGTATGTGTGCATGTAAATGAAATGAATGAATGAACCTAACCCTTCCCCCTCTTTCTACCCCTTAATCCCCCCTACCCCCATCCCTCTCCTTCGCCAACCCAACCTCCCATCCATTGGCCCCTTTTTCGATAGTGTCCCTGTAACAAGTGTCAGTGTACTCGTGTGGATGATAGGTGAATGAGTGAGTGGATGGTTACCGTGAAATAGTGAAATAGTTGTAAGTGTAGTGTTGTACGGACTTGGTTGTCGTTACAAGGTAGTTGTATTGACTTCATCGGGATTTCGTCATAAACGTTAGTTAGTAATTAGTCTTCATCGAGTATTTGTCGCTCTCTTTCTCTTTCATCGTCCTCCTTAATTAACATTACTGTTTCGGCGAACGTGACGAGAGCCTCCCAACATTCCTCTAAATCAACGATTTTTGAGACTACGGTACTTAAAGATAGATCGTCTCCAATGACACTCTTCAACGTTTCTCTTTCCTCGCTCCAATTTTCGCACCTGGCGAGAGTGTGTTCGGAGGAATCTTCTTCTCGCTCGCAAAATGGACAGAAAGCTGAGTCCGCTTTGCCTATTCTCAGTAAATAAGTGTAGAAACATCCATGACCCGTTAATAATTGGGTCATGTGAAAAGTTGTGTCGCCATATTTTCTATCTAGCCATCTGTCCATAACTGGTAGGATGGCTCTGCATGTTCTCACGCCAGCCACATTTTCTCTTTGGAGATATATCTCCCATTGCCTTCTAAGGAGAATCGTTTCTTCTTTCTTAATCTCCTTTTCGTCGCTCTTGCTCCACATGTCGTTTCTTTTTAATTCCTGGACTCTAAGAAAGACCCTCTTATAATATGATGTCGCTAGGAAGGTAGGAGGCATCCTTGCGAAGAGCAGAGCAGCGTCTGCCGAAATTGTGCGATATCCACATATAATTCTAATCGCCATCATTCTTTGGATTCTCATTAATTTAGCCTTGATCTTAGGATTTGTAGTGGCGTCGCTCCAAATGGGCGCCCCATAATTTATTATAGAATTGAGGACGTGTCCGTACAAGCGTCTCTTCTTCTCTTTAGGACCTCTAAGGTTTGGCATAAGATTCGGTCGCCGACCTGTGTCAGGCCCTTCACATTCGTTCGACCCGATCCATACACACGCCCGAATAAAGTATGTCACGGGGTAAGTAGGTTGCGTCCTTCCATACGGCCCATCCATTCCAGGGTCTGGACGTAACATTTGTATGGCTTCTTCCGCAGTTAAATGCTCTGCTGACAGAGGACATTTTATCTCTACCACACCATCCTCGTCAATAAGCCCATCGGGAGTAGCACCTAAGCAAGGATTTTCACGATCAATGAAAAATCCACAAGCTTTTATTTCCTTATTTATTTTTGCAGCTAATTCTTTTATCGCGATTTTCTCATTATCGCGACCATATTTCATAGCTGAGGTGTCAACTACTGAAGGAAATAAAGTACTTTTGACAACTGCTGCGCAGGACGTCATTGGTCTCATGCGACATACAGTTCCAAAATTTGAAGCCGTCAACATTTCATTTCTCAATACGTGCCACAATTCCGATTCACTTTGATATATAGTATCACGCTCAATTTGGTACCAATTTTTCCCGTTTTCGAACAACTTCCTTATATGATTTTGACGAAGTTGTTCGAATACATCGGGTGCAAGATCTGGTTTTTGTGATTGCGGGCCATAATGACGATCTAATCTTGATTTTTGATTGAATTTCTTCTTCCTTCCACTTACTTCTCGACATTCTCTAGTTCTTGTAATTTTTATTTTTCGTCGCTCTTCTAGATTTTCAATAATGGAAGGAACATTATTGCATGCTTTTATATATTTGCGTGAGAATTTGTTGCGTATTATGTTGTACAACTGCTCCCGCAATTCTAGCATTATAAGAGCCCCGTTTACCAAAATGAATGCGTTTACCGCCTATTTCTTTACAGATTATTGAATTGAATAATTCTGTAGGATTGTTTGTTAAATTAAATAACAAACTATCAGAATAAGCGCTCAAATACGCGACAGCATTCTCTATTTTTGGATAGAGACCATGCGTCTTCAAATATGGAACATAATTTCCCTTTGCATTTTGTGAACACATACGACCGCGTTCTTTACATCGTTTATGCTCACCAAACACATGACTAGGAATATTTAATATGTCGTTTTGTAATTCCGTAGCCTTGCGATGATTAGATAACTTTTTTTCTCTTTATACAGCAGCTGCCTCTATCACTTCTTTTCGAATATTTAAAATATTATTTTTTACAATATTTCGTAGCTGTACAAAGCCACGCATTCTTTGAGTTTTAGGTTGCGTAGTCTCTACTACAGCTTTCAGTTTTTTACATAAATTACGAAGTAGATGATTAATGCATTCAATTTTTCTTACCGTTATCATCTGTTCGTGATACGGTCTGCTGTTTAAAATAGATTGATATACGTTGCTGTCACCATCGGCAACAACAGTTTTGTAAATTAGTCCATGCATTTCGAGACTTTTAAAACCTTCTGCAATGGCATCGCTCTCCATGCTCGTGGAACTTGCATTGCGATCAAAGTTCTTGTACCATCGGTGCGCTTTAGATTCGATACCATTCCGCTCCGCCATTTCACAAATCGCGCAAAATTTATTGCGAATGCCAACGAAAAGAATTTTTCTTGTGCGGAAACCGATTATGGCACCAACACCAGAAGGTGAATCGTAGGCAGTACCGTATGATCTTTTCATCCAACTACCATCCGCTACAACAGTTATGTACGGGATACCGTTAATAGTCTCGTTTTTTTTGAGAGCGAGTTGCCTCTCATTTTGGCTCATTTTCGTACTTTCCATAGCGGTTTTCTCAAAATCATCAACTATATTTTCTCTATATTTAATGTATGTATTCTCAGACATACTGGGAATATTCATAGTTGCACATAACTCTTGCAGCTGGAAATGACCGATTCCAGTCGTAATAGTTCCAGCTACAACAGCTGTATTGATGTCTAAAACATCTTCCGATTCTCTCGGTTCTGACCATATGTTATCTTCGCAATTGCACATTTGGCATTTGAAGAAGATCAGTGCGTCAGTAATCCACTGCGACGAGAACGGACGAGTTTCCAATCTTTAAATTGGCACTCTATTACTCGCGAATGGTTGTCGAATGTCCTATGTATCTCTTTCCATAGAAAAGAAAAGTCGACAATGCAACGGCCTTCAGGCATGCTTTCTTGGATACGATTTATATCCAAAGCGCCTTTGTCGATAACAAAATTGTTATCCTCGCAATGTTCAATTTTTTCGTACATACCTTCATTTTCTGTTTTATAATTTTGCTCCTCTTCTTTTGGGCACTGCTCTACTCCGGTGTTGATCTTAAAATTCATTACATCAACAAATTGAGGATGTAACGATTTGTCATTAACACCATGAGTGAACTTGCTATTTTTTTCTTTCTCCGCCTGTTTTTTCAATGTCAGTCGTCTGAAAATAAATATTTACAATATAATGAATACATCTTTATAAAATGTTATTACAATTAGAAAAAATCTATATTATAATCTCTAATACAATCTACATTTTATTATATAAATATAATATACAATAAATACATTTTATCAATTTTGTATTTTTCTTGAAATAAGTTTAACCTGAAGAATTGGAACCGTTCTTTGCTTTTCTTCTATTTCTAAATAGTTCATCTTATAAATAATGCGGTATAAAAGAAAGTTTCATTTATTCTTAGTTTTAAACCAAAAAACTTCATCAAGCAATTGAAAATTGAAGATTGAAATAAGAAACAGTTGTAAATAATAATGGAATTTAAATTTAATTTATTTCGAATTTAAATTAAAATGTCTAAATCTTTCTTACATTTTAAAAATATTTTAAAAAAACCGCATTTCTTATAAGGTGACAGAATATTTTATCTATGTATGTACTAAGCACTATAGATGCTTTTTGTCTAAAGTCAGCATACGAAAACGTCTCTGGCATTTTATATAACAGTCAGCTCACGAATAAATGCCTCTGACTTTATAAAAAAAAGATGCCAGCCCACGAATAGATCGCCTTTGGCTTTATAAGAAAAAATGCCAGCCCACGAATAGACCGCCTCTGGCTTTGTAAGAAAAAATGCCAGCCCACGAATAGATCGCCTCTGACTTTGTAAGAAAAGATACCAGCCCACGAATAGATCGCCTCTGGCTTTATAAAAAGAAATGCCAGCCCACGAATAGACCGCCCCTGGCTTTGTAAGAAAAGATACCAGCCCACGAATAGACCGCCTCTGACTTGTAAGAAAAAATGCCAGTCCACGAATGAAACGCCTCTGGCTTTAAAGTTATGACATGCATTGAATAAGCAAAGAACTATTCCTACTTTCCAGGTTCTGTAACTTCAATTTAACAGTAATAATAGTATATAATATATAATTTTTATCTTATCTTTGTAACCTATGTATATTATACTAATAGAAGGTTTAATATTTACATTTTTCGCTTAGGAAACTACGTGCCATAACTGTTGAAACGCTATCTGAAGCTAAAACTAAGATAGTAGTATCACAATGTCAATTTGAAAATCAATTTAATAATAGCGAAACTAATATATATATATTTAGAACTGCTGCAGAGATTTTTTTGCAACATATTTTTACAATGATTCTAACTATACGTAATAGTACCTGTTGAAGCATTATTTAGTTTAAATAGGTTAATGCATTTATTCAAACATGGCGCGTTAATTTAATTACTAGGGCGTTAAAGTGCGTGGCGCTTCAGTCACTAGCGGGGCGAGCGCTGCAGTCGTTGTCTGGCACGAGCGCAGTCGTTGTCGTTACACGAGCGAAATTTGTAAGCAAAAGATAATAAAGCAGTTTCGTTTTCACCAACAATTGCATCGAAATTAACCATTTTGTTAATCAAAAACATTTGGCGCCCAACGTGGGGCTCGAGAATAAGTAAGAGCCACGGAAAAACAGTTCAAGCAGTGAAACATTAGAGGCGTTCGCATATTGCATATAATCAAAAAAAATGGCGGAATTGAAAAGGCTAAAAACAACACGTGCGCAAATAAAAGGACAAGTAACGCGAGTAAACACATTTTTGAGCTCGAAGCAAAATATAACTTTTGAGTAAGCGCAATCGCGATATGACAAATTGCAAGAATTATGGACAGCATTCAATGATACACAAACACAGATAGAGATTACGAGAACAAAGGATGACGAACAGTTGGAACAAATCACGCAGGAGGAAGAGGGAGAAAGGATTGTTTTTGAGGATTGCTACTACCAAACATTAGACATAAGCTGTTCCATTATAGCAGCAACACGATCTCCCGTGAAGGTTCCACAGAACGTACAAGAGGATATAGCACAGACAGGTAATATAGATGTAAAATTGCCTACGTTAAAACTGCCTATATTTGCAGGAGAGTACGATCAGTGGATGTTATTTAAAGACGCATTCACATCTCTCATACATGATAATAGCAAGTTGTCACCAGTGCAAAAGTTTCAATACTTACGCAGCGTATTGAAGGATGAGGCTTTACAAGCAATAAGTGGGCTAACGACGTCAGCAGAAAATTACATGGCGGCATGGGATTTATTGAAAAAGCGTTATGAAAACAACAAGTTAATTATAAATAAACATTAAATTTCTTGATGTCGGCTCTCAAATATAAAAGTGATATTAATATTCGGGAATAAGAGCCCATCGCGGATGATACAATGATCAAGACTTTTACTTGGAATAATCTCTTGGTTTGAGATTTAATTCCAAAAAATTCATCATGTATATTTACGCTTTAGGGTGAAAAAAAAGCATCTTTACACTTAGTGTCTTTAGGCAATGAGAAAAGTATCGGATCGAAAGGGTCTGAATAGCTCAGTGGTAAGAGCAATCGCCCGGCAAGCGAAAGACTCGGGTTCGATTCCCGATTCAGCGACTTTCGGACCGATATTTTTCTCGCCTACTTCCATCTAGGGGGGTTAGAGGGGAATTTTTTGGAATTAAATCTCAAACCAAGAGATTATTCCAAGTAAAAGTCTTGATCATTGTATCATCCGCGATGGGCTCTTATTCCCGAATATTAATATCACTAATTATAAATAGTCACTTGTCAAGATTATTAGATTTTCCTGCAATTACAAAAGATAAACATGTATCCTTGAAACAATTTATCATGCATATTCGTACACATTTAACAGCATTGGAAGTTTTAAAACAGCCGGAAATTCAATGGAGTACTATAATTATATTTCTCGCAAGAAGTAAACTAGATTATCATTCTCAACGAGAATGGGAAGAAGAAGTAGGACAAAGAGGAACAGAGTACATGCCCACGACAGAAGAATTTCTTGATTTCTTAAGTGAAAGATGTCGCACCTTAGAGATGTTGGACAGTAGCAAAAACCGATCAGAAATAATGCTAAAGAGTAACGTAAAGAGAAATGACAAACGTATAACTTTGGCAACGATTTCGCAAGTATGTCTCGTGTGCAAAGAAAGTCATTGTTTATTCAACTGCCCAGAGTTTCTAAAGCAATCTACACAGGATCGTCTCGCTACAGCAAAGGTGCATCAATTGTGCATTAATTGTTTGAAAGCAGGCCACTATGCAAGAAACTGTAAATCATCAAAGTGTCGCAAATGTGCTAAAGCTCATAATACTTTGTTGCACACAGAGCAAGTAGATTTATCTAAAGAACTTCAAGCTCAAGACTCTTTGAAGAAGAATTCAGAGGAAGTCGTATTCATGCATTGTACCAGAAAGAAATAGCATAAAAATTTAAGGCAAAATGAAATAGAGGAAGTAAGATTAAAACCAGCTACTCAAGTCATCTTATCAACTGCTCAAGTGTACATACGTGATGTAAAAGGCAACAGACACATCTGTAGAGTTTTGTTGGATCCTGGGTCGCAATCCCACTTTATTACAGAAGCGTTAGCGCAAAAATTACAACTACCGCTTAGAAAGGAATCATTTGCAGTCAATGGCATAATGCGTAATGAGGTGGAAATAGGAAAGGTCACCAAGGTACAAATTGAATCGCGACATTCTGGATTTAAAGCAGACTTAGATTGCTTGGTACTACCATATATAACGGAAAGGCTACCGCAAATTAAAATAGATAAGAAGCTTCTCGACAAACCAGAAGATCATCGATTGGCCGATCCAGCATTTGATAAGACAGGTAAAATCGATGTGTTAATAGGAGCAGGTCTATTTTGGAATATTTTGTGTGTAGGGCAAATAAAGAAGGCACGAGGACATCCTACTTGGCAGAAAACACAACTTGGGTAGATTATAGGTGGTGAGATTATCAGTCCAAAAGTTAGCACAAGTACAACTTCATTCTCGCATTTAGTGACCAATCAAGCTTTAAAAGAGCAAATAGAGCAATTTTGGACGCAAGAAGAGATAACTGAACCCAGAAGGCTTAGCACACTGGAAAGACATTGTGAGGAGTACTTTAGCAAAACAGTCTCTAGAAATTCGCAAGGAAGATTTATAGTACGCTTGCCAAGAAATCAGTCAGTAACGCTTGGCGAGTCAAAAGCGCAAGCTACGAAGAGATTCTATGCATTGGAACGACGTTTTAAAAGACAACCATCGTTAAAATCGGAATATGTACAATTCATGGAAGACTACGAGAGACGTGGACATATGAGTCTGTCATTACAAGAGGATGTAAAAAAATATTTGTATTTTCTTCCACATCAGCCAGTGATCCGTCCAGATAGCCTCACCACGAAGCTGAGAGTTGTGTTTGATGCTTCAGCAAAGACAGATAACAACAAATCATTGAACGATATGCTGTATCTCGGACCTAACTTGCAAGCTGATTTACTACACATTTTAATAAGATTCAGGATATATAAATACGTGCTTACAGGAGACATCGCTATGATGTTCAGGCAAATTTTAGTAGCGCAAGAAGATCTTCATTGGCAGCTGATCCTTTGGAGAAAAGACGAAGAGGATCCACTGAATACGTTCACTTTGAACACAGTTACATATGGCACTACTTGCGCACCATTTCTGGCGATGCGCTGTTTGAAACAGTTAGCAGAAGAAGAAGGTGGAAATTTCCCATTAGCAAAACCAGTTTTAATGTCCGACTTTTACATGGATGATGTGTTAACAGGAGCAAATACAGTAGCAGATGCCATTGCTTTGCAAAAACAGCTCACTAATCTCTTAGCCAAGGGACAATTTCATCTAAGGAAATGGAGATCGAATAATGAGAAAATCTTGGATCATTTACTAGAAGACAGTAAGTCAGATGATTCATTAATATTGAGCAGCAAGACTTCGTTAAAAACTTTAGGCGTTTTATGGAATCACAAAGAAGATTTTTTACAATACAATACGAAGAGTATCGGAGGAAGGAAGATAACTAAGCGTGTTGTTCTGTCAGAAATAGCACAGATATTTGATCCCTTGGGTCTTATTGGACCTATTTTGATAGTGGCAAAGGTCATCATGCAGCAGTTATGGTGCCTTAATATTGAATGGGATGAAAGTTTACCTCAAACCATTCATAGTAAATGGAAGAGTTTCCAATCATCTTTAGAAAGTCTTAATGACTTAAGGATACCTCGTCAAATAAAGAATCCGCATTCTTCAGAAGAAATAATTATTCATGGATTTAGCGATGCTTCAGAGAAAGCATATGGAGCTTGTTTGTATGCAGTTACTTATGACGAAAATGGCAAACCCTCTTGTCATTTAATCTGCGCTAAAACAAGAGTAGCCCCGTTGAAGGTTATGACTATTGCCAAATTAGAGCTTTGTGCTGCTCTACTATTAGCAAGACTTTGTAAGACGGTTCACGAAGCTATAGGAAACAAGATCAAGGAGATACACTTATGGAGTGACTCTACTATTGTAATTGGATGGATACGTACCTGTCCTAGTACCTTGAAGACTTTTGTAGCAAACCGAATTTCAGAGATTCAAACGCTTGGTTTGCAGGAAGTGTGGCAACATGTTTCTTCGTCAGAAAATCCGGCAGACATTTTGTCTAGAGGAACAACCATTGAAGATTTGAAAAGCAATGAATTATGGTGGCATGGACCTAAATGGCTAAAAGAAGAAGGTCCTTGGCCTGAGCAACCTAGTAACGAGATAGAGTTGCCAGAGAAAAAAACTGTTGTTAACTTTGCAGCAGTACAATCAAGTTCACATGTATTACCTGATATATCTTCGTTTACTAAACTATGTAGGATTGTAGCTTATTGTTACAGGTTCATAAAACGATGCAGAAAAGAAACACTCATGGGCCAAGCCTTTGCCGTCTTTGAATTGGACCAAGCAGAGAAGACAATCATAAAGTTAGTTCAGAAGGAAGCCTTTCCACAGGAGCTTGCCTGTTTGCAGAGCAATCAAGCTATCAACAGAAATAGCAAACTCTTAGCACTCGATCCATTTTTGAATAAAGAAGATTTAATCTGTGTAGGAGGTAGATTACGTCATGCGGAGATGTCAGAAAGAGCCAAACATCCAATCGTGCTACCAGGCAAACATTGTGTAACTAGATTAATATTCAAGGCGGAGCATATCCGATTACTTCACTGTGGAGCGGAACAATTATTGGCATCTGTAAGACAAAAATATTGGGTTCTATCAGGAAGAACAGAAGCTCGTAGAACTACTAGATCTTGTTTGAATTGTTTTCGTTTACATCCAGCAAAGATACAAGTTAAAATGGGAGATCTACCAAAATCAAGAGTTACCGGATTCTTACGTCCATTTGCAATAAGTGGAGTGGATTACGCAGGTCCATTGCGTGTAAGAGAAAGCAGAAAACGAGGAAGAGTACATATTTCTAAGGCTTACGTCGCTTTGTTTGTCTGCTTCAGTACCAAAGCAGTTCATTTAGAATTAGTTACGGATCTGACAACTGAAGCTTTTATGGCAGCTTTACGACGCTTCACCGGAAGACGTGGCATTTGTTCACACTTATACTCGGATAATGCTACTAACTTTGTTGGCAGCAGGAGAGTTAAAAGAAATATATGAGTTCCTGAGTCAACAAAAGGAAACTATACAAGAAGAATTAACGAAACTAAAAATTAATTGGCAATTTATTCCCCCAAGAACTCCTAATTTTGGAGGATTGTGGGAGTCATCGGTAAAAAGTATGAAGAAACACTTTTACGCAGTGACCAAGGGTCTTATATTAACTTTAGAGGAGTGTTATACATTGTTAGTCGAAATTGAGGCGGTCTTAAATTCACGCCCATTGACTGCTCTATCTACAGATCCAAAGGACTTATCGTTTTTAACGCCATCACATTTTCTAATTGGCGATTATATGATGCAGCCAGCTCAGAGGAGTTATTTAGATATTCCTGACAACAAATTGAGTAGATGGCAGCATATACAGAAGGTTCGTTAAGACTTCTGGATTCGTTGGCAAAGGGAATATTTAACAGAACTACAACGCAGACAAAAATGGACCACCGGAGACGAGACTATTAGAAAGGGAACTTCAATTCTCTTAAGGGAAGATCACTTACCGTCTCTACAATGGGCGATTGGAAGAGTTCACGAAGTGCATCCAGGACCAGATGGTAAAATAAGAGTAATAACAGTAAAACTGCTAAAGGACAATATAAACGATCAGTGCGAGATGCTTGTCCTATACCAATGGACAATGTTACAGAGTATTCTTAATTTCTACTCTTTTAGTTTGTTTCATATTTACTTATGTTTATTCTTGTTTATATCCTTGTCATTAGTTTATTGTCATGTTTATTGCGTTATTTAGTCATTGAAATTTAATTTGAAAGAACCTTTCAAGGGGGGCGGAAATGTTGAAGCATTATTTAGTTTAAATAGGTTAATGCATTTATTCAAACATGGCGCGTTAATTTAACTACTAGGGCGTTAAAGTGCGTGGCGCTTCAGTCACTAGCGGAGCGAGCGCTGCAGTCGTTGTCTGGCACGAGCGCAGTCGTTGTCGTTACACGAGCGAAATTTGTAAGCAAAAGATAATAAAGCAGTTTCGTTTTCACCAACAATTACATCGAAATTAACCATTTTGTTAATCAAAAACAGTACCGGTATTATTAAGTTTATTGTCAAATTAATTGTGTGATAACACTCCTAGCTTTAACTTCAAATAGCGTTTCAAAATCAACAGTTACGGCGCAAAATGAAAAACATATACATTAGATTAATTCACACGAAAATATTAGGCACAAAAAGATTCCGTATATTGGGACATTTTCAATATATTATTTGATTGTTTATCATACGAATATAACTCATTTTATATTATATAATGTGTTCAATTTTCAGATTTAAAAATACAAAAAGTCAAATTTCTTTAGGTCAATGCGTTTTATAATAAAAAATTATATATTTTTCAAATAGAAATTTCATATAAATTTTATTCTTATAATATTCTATTATTCTTATAATATGATGGTGACAAAATGTTTCAGAAACTAGAAATAAAAGATTTTTTTATAAAATCACAAAATGATCATTTTATTTGTTTTAATAAAATACTAATTTTTTTAATCAAGTATTTATAAAGTACTTATTTTTTTGATAAAATATTTTTTTCAAAAATAAAGTTTGAAATGAGTATAATATATATTCTTTTCATATATTTTCATATATAAGTGATATATTAAATCTATCAAATATATTTCATCAAATATATCGTATCACGATTGTTATTTATAAATTGGAAAATCGTATTCTCCAAACTGCAAATTCTGTTAGTATTGCAATATCAATTTTATTCCTATTTCATTACAACACTTCTTATTGGTTTTTCTCAGTGCTGTATTATTAAGAATTGCTGTAAACTGTCTAATGTGTTTAACTATTATTATTCCCCGTAAATTTTTTATGGCGTTAAAATGCGGGGGGGGGACGCAATTTCATAAATATCATTTTCTGTTAAAAGTTTATTTCGCACTGTTACAATACGTTGCTGTATAACGCAGCTGTATACAGGGTGGGCCATTTTAATCCGTCCACGGGAATATCTCCTCAGGTAGGGGCGAAATTGTTGCAAATTGTTGCAAATTACATATTTTTTTTTAAAAACAACTGTGTTTTCTTTACACCAATTTATTCCTCTCATTATTTTGTACATAAAAGTATGGTAAGATAATCGAAAAATGAATATTTTACTAGATATTTTATCGTTTATGTAATATTGAAAAATTATTTCAAGCCTCATAACTCGAAAAGCACTCAATGAAAAAATACTTTATTATAGTGTTTTGGAAAGCTCTCGAGGTAAGCTATAAGAATAAGTAATAAAAAATAGGGGGTTCCATTTAAGAAATTAAAGATGACCTTCACGTGAGTTTCGAACGACTATCCAAGATTAAATCAATGACGCCATCTTATATCCCCCTCGAAACCATAAAACTTTTGTCTGAGGCATTTTCCGCTATCGCCCCTACCTGAGGAGATATTCCCGTGGACGGATTAAAATGGCCCACCCTGTATACAGCTGCATTATACAGCAACGTATTGTAACAGTGCGAAATAAACTAAACAGTGCTTTTAACAGAAAATGATATTATTTATAAAATTGTGTCCCACCCCGCATTTTAACGCCATAAAAAATTTACGGAAAATAATAATAGTTAGACACATTAGACAGTTTACAGCAATTCTTAGTAATACAGCACTGAGAAAAACCAATAAGAAGTGTTGTAATGAAATAGGAATAAAATTGATATTGCAATATTAACAGAATTTGCAGTATGGAGAATACGGTTTTCCAATTTATAAATAACAATCGTGATACGATATATTTGATGAAATATATTTGATAGATTTAATATATCACTTATATATGAAAATATATGAAAAGAATATATATTATACTCATTTCAAACTTTATTTTTGAAAAAAATATTTTATCAAAAAATAAGTACTTTATAAATACTTGATTAAAAAAATTAGTATTTTATTAAAACAAATAAAATGATCATTTTGTGATTTTATAAAAAAATCTTTTATTTCTAGTTTCTGAAACATTTTGTCACCATCATATTATAAGAATAATAGAATATTATAAGAATAAAATTTATGTGTTAAATTTCTATTTGAAAAATATATAATTTTTTATAAAACGCATTGACCTAAAGAAATTTGACTTTTTGTATATTTAAATCTAAAAATTGAACACATTATATGATATAAAATGAGTTATATTCGTATGATAAACAATCAAATAATATATTGAAAATGTCCCAATATACGGAATCTTTTAGAGCCTAATATTTTCGTGTGAATTAATCTAATGTATGTTTTTCATTTTGCAAATGATGCGCCGTAACTGTTGATTTTGAAACGCTATTTGAAGTTAAAGCTAGGAGTGTTATTACACAATTAGTTTAACAATAAACTTAATAATACCGGTACTATTATGTATGGTTAGAATCATTGCAAAAATATGTTGCAAAAAAATCTGCAGCGGTTCTAAATATATATGTATATTAGTTTCGCTATTATTAAATTGATTTTCAAATTGACTTTGTAATACTACTATCTTAGTTTTAGCTTCAGATTGCGTTTCTACAGTTACGGCACGTAGTTTGCTAAGCGAAAAATGTATTATACATTTTCACACGAAAAATATAGTAGGCACGTAAAAATCCGAGACTATATCTTAATATAACAGTCTATTTACTTCAAATACACAATATAATATTTAAATGATACTAAAATATTTATTATAATTTATTACAAAAAGAATTTATTAGAAAATTTATTATTATTATATTAAATTTATTAAAAAGATTTTATAAATTTATTAAAAAATAAAATAATATATTATAATTTATTAGAAAAAGATTTCTATTTGTAAAAAGAAAATATAATATATAATAATATTATTGTTGCACATATATATTAAATTTCTCTCTATAAATTATCAATTTTTATAATTTTATAATTTTAATTAATTTGTGTAATATATATTATTCTTAGTCATTATTATTCTTAGTCATTTACAATTTTAAGAAATTTATATAAAAAAGAGATAGCTCTAAAAAGCTAGAAAAGTTAATAATCCTTCAATATTTTAGCAGCACATTGTTATCCTGTAAATTATATTATTATAAGGTATATTATGTGTAAAATTATTATTATATATAAAATATATTATAAAAAAGTTATTCTTTCAATTTATTTCAGTATCACTTATTTTATATTATATATAAATTTATTAGATATATATATGGAATTGTTTTAATGTCGTAATCTATAATAAATCTCAAAGAATAACTAATGTCTATTATACAGGGTGAGGGAAACCTTTAAATTTTTCGAAAACTATGCATTTTAGAAACAAATGTTTCAGACAAAAGTTGTAGGGTTTCAAGTAACGCATTAAGTAGCAATATCAGTATGACCTTGAACAGCACCGTCAAGGTCACATAAAAATCAGTTCGAATTTTTTAAATGGAACCCCCTACTTTTTATTGCACATTCTTGTAGTTTGTTTCAAGAGCTTTCCAAAACACTATATTAAAGTATTTTTTCATTGAGTACTTTTCGAGTTATGAGGCTTGAAGTGATAATTTCTTAATTTTACATAAACCATAAAATATCTAGTAAAATATTCATTTTTTGATTATCTTACCTTCATACTTTTATGCACAAAATAATGTGAAGAATCAAGTAGTGTAAATAAAAAACATAGTTTTGAAGAAAAAATATTTTATTGTTTATGGTTTATGTAAAATTAAGAAATTATTTCAAGCTTTATAACTTGAAAAATACTCACTGAAAAAATACTTTATTATAGTGTTTTGGAAAGCTCTTGAAGCAAGCTACAAGAATATACAATAAAAAGTAGGGGGTTCCATGTAAAAAATTCAAACTGATTTTTATGTGACCTTGACGGTGCTATTCAAGGTTATACTGATATTTTTACGTAATGCGTTACATGAAACCTTACAACTTTTGTTTGAAACATTTGTTTCTAAAATGCATAGTTTTCGAAAAATTTAGGGGTATCCATACTTTTTCCTCACCCTGTATAACTTAATGTCTATTCTTGAACAGGAACATAAAATTAAGTATTATAATTATGTAGACATGAACACAATTCCTATAAAGTAAAATATTTAAAAACCAACCTTTGCATGCAGCTTTTCTTCCTGGATAATCTGTGACGACAGAGAGGCAAGTGCTTCGAGTTGTATTTTTTTCCCATTTTATGGTTAGATATTGTTAAACTTTGAAAAAACACTAGTGTCTATTTTAACTCATATTTTCACAATTACAATACGAATAATTAATCCACTGTACACTATAGATCGCACTAAACGTTTACAGATATCACAACACACTGCGTATTTTCGCATAGACAGTAATATCTGACAATTACGGTAGTACACAATGTGCAGCAGACAAGTGAAAACGCGTACGAGCTCGGCGCTTCGGCTAGCTTTAGATAGCAAAGGACAGATAGTAACATTTTTTATCTCCTTCCTACTAAGCAATGAAATTGATTGACGATGAACAACTCGCTTTCCTTACGACAATTTTTACCTTTTTATTTATTAAACTGAAAATATATATTTATAGTATATTATATTGTAATATATTAAAATTAGAATATAATATTATAATATATTATATTAAAACTGACATCACACCCACTGCTCTGCATTCTTCGCTAGTCGCGTTATAAATATTTTCTCATATGAAATATTCAACATCTCCTATAATACTTTTCCATAATCTTAGCTTGATATGTTTTGAAACGCAGAATGAATTAAAGAATTATTTATAGAGTAATGTAACTTCAGAAAATAATTTAGAAACATATAAATAGTATTGCTGGATGTATGTGTATATATATATATATATATATATATATATATATATATACAGGGTGAATTTTAATGGTTGTGTCAATATTTTATCGTGCGGGAGATTACCGACCGCAATTGTAATAAATTGATCGGTACATAGATGTCAGATAATTGGATCGACCGTATCGAAGGCCGGGATATAATGTGTACAATTAAAGCAAGTTAAAAGCTTAAATTATGTGTGGTATGGATTTATTTTTATTATTAAAGCTACGTATTTATTATTATTATTATTATTATTATTATTATTATTAAAGCTACGTATACATATTCGATATATTAAAGCAGTAAGAATACATATTTAAAAATTTAGTTCAAATTTAACACTTTAATGTTTCATGTAAAACTATTTCAAATTCCGCATTTATTTTTATGGTAAATTTTTATTATTGTTTATATGCTAAAAATACGCAGTAAAAAATTTTTTATATATATACACATATGTGTATATATATACACATATACATACATACATATATATACAGGGTGAGCCATTTTAAGTTACCCACCCCAATAACTTTTTTATTTTTGAATGTACAACAAAATGTTTCAAATAAAAGTTGCTTGACTTCGAGGGGGACATACGTGCATAAATACACCACACACACACACACACACACACATACGCGCGCGCACACACACACACACACACACTGATTGTTACACTCATCGTGTGCAGCAATCAGCTGATCGCGTCGAGTGCCCCACATGATCGCCTGTATCGGACGGTGAGTTGCGCCGTCCCTGTCTACCTCTTGTACTCGTTCCGTAATTCGCAAACTATTTTATTTAATAATTTAAAAACTAAGCATCGTAGACAATTTTGGTAAAGGGAAAATCGTCTTAGAATAGACTCGACAATTTATTTTTTTAAAGACAGACGTTTGTTCTGAATCACCCTGTATATATACAGCCAGCAGTACTATTTATATGTTTCTAAATTATTTTCTGAAGTTACATTACTCTATAAATGATTCTTTAATTCATTCTGCGATTCAAAACATATCAAGCTAAGATTATGGAAAAGTATTATAGGAGATGTTGAATATTTCATATGAGAAAATATTTATAAGGCGACTAGCGAAGAATGCAGAGCAGTGGGTGTGATGTCAGTTTTAATATAATATATCATAATATTATATTCTAATTTTAATATATTACAATATAATTTATTATAAATATATATTTTTAGTTTAATAAATAAAAAGGTAAAAATTGTCGCGCGTAAAGAAGCGAGTAGTTTATCATCAGTCAATTTCGTTGCCGGCTTAGTAGGAAGGAGATGGAAAATATTACTATCTGTCCTTTGCTATCTAATGGAGGATTCACACTGCCTCCGATGGTACGATGACTGATCGGTCCGACTGATCGTATGTATTAAAGCAGTTCAAATTGTACACGATTAGCAGTTTCCATGTGGTCTTGTAAACTAAAAAATACCTAGTGTAAATAACTAGAAGCAGTGAATTGTCGCGACGGGTTAGTTTCGCTCTATTGATCGCAGTGTCGTAGTTTTATTGTTACCAAAAAATGAAATGAATAATTTAATACTCTTAAAAAAAAGAGGAGACTATTAAATTTGTTATTAAAAATAAATCAATTGAAAATTATTCAATTAAAAAATAAGTGCTCTAAAAAGAAAAAGAAAATATGGATTAGACCATGTATTCTTGGACGAGAAACGAAAAGAGAAGCTTCAACAATGGTGCAAGAAATGCGTTTTCGAGATTTGGAGTGGTATTATAATTATACACGAATGATGCCTGAATCTTTCGATGAATTGCTTAATTTAGTTGAACCAATAATACGAAAACAAGAAACAAATTTTCGAAAGCCAATACCACCTATTACTATTCGGCTGTTGATAACATTGCGGTATGTTGATCTTACATATTTTATTTATTTTATCCTGAAATATATATTTATTTGTTTACTTTTATATAATGTCAGTATATACATATATTTACAGATACTTGGCATCTGGTGATTTGATGTCATCACTCGCGATGTCATATCGTTTAGGTAAAAGTACCGTTTCTGGTATCATTCAAGATACATGTCAAGCTATTTGGGAGGTTTTACAACATCGTGTTCTATTTCAACCCTCTCAACAAGGATGGAAGAAGATAGCAGATGGTTTTTTTAGACGATGGAACTTCCCACATTGTATAGGAGCTATCGATGGGAAACATGTAATACAAGTATGACATATTATTAATTTTGCATAATTTTATCTATATCAATATATACTATCTATTTGTAGAATAAAAAAAGTGTGAATTCGTCCTAACATTTTTTACAGGCACCATCACATGCAGGATCGACATTCTATAACTATAAAGGACAACACAGCATTATACTTATAGCGGTAGTATCAGCATCTTATGAGTTTTTGATGGTTGATATTGGCGCCCAAGGGAGACATAATGACGGTGGGATTTTTAAAGGCTCCGTTATGAGACAGCGATTTGAAAATAAACAAATGGAATTACCACCTCCATGTCCATTGTCAAATTGCAGTTCTGTATCTGTTCCATACATGCTTGTAGCTGATGCTGCATTTCAGCTAAATGAGTATACCTTAAGACCATATCCCGGTAATCGATTGAATAAAACTAGAGAAATATTTAATTATAGATTAAGTCGAGCCAGACGTGTCGTAGAAAATGCGTTTGGCATTATGGCTAGTAAGTGGAGGATTTTCAGAAAACCGATTAATGCATCGTTAACAACAACCGAAAATATAGTTAAAGCAACCGTCTGTCTCCAAAATTTTTTATTATCAACATTACATTATGCAAATATTAATGATATATATGAAAATGTAGAAGAAAATGCAGCTATTGAAAATATTCGTTCAATGGGAAGCAATACACACTCACGATTAGCAGCAGAGTTTAGAGATACATTCGCTCAATATTTTGTAGAAGAAGGCTCTGTACCTTGGCAAGATATGCGTTAAATGCAGTAATTCAATATATATTTAAAGAATAGTTACAAAAAAAGTACGACAATTCAAATATTTTCAAATATTATATTTTTCAAATATTATATTTTTTTCTTTTTTATTACATTTTCAAATACTTTCTATTTTTTCCATTTTCTTATTTTGAAACATTTTCTCATAAATAAGTCTAACTCTATTGTACTCTACCAATATATACAGGGTGTATAAAAAAGGTCGGAACCCTTGAATATTTCGAAAAATATAAGTTTTATCAAAAAATGTTTCAGACAAAAGTTGTAGGGTTTAAAAAGTTCTATTTACTGGCAATATCATTTTGACCTTGAAGAGTCACTGGAAGGTCACGTGAAGGTCACTTCAATTTTTTTAAATGGAACACCCTATATATTTTTGCAAATTCTTGTAGCTTATCTCGATAGCTTTCCAAAATACTATAATTAAATACCTTTTCGTTAAGTACTTTTTGAGTTATGAGGCTTGAAATAACTTCTTAATTTTACATAAACCGTAAAATATCTTGTAAAATATTCATTTTTCGATTATCTTACCTTAATACTTTTATGTACAAAATAATGAGAGGAATCAATTGGTGTAAAGAAAACACATAGTTGTTTTTAAGAAAAAATATGGAATTGTTAATTGCAAATTACATATTTTTTCTTCAAAACAACTATGTGTTTTCTTTACACCAATTGATTCCTCTCATTATTTTGTACGTAAAAGTATTAAGGTAAGATAATCGAAAAATAAATATTTTACAAGATATTTTACGGTTTATGTAAAATTAAGAAATTATTTCAAGCCTCATAACTCAAAAAGTACTTAACGAAAAGGTATTTAATTATAGTATTTTGGAAAGCTATCGAGATAAGCTACAAGAATTTGCAAAAATATATAGGGTATTCCATTTAAAAAAATTGAAGTGACCTTCACGTGACCTTCCAGTGACTCTTCAAGGTCAAAATGATATTGCCAGTAAATAGAACTTTTTAAACCCTACAACTTTTGTCTGAAACATTTTTTGATAAAACTTATATTTTTCGAAATATTCAAGGGTTCCGACCTTTTTTATACACCCTGTATATAAAAATAAATTATGTAAAATAATATAAAAGGGAGAAAAACACCCAGAATATATATCTCAACAGAAGTAATTATTTTAATATTTTTAAAATCTTTTTTAGAAAAAAGGTATAAAAAAATGTATATATATTGTATATATAGGAAATAAATAAAAATGTTTTTCTGTAATAAATATTTATTTTAATATTATATTTATTTTAGGTAATATTTTTTATATAATAAACTATTATATAGAATTTATAATATAAAATTTGTATGAATTGTTAACTTCATTTAAAAAAAAACTGTATTTTTAACAAACCATTTTTTATGAAAAAAAACTATTTTTAACAAACTTAATTGTTAATGAAAAAGAAAAAACTGTAAACATAGATAATATGCACATATTTAGTAAATATTTTGTTATTACTCAACGTAAAATAATTGTATATTTGACTCTTAAAACTCTTGCAATTATAAAATTATGAAAATAAATATTTTTGCGAACTTTGCACATTATAAACTTAACATTTGGTTTTTGATTTTATATAATTAATTTATAGATATTTCTCAATTATCTTGAAGTTCAAATACAAATGACAACATTTTCCTTTGACATTTCGTAAAGTCATCCTGAGATAATGTACGAAGCTGGGTTGTTAAATAGTTACAAAAAGCCATCACTGGATCAGATGTATCATTTATAGATTTATCTGTCGCTTTTATTTCTGACATTATAGATTGTTGAAATAATGATAACTCATCATTCTCTTTGTTAGTATTCATACGTCGCTTCTTTCCTGCTTGTAGATATTTTAACACACATGCACACATAAATATGTCATTGGGATATATACAAAATAGTAGGGATGTAAACATTCATACCTGACATTTTAAGATTTTTTATAGCTGTATTCTTACAGCTGCTATTTGGTATATTTTTAAATATTTCAGTCTCTTCTATCTTCATCATCGAATTTACATTTTGTTGTATTGGTGAATTATCTGATGTTACTGCTCTAAATTTACATTGGTTACAATAATCAACGTTTTCTTGCAAAGAACTTTCTGAAGCTCCTGTATCACTTAAATTTGAACTTGATGTTATATATCGGTTTCCTGAGAATGTACAATTTTTATTACTGTTGCTTCTGCAAGTTGTTAGACTCGTATTACTATTTAGCTTTTCTAATTGTTGCTCTATGTAACGTTTATCACTATTAGTACTGCAAGATGCAGGTGGGCTTATGTTACTAAATGTCCTGGAAATTAATTAATATAAACATATTTACTTAAAGATTATGATATCATATAATGACTATGATATTATTTATGTACTTTCTACGCATTACTGTTGGTCTTAAAAATCCTAACAGTTCAAAATATGGCCATGATACTTTAGGCTTAGCTTCAGCAGTGCTTCCACTTGGAATGTACTTTTTCTGTTCACTTAATTTTCTGACATAAGTATCTTGTAAATTACGCCATTTAACATTCGCGGTACCTGGACGTAAATCTTAAAAAGACATTTATAGCAATTTTAAAATATAAAAATATATTCGTTTTCTTCTTTAAAAATTGTAAAAATTGAACAACTTACTTAGTCTTTTATCAATCTCCGACCATAACAATTTTGTCCTGGATGGACCTCGTTTTTCATAAGGTAAAGTATTGTCCCACAATGGTGTTCGCTTAAAGACTTCATTAATTAATTCTTCTATATTTTGGACTTCGGTCAAAGTTGTTTCAATTGGTGACGATACCAAATTTGAATCATCATTGTTTGTATCCGACAATTCACACTCATGATCGTCATCAATTGGATATTCACCACAATCTACGCAAAGTTTGAACTAAAACAAAGAGACAAATTAAATGTTACGTAAACTAATCCATTAAATAATATAGATATAAAATGACAAAATAAACATAACCTAGATTTAAATACATTATTTTATATTAAACTTTATTAATTACCATATCGTCCTCCATTATGTAATCAAAATTACGCTTTCTGCAAGATAAATATTATTACTTTCTTTCAAAATTAATAAACGTTTCAAAATTAATAAACGTTTTACGAGTGAATGTCTCTTCTTTTAAGCTATATATTATCCATCTCTTTTGTGACTAGACAGTCGTATGACGTGCTTCGTTGTGCCTGTCGTACGAAAAAGTTAAATCTTGACAAAGTTTTTCGTACGACGAACAGTATCGTACGATAAAATATCACTAAATAGAGTTTCTAGAAATCTCATTCTCTTATTGGATATCGGATGTCGTACGTCGGACATCGGAGGCAGTGTGAATCCTCCATAAAGCCCGTATTACAGTGGTCGGCCGGCAAATTGTTTTGCTCTGATTGGTCAATCCCAACCGAGCTTGCAACTTGTAGTGTAATACGGACTTAATTGGCGCGTGGCAACGTCTGAAAACTGGCAACACTGCTCGTCGTAGCTCGTGGCGCGTCCAGGCCGTGCAGGCTCGTGCAAGCTCGTGGCTCGTGCAGGCTCGTGGTTCGTGGCTCGTGGCTCGTGTGCTCGTGGCTCATGGCTCGTTGCTTTTCCAAACGAGTATATTGGAACGGAAAAATTCCTGTCAATTCCTTCAACCTCGAAAGCTGTTCTTTGTAAAGCGTGGATACGTACTTCCGACAATGCGTAAATGTAAGTATATTATATTTCTTTCTCTCGCATATTATTATTTTTATACTCTTTCTCTTTGTACTCTCTTTTCTATAATTATCTGTAGTAATTTATTCAAATAAAGTGACAATGAGAATCCTAATGATCGTTGTAAGGCGGAATATATTATCAATGATGGCGTACATTTCGACCTTTTCTTTGCAATCATCGTCGTTTGATCTCCGACTCGCCGTCTATTCTTTTCTTCTTCTAACTCGTTAAATTTTTGAATTTTTATCTGTTTAGTAATGTGCAATCTTATGGCACGCCGTTTTGCTATTTATTAATAAGATTTTCTTAACCTAAAATAAAAATTCAATAATTGATTTAAACTGAAGTAGATAGTTTTTCGGCATCATTTTTATTATGTTATAACATAATAAAAATGAATTAAAATTATGTCGACAAAATTAATTCAAAATACATAGGTCCATATTCTAAATTCTTTTTTGTCGATAAAAGTGCCTCTAAAAGTGACTTTATAAGCCTTCTGATTGGTTATAAGCCACTTTTAGAGGCACTTTCATCAATGAAAGAGGATTCAAAATATGGACCATAAAGAAATATACAGCCTATACGTGGAATTATTTTTATGTCAAGACATAATATTAATTCATTTTTATTGTGTTGAGATAATATTAATGTATTTTTATTTATATCGTAACAAAATAATAATTGTAGGAATATAAATTATGTAAGCTATCATAATAATTCAGTGAATTAAAATTAAGCTACGACATAATAGAAAATCACAATTTAAAAATTGTCATGTCCTAATAGAAATTCGGTAAATAAAAATTGTTATAACAGAATAAAAATTGAAAATTAAAATTACATGTGACTGTCATTTTGATCCTAGATTTCATATTAAATTTTAAGAGGATGCCGGACTGACTTTTTTACCGATCGAAACGATAATATTTTTCTAGACCGAGATTTTTTTATTGGTTTAATAGAATAATAAATGCTTTTCCACGATTAAATTGCATATAACAATTAACCGCGGAGCGATCCAAATTCATAGTAAAAACACAAAAAATTAGAAAATTATAGTTTTTTTATCGGCTTCTGACGTCAGGTCACAACAATACTTGCTTAACATGAAAGTTTTACAATTTATATGTACGAAATAAGAATGCTTCGCATGAAGAATTGCATGAAGGAGTATCAGTGAACTTTCAGAAATGAGTTTAGAAGCTTCGTAAAAAATATTTCGGTATACAAAGTTTTCGTTCATATGTGTGTGTGCGAGATCGAGGCACGAGAGTAAAACAGGCCCGTAGATTAGTTGCTCGATATCGAGACAGACGGCGCTAGAATCGGTTTGTGTGACAAGGAGACAATCTCGTACCATCCTTCTCTTCCATTTCGCGTGTAATAGTATACGCCAGTATACATATATGCGCACACTAAGGCATTATACTCTTTCGTTTTTTTTCTCGTATTGCGCGTCATAGATACTCGCTGTCGCGCGGCGCCGTAACAATCGTACGCGTAACAAGCTGCGTGAAAACAGCGTTACAACGTGTTACGTGGAAAATATTCTATGTAAGTTATACACAATATATATATATATATATATATATATATATATATATATATAGTGGGCTGGTTGTTTTTAGAAATATTTCATATCAGATGCGGTTTGCATGTGCGATCTGGTTATTAAAATATTTATTTCAGAGGCGATCTATTCGTGAGCTGATTATTTTTTTTTTAAATCCAGAGGCGATCTAATTCGTGTGCTGGTGTAAAAAAACCTACAGGCGATTTAATTCGTGTGCTGGTTATTCAAAAAAATCCAGAGGTGATTTATTCGTGGGCTGGTTGTTTTTAAAAATATTTTATATCAGATGCGGTTTGCATGTGCGCTCTGGTTATTAAAATATTTATGTCAGAGGCGATCTATTCATGAGCTGATTATTTTTTAAAAAATCCAGAGGCGATCTAATTCGTGTGCTGGTTTAAAAAAAACCCAGAGGCGATTTAATTCGTGTGCTGGTTATTCAAAAAAATCCAGAGGCGATTTATTCGTGGGCTGGTTGTTTTTAAAAATATTTTATACCAGATCCGGTTTGCATGTGCGCTCTGGTTATTAAAATATTTATGTCAGAGGCGATCAATTCGTGAGCTGATTATTTTTTTAAAAAATCCAGAGGCGATCTAATTCGTGTGCTGGTGTAAAAAAACCTAGAGGCGATTTAATTCGTGTGCTGGTTATTCAAAAAAATCCAGAGGCGATTTATTCGTGGGCTAGTTGTTTTTAAAAATATTTTATTACCAGATGCGGTTTGCATGTGCGCTCTAATTATTAAAATATTTATTTCAGAGGTGATATATTCGTGAGCTGATTATTCAAAAGAAAAAAACATCCAGAGGCGATTTAATTCGTGTGCTGGTTATTTGAAAAGTATTTCAAAGGCGATTTAATTCGTGTGCTGGTTATTCGAAGTCTTCCAGAGGCGATTTAATTCGTGTTCTGGTTATTCAAAAAAAATCTAGAGGCGATCTAATTTAATTTGTATGCTGGTTATTTAAAAAAAATTCGAGAAGCGATCTTAATTTGTGTGCTGGTTACTAAAAATGTTTTACATCAGATACGATTTGCATGTACATTCTGGTAGCGAAATTTAAACGAAATTTAATTCAGAGATCATAAAGACACTGTCTCAACTAAAAGGCATATTTGATAAGAATAAAAATCCAGATGAGATGAATCATTGGACGCGTCATAAGAGATGATTCTTATTTTGAAAGCGTGCTATATTTCGATAATTCTTATATAATTGCAGCATGTCACATAGCGACAAAAGCTAACAAATTATTGGAGCAAATTATAGTGATTGCTGGCGATTTTTTTTGATGACACCAAGCTTCGAATGTACGATAGTCTACCCGGCGCTGTACATATGATAAATTGGTGCCTAAAAAAAAATTACTTTTATCGCCGTTGCCTACAAATAATATAATATTTAAAAAGCTTTAACAACCTGATAGCATATGCTGTGAAATTTATGCTGCAGCTTTCGCTACACTACTATAAACTATAGCCTTAGAAGGAAATCCTTGTAAGGAAAAATATTTCAATAATGTGTAAAATGTATGAAGCAACATTTTTTTTTAAATTATAGCAGAAAATTAATTACCTTTTCCAAAATGTATTGGTAAATTATTCATATATCATATTTTAAATTTATCATATCTGATCACGATATTCTAATGAATATCGTTGGAAAAAGACGCCTCAATCTCGTTTGCATATATCGGAGAGACGAAAAAATTACACATATTATGGTTGCGTCTCACGGGAATGGGCGATGAAGGGGCCCATTATATTATCGATATAAATCTATTATTTCGATGCTTTTGAGGCAAAGAATATAGTGTGAAAATATTTATAAATATTATTTATAAATTTTACGAATATACATTACATCAAACAATTTGCATAATATATTTTATATTGTTAGTTTTTCATTATATCGATTTAACAAACGTCGTACATAAATTGTAACTTGTAGAAAGTTATATGCAAATATCCTTTTTATTGTATGTATACAGAATGTCGCAGAGTACTATATATGTATAAGCGCTTGTGAAGAAAGCGCAGTAAATTGAAAAAAATCCCATAGCATTTTACGATTTTCGCAATAATAGAAATATTAAATAAAATCGAACGAATGTGTATCTTTGCGTGTCTGAAAAAGGGAGAGAGAGAGAGAGAGAGAGAGAGAAACGCTCGGCCATTCGAGCTATCGCACGGTCTAGCATGATAGACATTTTGTCGGCGCGCGGCAAGGGAAAGGACAGCGCGGCGCAACGATGACGGTGTAACCGATAGTAGCGGCGTGCCCTGCTGTCCCTCCCCTTGTCGCGCGCCGACAAAATGCCAAACACACTGGATCATGCGATAGCTCGAACGGCCGAGCGCTTCTCTCTCTCTCTCTTTTCTCTCTCCCACACACAGATACATATTTCCGATTTTATTTAAATTTCTATTATTATTACGAAAATTGTAAAATGCTATGAGACTTTTTTGTTCAATTTACTGCGCTCCTCACAAGCGCTTATATATAGTACTCTGCGACATTCAGTATACATACAATAAAAAGGATATTTGCATATAACTTTCTACAAATTACAATTTATGTACGACGTTTGTTAAATCGATATAATCAAAAACTAACAATATAAAATGTATTATGCAAATTGTTTGATGTAATGTCGTATATTCATAAAATTTATAAGTAATATTTATAAATATTTTCACAATATATTTTTATTATATATATAAAGAGACATAGCTAATGAGAGCAATGATAGAATTGTATTTAAATATGTATGCAATAAAGACAGATCTATACTCTAAAATCGTTGCTTGTGCGAGACGATAGAGCAGTAGAAATGCAACATATTTTTTGTTTCAATATAAATACAATTAAACACAATACAAAAAAGCTTGTATTTCACATTGCTCTTTTTAAAAGATGTGCCATATGTCTTTCTACTCTAGATAATACTGTCGGTAACATAACTATAAGTGTTGGTAATGTACCGACGCTTTTAGTTATGTTAAAATGAGGGCGCCTACCCGTCGGAGTTCGGCCGCGACTCCGGCATCCTCTTAAATGGAAAGAAATTTTTATTATGTTAAGACATAATATTTATAGAGAATTTGTATTATGCACATAATTTTAATTACCGAATTAAAATTCATGAATTAAAATTGTACACCTAATTTTTATTCCAGAATTTGTATTATGCACATAATTTTAATTCCCGAATTTCCATTATGTACATAATTTTAATTCCTGAATTAAAATTCACGAATTAAAATTATGTACATAATTTTAATTCCCGAATTTTCATTATGTACATAATTTTAATTCCTGAATTAAAATTCACGAATTAAAATTATGTACATAATGGAAATTCGTGATTGGTGGCAACCCTGCACGTCTACGCGCGGCGTTACGTTCGATATCGCGACATTAAGCCTTGTGTCCACGATGCTAGAAATCGGTCCGAGTCCTCGGATTGAAAAATGTGTAGCCAATTAATATGCAGTTTTTACGGAAAGGCAGCAATTTCATTGGCTACACATTTCTCGGTCCGAGAACTCGGACCGATTTCTAACATCGTGGACACAAGGCTTTACACATATGCCCCCGTCCTACGAACGCAATCTCAATGTATAATGTGTCTTTTGCCGCGTTTTTACATAACCTTAAAGTTCTATGTTCAGTTAATGACATTTCCTCGTGTTCCTCGATGACTATTTTCAATAATATGGTTTTCAATCTTTCATGTAATCAGATAAAATAATTGTTTTTACTGCTGTATCTTAATTTCAAGCTATATATATTCAACTCTTACTCAGAAAAAAAAAGAAATCAGAAATGTCGAGTGACGAAAATATAGCTCATCGGCTAATCCAAATCGCAGCTAATGCATCGAGTCAAATAACTTCAGAAGAAAGAAATTTCTCTTCACTGATTCAATCAACAAGAAGAAATTTTAGGATAGGAATTAACATTCACCCCTCGCAGAAGTCGAAAAAGGAAGAAAATTTTCAAAAGAAAAGTTGTTTTAATGAAACTGTCGAACGCCGATTTTTTCCCATCGAAGCCAGAACTGAAATTTTTAAAGCAGAGGACTAGGTATTTATAGTAAAATGCTTATTGTGTTTTGTTTGACGAAATAAATTTCTTTAGTATTAAAAAACAGTGCATTGTGTTATGATCCTAAAAACTTGCTATATCTAGGTGAAGCGAATACAGTACTGGAGATACAAAGAGATAGTTCTTGTGAAGACATAAAAAAAGATATAATTCTCCTTTTTCATCCGCACATTCAACACATGTTGCGAATGTGCGGAATCACGATAGCAAAAGTGCAACAAAATAAAAAAATCACTCGCATCGTCAATTTTGACAATGGGACTGACTTGGAGGCTCAAATAGGGCAAAGCACTATAATGATACTGCCACTGAAAGACTTTTTAAACGATTTGCCAATTCTGGCACATACAGATGAAGATTTCGTTCATAGCCCATCGTCGTACACTGATTCCATTCCATCGTCAACTCATGCTTCGATCATAAATCGAACGAGTGATCTGGAACGGAATGTAAGTAATCCAGAACGAAATTTACCTTCAACATTGCCCAATGTCACTTCGTGAACGCCGTCATTCGACAAGGACATGGCAACAGAGGTTTCAAGAAATGAATGAACCCACACAGAAAATAATATCTATTAGATATCTATTAGATATTCTCAATGGACATTAGGGATATCCACGAATATATAGGAAACATTTATTAGACGTGCTTTAGATATCCAGATGTCCGTCATTCGAGATCTCATAAATATCCATAGGATATCTACATAAATATCCATTAGATATTCATACAATATTTAGTGGATATTTCTGTAGATATCCATTGCATGTATACTGGATATTCATCAGATTTCTGCGTGGATATTTATTAAATGTTCCATAAATATCTACAGGATATGTAAACCAATATCCTGTAAATATCTATACAATATTCAGTGGATATTTATTATATATAGATACATGTAGATACCATATATAACGGAATTTAAAAAAAAATTAACCGTCTGCGGTTAATTATATGGAACTCTGGAGCTCCTCGCAAAAGCTAGAGGACATGCGGCTATAATAGTCTGCGCTCTTTGACCGATAAGCCGTGACTCGTGGGACCTGTGCTGCGGCCTTATATACTGTCTTAGATGGATCCCACTTTCGGGTTAGGCGTTTTTCTTTTCGCCACCTAGCGGCGAGGCATGAAGCTCGTGGAAGTATATGAATATCCATTGGATATCTTTGGTAGATTTTCAGTAGATATGGATATATGGATTTTATATGGATGTCCAATGGATATCCTTGATAGATTTTTAGTGGATATGGATATGTAGACATTATATGGATGTCTAATGGATATCCTTGGTAGATGTTCAGTGGACATGGATATGTGGACAATATATGGATGTTTAATGGATATCTTTGGTAGATTTTTAGTAGATATGGATATGTGGATTTTATATGGATGTCCAGTGGATATCTTTGATAGATTTTCAGTAGATATGGATATAGGGATTTTATATGGATATTCAATGGATATCATCATTGGTTATTCAGGAGATATAAACATTTTAGACATCTATTAGATATCTATTGGTTATCCATAGTGGATATGGACATTAAATGGATATGTAGATATCCAGTAGATATCCATTAGATATTTTCTTCTGTGTGGGAAGAGGATTCAAATGAGGATGATGATTATCATTTGAGTATGCAATTATTATTTGTCTGTAGGATGTTCTTCTTATAGTGAAGGGAGTTCTCAAAAATTCATAAAAATGTGCTATTTTTATCTCCATGATCTTTTTTATAATCTTTTTGTACATTAAGATAAAAATGGAATTTTATTTTCTTTTAGGTCTCACCGAAGAGTTTGATCCCACAAATAATTTTGTTTTATTTCCATCATTATCTGAAGACGCAAAAACTGAAACCATCGAGATCTCTAGAAGCAATTGTCTCAATGAACTAATGAACCTTTATACAGATGAGCAACTTTTGAGCAAAAATTTAAACGTGAAATTTATCGGAGAAATAGGAATTGATGGTGGTGGCCTCACAAAAGAATTATTTAACATCTTTTTTGACAAATGCTCAGGCACATTTTTTCAAGGAGAAGATTTTCTTGTTCCGTACTTGCCATTAAACAAACGAAACGAACAAGACAAATTTACCATAATTGGACGGATTCTTAAACACGTTGATTTTAACTGAGAGTATTCCAGCAAAATTATCGAGGATCACTTTAATGTTGATCGGAAATTCTGATGCCAATATTAATTCTACAATGCTATTGCAGGAATTAATGAATTATGTAAATCCGTATTTAAGAAAAATTTTTAAAAAAAGTCAAAAAAATTTCTCATCTCTGACAGAAAAAGAACAGGAAGTCATTGGGGATTTTTTCCAATCGAATAAATTTTTTGCAAAACCCAACTCTGAGACTTTTTTAGAACAATTACAAATAATTGCTACAGAATTGCTGATCGACGTGCCGCGGAAGTTAATCGATAAACTTCGTCAGGGGATACAACCAGAAAAACATCCCGATTTTTGGAAACGTTGTGATTTTACAGTTTTCTTAGATATGCAAGTACCTAGTCCGACTAAAATCGTCAATTGTTTAGTCACTGACCCTTATCTTACAAATGAAGAAACTGAAGTACTGCATTATTTGATTATGTATATCAATTGTCTTGATAAAGACGATTTATTAAAATTCATATTTTTAATAACAGCTTCGTATCAAATGCCAAATGTTATTAATATTAAATTTAATGACTCTGTTGGATTGAGCCAAAGACCTATATTCATCACATGTACTAGTACATTAGTTTTGCCAAAAACTTACGCAAATTATAATGAATTGAAAAATGATTTAAACATTTGTTTGCATACCGAGGAAGTCAAAGAATATACGTTGTATTGATGCTTAAATTTCTTTTAAACTTAAAACTACATTTATTTTAGTAAATCAATGAACTCAATATTTTATGTTATTAATCAATAAGCTGAATATTTTGTTATTAATTAATAAGCTGATTATATTTTTAGTTTTATTTTTAAACCATATGTGCAACTAGATGGTAAAGCAGTAAATAAAAGATAAGTGTGATATATCTTGATAAGTTAATTGATAAATTGATTTTTATTATAACAATTTTGAAGGAACAATACATACTCATATAAATGTGAAATAAAAAAAGAAAAAAGTTATTTTAAATTATATATGGTTTTTTTAGATTTCTGCTACTAATGTTATTATTAATTATTGTGACATTCGTTTATTTTATTACAAACAATATTGAATTACAACATTACAATATTAGAGATATTTTCTTACGCAATTGTATTAAACAATAAGATGTACGAAATGGAGAATAATAAAAATTTGAAGAATGTGTCCATTCAAACAAATTCAGTGTTCTCTAATTATTTATAAAGAAAAACTGCTAAAAATTTAAACGATAGAATGTAAGTTTTTATGAATGTGAATTTTATTGTGTGTGTGGTCAGTGATAGATTAACGAAACTTATAAATACACGTTTTACTTGCGTTGATAAGGTAGAAAAATCAATTCATCAGTAAATTAACACATAATATGTACTTTTCGCGATCTGATTTATCCAGTTATGATATTTTCCAGATGCATTTTTTGTATTTCATTTAGGTCTAAAAGTGCAGTAAAATTCGATGAAAAGGAATCAATATTGTCACGATTTATTATAGGAGTAGAAACATCTATGCCTAATATTCGCAAGGACTCGGAAAGTTTCGTGTAGATTCATATTGGTTTCAAAAACATCCTGAACTGCGGTCGAATTTGTATTATAATTTTGCAATATTCCTTCGAGCCACAGTTGACGCGGTGAGCGATTATTTTGTTCTCAAATTGTGAACATTCCATGCAGACTGGAATGATATCAATCGTCTATTAATAACTTTCTTATATACATACTGTACACAAAACCTGTGTACAAGATTATTCACATCCATAAGATTATCGTTCTCCAGAGCATATATTTCAGAATAAACAATCACATACTTCTTTAAAAACATCTACCCATAATCTTTCTATTCTCTGATTATGGACGGATTTTCCAGTAATGTGACTTCCCCTATTCAAGCCACGAATTGTATTCATCAAAAAAGCTACGAGAATATTTTCATAACCATGATCTGATCGTACTCGTGATGGTAATCCATAGCAGTCTACGGATTCTGCAAACAAAGTCACAACAGGTTCGGCTTGAATAGAAGTCTTGCATTTCAAATAAATTATCAGCCGAGAGTATCCGTCAATACAACCATGAATTACGAAGCCCCATCTATAAATGGGAAAATATATATTTACAATCGTTTTTAGAAATCAAGCAATAAGACATTCGTACCTGGACAGTTTCAGATGTGCATCCATATGCCATAAGGAATTTGGTGTTGCTACTTTATAAATTCTCCGCTTGATAGACTGACTCCATCTACTCGCTGTTCCTATAGGATCGATTTCATTCAAAGCTTGTCTCACTTTATATCTTTGTACATGAAAACCGGCTGCTCTTAAATACGCTTGTATCATCTATATAAATGAATATAATATTAATGAAAATAAGAACAATGTGTTTAGACGCAATTGGAATTTTACCGTTTGTCCAGCATTTGGATGCTCTTCATGGATTTTTATAATTTCCAATTTTAAGTCACTATAAGGAATTTGAGCATACCGTGCACGCATAGGCATATTTAAAGAATATAACTTCTGATAGATAGTTTTCTTCGAACATCCAAGATGTTTTGCCATCTCACTTACTGTCCATCCGTCATCATATAGCATTTTTAATTGACCTTGATCTATATGAACGGTGAAACGGCCTGGTCCTTTAAATAATAAATTTCTATTGTAAGGTACAAATTAGAACAAGTTAATAACATCAGACAGAAACTTATTCCAAAATATTCTATTGTTAAGAATTCATTGAATATTTCAATAAGTTTTGAAGTAATAATGGAGAAAAATCACCATTCATGTTAACTCTCGGAGCTACATAAGCCCTCGTTTGTTGTCGATCATTTTTAATAAGTAATAAAGCTTCGATTGCTTCTTTCAATTGATTGTATGTTTCTTCTGATATCATTGTAGATATCCTTTGTAAATTTTGCAGAGCAATAGAAAGCAAATGTTGCTCCACATTTCCATCATTTCATAAGATCTCACTGCCTCACTAAGGATTTTTCTAATTCTACAAAGAGTACGCACAACGTGTATATCTACACGGTTTTCCATTTTGCTGAAACATTATGACACATTTCATTTTCACATTAATCAATATCTATCACAATATCAATAGTAAGTAGATTTGTTTAATGAATGACAATTACTGGCCTTCTGGTATAATTTCAGAACTTTTTCTATAAATAAGTCATAAAAAAATAATAAATCCTTTCATTATTGATATGGCATAATAATAATAATAATAATAACAATAATAATAATAATAATAATAATAATAATAATAATAACAACAACAACAATAATAATAATAATAACGGCGTATATTACTTTAGAATCATGATAATTCTTTTTTAATACTAAAGAAATTTGTTTCCTCAAACAAAACACAATAAACATTTTACTATAAATACCTAGTCCTCTTTACTTTAAAAATTTCAGTTCTGGCTTCAATGGGAAATAATCGGCGTTCGACAGTTTCATCAAAACTTTTCTTTTGAAAGTTCTCTGTTTTTTTTTTCGACCTCTGCGAGGGGTGAATGTTAATTCCTGTCTTCTAAAATTTCTTCTTGTTGATTGAATCAGTGAAGAGAAATTTTTTTCTTCTGAAGTTATTTGACTCGATGCATTAGCTGCGATTTGGATTAGCCGATTAGCTATATTTTCCTTACTCGATATTTCTGATTTCTTCTTTTTTCTGAGTAAGAGTTGAATATATGTAGCTTGAAATTAAGATACAGCAGTAAAAACAATTATTTTATCTGATTACATGAAAGATTGAAAACCATATTATTGAAAATAGTCATCGAGGAACACGAGGAAATGTCATTAACTGAACATAGAACTTTAAGGTTATGTAAAAACGCGGCGAAAGACACATTATACATTGAGATTGCGTTCGTAGGACGGGGGCATATGTGTAAAGCTTTGTGTCCACGCTGCTAGAAATCGGTCCGAGTTCTCGGACCGAGAAATGTGTAGCCAATGAAATTGCTGCCTTTCCGTAAAAACTGCATATTAATTGGCTACACATTTTTCGATCCGAGGACTCGGACCGATTTCTAGCATCGTGGACACAAGGCTTAACGCCGCGATATCGAACATAACGCCGCGCGTAGACATGCAGGGTTGCCACCAATCACGAATTTCCATTATGTACATAATTTTAATTCGTGAATTTTAATTCGGTAATTGAAATTATGTACATAATGGAAATCCGGGAATTAAAATTATGTGCATAATTTTAATTCGTGAATTTTAATTCGGTAATTGAAATTATGTACATAATAAAAATTCGGGAATTAAAATTATGTCCATAATTTTTATTCCCGAAAAATATTTGTTATAACATAAAATAAATTTAGAATTAATTTTTTGTCTAGACATAATTTGAATTCTGCATTTTCAATTATGTTATAGCTAAATAATAATTTGATGAATTATAAATATGTCTAGACATAATAATAATTCCTTTTTCTTGAGTATCATTTTAATGTGATAGAATTTTTATGATGATATTAAATAGCAAAACGGCGTGCCATACAATCTCTCTATAGCTTACATGTCTTGCATAATATAATTATGTTCATTTAGATCTTACTTTTTCGCGAAAAAATTGTAACGACTTAATCTATGTACAATATGTGTAGATTTCATGATTTTTATTGTTTCAATTAGTAATTTCGTTTCTAATTATATTGGTGTCATGACACACAATATATTTTTATTTATATTTGTGGTTTTCCTACATCATCAACTAATGATGTACTACCTAATGGCTACACCTTCGATTGTTTCACACAGATTGAGGAATTTTCACAAATCTATAAGTACCTGCTCCATATAACCTCATTGCGAATCGTTCGCCTTTAATTTAACTTAAATTTAACAATATTATTGCGCTGAAGATGGCTTGAGAACAAGCCGAAACGTCCGCACTTGATATCATTTTTCATTTTTTTTTTCATATTTTTATTTTTAATTTATTGTTTTATATATACGTGTCATGTATTTACCGTTATGGTTTTATTAATTTCTAGATTGACTGATGTAGTTATCGATGATTAATATATAATTTGTTTATGATGTTTTGTTCTATTACTGAGCTCTCAATGCCTTTACTCGAATATTCATTTATATTTTTATTTGCTATAACTGAGTCTTTTTCCTATTTATCTACAGTAATAATACATTCCAATTGAATCAGATCATTACATATTTACTTAGAAACGGTTGCTTGTTCACGTGCTTCGATAAAAACATAATGGTTGCGTAAAGGTATAATTTCATGGTGTCGCTTGTCGCAGCGATGAGTGGTCACGTGACCAAATTTTCCTCCATTTTGTTTGCTCTTTTTGTCGCTAGCGATACCGCTAAAAAGTTAAATTCAATCCAACTTTTAGTGACATTTTTTCGTGCAATAATTTGTGAAAATGAGTTTGAATATGGAAGTGCAAGATGTAAGTACTATAAATAAATAAATAAATACAGATTTTTTATATTTATTATTATTTATTAATTTATTAATTATTACTTATTTTCATAAATAGTGTGTGTGTGTGTGTGTGTGTGTGTGTGTGTAATATATAACTTTTATTAGTAAACATATATATTTTTAATAAATACAGGGCGATCCCGAAAAACCGTCCGTCTGTAAAATGACGTATTCCTGACACCATTCTAAGACAATTTTCCCTTTGGCAAAATTTCGTCCGAAGCTTAGTTTTTGAATTATTAAAGGAAGTAGTTAACGTATGACGGGTCGAATACAAGAGGCAGGCAAGGGTGGCGCGATTCACCGTCAGACGCGGGTGCTTACGCGGGGTGCCTGCTGCGATCAGCTGGTCGCTATACACATAGACATACATTCTCTCTCTGTCTGTCCGTCTTTTTTTTTTTTGATACGCAGGGGAAGTCCTCATGGATACCCCCCCCCGGGGAGGGAGAGAGGGTTATGCCGGACTTCTACCGGCTAAAACCCCTGCGGGTGTCCTCCACCGCGGTGTCACGGGGGAGCCACGGGTACGCCACAGGCATTCTTCCGCGACTCCCCCACCGCAATCCCTCGTTGTAGCCGAGAGGGAGGACACCCGTCCGCCTCCCGTCTCCGTCTAATGGGATTCTGTCCCGGTGGGAGATCTCCCCGCTCTACACCGGGGCCCCTTCGCCGCGGCCCCTGAACGGGGCCTCTTCTTATGCCGGATGGGGGAGGGAGGGGGAGCACCAGGTAGGCCATCAGGCCCTGCCAGCCCCGGAACCTCCCTCTAGCCCCCCATCTGTCCACCTAGCCTGCAGTGAGGGGGGAGCGGGCCCCCAATAACCCCCCCACTCAATCAGTCCCGCGCTGGGGCCTGGGGCCCAGGCACGGGTCGCCTTCTCTTCCCTGGCCGCATCCTCCGGGCCGCGACATCCTGCGCTTCTGGGGGCGGCATCCGTCGACGGACCCTCTCCGCCTCCTCCTTGGTCCTCATGATCTCGCAAAAGGAGGCCACCGCCCTCCATTGCTCCTCCCCCCGCACCATGGCCCGCATCACGGCGCGGAGGGAGAGATCTTCCCCCACCACCGCGGCCAAGGAGCGGCGCTGCACCTCCCAGGCCGGACAGGCCTCGAGGATGTGCTGCGCCGTGTCCCGGTCTCCCCTGCAGTGATGGCACCCGGGGGTCGCCTCCCTCCCGATGCGGCACAGGTAGTAACCGAAGCAACCATGCCCGGTCACCACCTGCGCCACCCGGAAGGTGATGCGCCCCCAGGTCCTCCCCAGCCACTCCCTGAAAACAGGGAGAATGGCCCCCACTACTCTTTGGCCCTCGTGGGCCGGCCCAGCTAATTGCCGCTGCCAGTCCGCGAGGACCAATTCCGCCGCTTGACGGCCAATGGCCCTCCTGGTCCCCGGCCCCACGATGGTTCCCCCCACGGAGCTCCCTTACCCCCAATATGCGGCCAACTGGCCACGCGCCAAGAGCTCCAGGGGGGGGAACCCGCCAGGATTGCCGCCGCCGCATACGCGACAGTGCGGTATGCGCGCGTGGCCCTCAATACAATGGGGCGGTGTGTCCCCCGTAGCATGTTCCTGATCCTTCTGGACCCCGAGGCCGCATCCGCCCAAATCGGGGCCCCGTAGAGGGCCATTGATCCGACCGTGCCCACATACAACCTGCGGACCCGGTCGTCCGGTCCCCCCAGGTTGGGTAGCAGCGTCGCCATTGAGGCCGCCACCCCACCTATCTTGGGGGCCAACTGGGAAAAATGCTCCTCAAATGTCCACATGCCATCCAGATGGAGACCCAGATATTTCATCCGGGTCCCCACCTGGACGTCATGTCCGTCCACCCTAAATGTGAGCCTGGGGGGCCCCCCGGGAGCCGTCATGGAAGAAGACGGCCTCCGTTTTCTGGGGGGCCACCTCCAGGCCCAGCGCCTTTATGCCACGGACTACCCCGGCCACCGGGGCCAACGCGATGTTGCCAAGCGTAACCGCGTCCCTCCAGTTCTTCCCCCCGACTACCACCAGCGTGTCATCTGCATAGCAAATGACTTGGCAGCCGGGGGGAAGTATTCTTCCCAGTACCTCATCGTACGCGATGTCCTACAGCAACGGGCCCAAGACGGACCCTTGCGGGACACCGCGCACGATAGGCCTCCGTCTGCGCACCCCCCCCCGGCATCGCGGTAGGCGATGCACCTCTCCTTGAAATAGTCCCGGATTACCCTGGTCAGGTAATCCGGGACCCCGTGCGACTGCAGCCCCTCTCCTATCTTGTCCCACGGGAGGGTGTTCAACGCGTTGGCTATGTCCAAGGATATAGCCAACGCCACCCCCCCCGCGTTGGACTATCTGTTCCGAGTGGCCCCGCAGACAGTCGACTGCGTCGATCGTCGACCGGCCCGCCCGGAACCCAAATTGGCGCTCATTGAGCCCTGCCACTCGCTGCAGGTGCTCATTGAGACGCCCCACCAGCACGCGCTCCATCAGCTTACCGACCTCGTCCAACAGACAGAGAGGTCGGTAAGCCGACGGGTCATCGGGGTTCCTCCCTCCCTTCGGGAGGAGGACTAATCTCGCCTCCTTCCAGAGGGAGGGGAAGACCCCCTCCCTGAGGCACCTCGTGAAGAGGTACCTCAGGGACCCGCCAGCTTCACCCATGACCAGGGCCCAGATCTTGCCCGGGATGCCGTCCGGACCGGGAGCCTTATTTGGCTTCATCCTCCGGACGGCCTCCCCCATCTCCTCCGCTGTCACCTCCCAACCCTCCCTCTACTCGGGCATACGGCTCGAGAGGAGGAAGGGCACCGCACCCCCGGCTCCCCCGGGGAAGAGGGTCTCGACCACCTCCTCGAGGAAGCCGGGGGCGAGAGACTCCGTGGTCGGAGGCGCCCGTGGCCTCAACTTCTTGAGGACCATTCTATACGGGCGCCCCCACGGGTCCTCATTCAGGGAGGCGATCAGCTCTTCCCAGGCCCTGGTCTTAGCGATGGCAGCGCAAAGGGAGTGCCGAGCCTCGCGATACTCCCCCCGCGCCTGCTCTATGCACGCCTCACTGCTACCCCTCCTTCGCAGGGTCCGTTGGAGCCGGCGCCTGGCCCGGACCGGTCCTCGGTCCACCGCAACCTACCATGACAAAAAACTGCTTGCAGTCGCCGAGTAATTATCGTCGCATTGTCGCGTCGTCGCGTCGTGTAGTAACGTGTCCGCGCGTGTTTCTTTCATCGAGTGATTTTTAATCGCCAACAGTTATTATTCGACAGTGATTAATATTGATTAGTGATAGAGTCATTAGTAAATTTCTCGTCTCATCGAGTGAGTAAATAAATGTGATTACGTTAAAGTTTATACAAGAATACAGTTCATGAAAGAAGAAAAACTTTCAGTTAATAATTTAGTGTGGATTTCTTGTCTTTTGCAACGCGATATCTACGTTAAATTTGAGAACGTACGATCTATCGGAACATTCATTTCTTCTTCAAGCAATTACAGCAATACATCAAAAGTCATCGAACAAGGTAATGATAACTATTTTTTGACGTTATATGAAAACAGATCTCGGGAAGTCAGAGGGACAGTGTGTCAAAGGAAATTCGTGAAAAGAGAGGGGTTTTTAGTGGGTAGGGAGTACCGAGTTGGTAATTCGACTTGGTATTCGAGTCTCACATAACTCACTGGATCGACCGGTGGGTATGCATAAAATGCATTTCCCCTCTCTCGTAAAAAAAAAAAAAAAAAAAAAAAAATTACAGGTGAGTGAGCGAATGAGAGAGAGAGAGAGAGAATGAGAGACAGACAGACAGACAGACAGAGAGAGAATGTATGTGTTCGCATGTGTGTCTGTATGTCCCTTCCGATGGGCGCCACCTTGACGTGGTGGAAGGGCTTACGGGGTCCCGGTCGTCTGGGGCGGTTCAGTTGGCCACTGGCTGCTATTCCGGCCTGGGCGGGCGGGGCTCTTCTAAGAGCGTCCATTGCACTTCCTCTGCTCGAAAGGGTAGAGAAGGGGGGTTGTGCTCCCTCCGGGCACCTTGGCCTGATGCGCATAGGGGTAGGCGGCCCTGACTTCAATCGCCTGGTTGACTCCGACCGTTAGGGACGGGGAGGGTCCCGTTAGCGCACGGTGCGATAGCGCACCAACCCGATAGCACACGAAAAATTGACACAATTCCCGATAGCGCACCAACCCGATAGCACACGTCCCGATAGCACACAATCCCGATAGCGCACCAACCCGATAGCGCACGGATTCACTTTGCAACTTTTCACGCGAAGCAAGGGGGACGGAGTGGGTGCGGGAGGGGGGCCGAAGGCCCCCCTTGCACCCCCCGTGTGTGTGTGTGTGTGTGTGTGTGTGAGAGAGAGTGCGTGTGTGAGGGGATAATGCTTTCGTGCGCTATCGGGTTGGTGTGCTATCGGGTTGGTGCGCTATCGGGATTGTGCGCGATTTACTTTGTGTGCTATCGGGACGTGGGCTATCGGGTTGGTGCGCTATCGGGAATTGTGTCAATTTTTCGTGTGCTATCGGGTTGGTGCGCTATCGCACCGTGCGCTAACGGAACCCGCTCTTAGGGACGACCTCGCTGCTTGCGGCGGGGCCTACCGTCCCGGGGTTCGGTGGGTGCTCCCATTTGAGGGGTGGCGGCGTATGCTGCGAGGGGGGATGGGGTGAAGGGGGGCCTTGAGTCTGGGGATGACGTCCTTCTCAGGGCGTGCATCCTGGCTTGGGGTCTTCCGGATCCCCGTGGGGGGGATGTGGTGGTCGGGGGTCCTCCCTGTGTCCGGGGGGGCACCCTTGCGGTGTCGACTCGGGTGCAGGGCGGCTCTTTGACGTCCCACAGTGGGCAGGGGGAGGCCGTCCGGGCTTGCCCGGCGGATGGGCCCTCTGTCCTGGGAGGATGTGGGTGCTGGTCCTCCTTGCGTATGGGTGGCGTCCATAGCTGGGCGTCCCCCTGCGCGGGGTGGATGCAGCGTCCCACAGTGGAGAGGTGCCTCTACCACCCGGCAAACGGCCTGGGGTGTGACCCCAGGATACGCGCCGGGTAGGGGAGGCGACGGGTCGGTAGCTTAAGTCCGGAGATATCCGAACAACCGGGCTTGCCCGGGCTACCGACCTGGGTCGCACCGGGCCACTCGGACGTATTCCGAGCCCGGGTCGGTGCGACGGAGGACGCAGCGGCTGGGTGTCCTTAGGGGGGAACTTCCCTCCTCGGTGGTCCCCCGCCGCTGCCTGCCGCCAGAGCCGCTTGGGCATATTCCAAGGTCTGGGTCTGGCGGCGAGTTGGGTACCCGGTGATTGCCCTGACCGTCTCCCTTTCCGAAACGGCAGTCACCGGGACGGCGCAGTGTCCCGGGTCTCGAGGACCCGGGACGGGACTTTAAGCTGGTCGCCACGGCGGGCAAGGCGGGGTAGGGGGAGCGGCTGCCCCGTCCCAACCGTCCGTGGGGCCCCCTGGGTGGCGCCACTTATCGCTGGTACCCCAGAGGTCGGAGGCGGGGACCCCTGAAAGCCTGTGAGGGTGTCACAATCCCCACAGGGGAGTAGGGGGCTGGAGCTCCGTGTCGGGAATGTTCTTTCTCTCGACCTAAAGCATATGTTGATCCCCCGGGGGAACTTAGGGCCCGGTAGGGGGGTGTGTCCGGTCATGTTTCGGAGCACCCCCCGGCCGGTGAGGGTATACCCGGTCAACGGAGCCGCGATAAGGAACGGGATTGATTTAAGATGAATATTGATACTACCCAACAAACTCAAAAAAATAATAATAAGAATGATGATGGTGACCATGAACCCATGGAACATGAGTATATGGAGGTTTATGAGGATTCCTCGGAACATCATGAGGAGTCTAATCTGGCTGGGCCTTCCTCACATCACCATGAGGAACTGGGTCTTGCTGGACCTTCAATTGAGGGTCTACGAGAGGAGAAGTGGCGAGGAAGAGTGACACGCAATGTTGCGCTCAAAGAAAGGGGGTTTAGACGCCTCTCGGTCTCTCTGGTTAGATTACCAAAGAGAAACTACTCTTCCCCGAATCTTGCCATACTTGGAGAGAGGACGGAGGCTGACACTGATATAGAGTTGATAGAGGGGGATGTTGATAGCATTCTCCCTCCCTAAAGAGGCCGCGGAAGACCGGAAACAACAGAATTCCGCAAGAAACAAGAAAGGGAGGCCAAACTTCGTCTTCTCCAACAGGAGCAGGAAGAAAGGGAATTATTGGGAATGATGGAGGGATCCATCGATGTCCCCAATCCTGCCCGGATAAAGGCTGCCCAGAAATGGACAGATGCGGAGGAGAAGCGGATTGAATATTTCCAGTCTGCCTCCACCGAAGAGGCAGTGAGTACGGTTCTCTCGAGGATGAAAGGAATGTATGCTCTAGCAGATCGTTCCAAGGGCCTCAATGGGATCTTTCAGAAACAGATAAAGGAGACCACTGCTATTGTAATAGGTGCTATAACAGTGTTGCACCAGAGACTTGCTGGCACGGAGGTTAATGATCAATTGGAAAGTTTCTCGAGACAGATTCGCCGGTTAGAGGAAGAAAACAGGCGAATGCGGGAAACAATGGAAAACATCCAGGCGAGGGAAAGTATTAGGACGGGGGAACCACTCTTAAATACTATCAGCTCGTGGGGAAAGGAACCTAAGGAGCAAAGGATCCCACGCAGCCACCCAGGGTGGGAGACCTTGCGTGAGGTAGAGATGGGAGACCCGAGCAGCTCTCCTCCACCTAAAGGTGGGGAGCCGCTCGAGGGGAGGAGGAAACAGAAGGACTCACCTTCAGCAAGTGATGGGGAGCCCTTGAGTCTCCAGAAGGGAAAAAACCTGGAGGAGGAGAAGAGGAAGAAGGGAGAGAAAGCTGTTGTTTCAACAGCAACCTCAAAGGCTAAGCCATCTCCCAAGAAGCTCGTAGTAACCAGCAATGTTATGATTGTTGGTCCTACGCAGATGAGCAAGACGCAGGCCAAGAAAGTGCAGCGTATCGAAAAGGAGATGTCCCAGCTACAGGAACAACTGAGGGAAAAGACCTAAACACTGAGGGAATGCGAGGGGGGAAACAAGTATCCTCAATCCCCAATGAGAGTAGAGCTCAAATGCGAGCCCAGCAACCAATGAAGACTGCTGGTAAAAAGAAGGATAAGGCTCCGACAAGCTCCAGTACCTCTACTCCCAAAGAGGCAGTTCAAACTGGAGCTGGAAAACACGCTCCTGTTTCCTCGGAGACACTTGTTGCCTCCGGGGAGACCTATGCAATGGTCGTCAGGAAGAGACGGTCAAAGGGTGCTAACCCGCACCCCCAGTATCGGGAGGCACCGCCAGTGCTGGAAATAACCCGAAGACTCAGGCTGCTCCTTTGGAGAAAAAGATAAAGAGGCGTAAACCGCCAAAGACGGCGGCTGTTATTGTCACCTGCAAAAATGGCGGTTATAAGGATCTCATGCAGGAGATTAGAGCTAAAATTAAGCTGACTGATCTTGGCATAGATGATACCAGGATAAGGCCGGCCATGAATGGCGGCCAGATGATAGAGGTCGCACTGAGAAAGATGCCAAGGCTGACCGATTGGCGTCTAAACTCCGAGAGGTCATAAGACAGGAAAAAGTGAAAATCTCCAGACCGACAATGAGGGCAGAGTTACGGGTACGTGATATCGATGTATCCGTGACTGCTGACGAAATACGGGATGCACTGGCGGCTAAGGGCCAGTGTAGCCCTGACGCGATACGCATGGGTCCCATCCGTAGAGCATTTAATGGAATGGGTACCATGTGGTTCCAGTGTCCACTCGCCTCAGCCAACAGGATGACTGAAGCCAGGCGAATACGAATCGGTTGGACGGCATTAAAGGTGGAAAGGCTACCCGCGCGCCCCCTCCAGTGCTTTAAATGCCTGGAGGGTGGCCATGTTCAAGACAGATGCCCCAATAATGTCGACCATAGGGGTCGATGTCATCGATGTGGTGAACCGGGCCATATCTCGAGCGCTTGTACTCGAGAGGTCCACTGTATTGCTTGTGCTGAGAACAATTTCCCGGCCAAGCACCGACATGGGAAGGCTGCTTGTCAGTCAGCAAAAAGGAAGAGGCGGGGGAAACCGGTGGCTGTTACACCTACACCTACTCCGGATCCCCCACCTACCATCTCTACGAGAAAAGAATCGGTCACGTCCATCTCGACAGCAATGTCGGATGGAAAGAAAGTGGTCGAAAAAAGGAAGTTGCCACTAGAGCAAACTACAGATACGGAAGTATCGGACAAAGAGAAGACGCCGAAACGCACCTTCAAAAACAGAAGGGTAGGTAGGAAGGCCCACAGCGATTTGGGGCTGACTATCAGGACGCTTGATCCTGAATTCGAGGCGGATGTAGAAAGCCCGTAGGATGACAGGCATCCTACAGGCCAATTTAAACCACGCCTGCCAGGCACAGGATCTTTTCCTTCACAGTCTGGCAGAGCGTGGTTGCGGACTCGGGATAATTGCGGAGCCGTATAGAGTCCCGCCCAATCACCCTTTATGGGCGGTATCTCGGTGCGGCAGAGCCGCGATTACGTGGAGGACAGTCACGAATTACCCCCCCCTGCACCCCTCTCATGGCAGGGGAGGGTTACGTGGCTGTTCGTTGGGGGCTCATCGTTGTGATCAGTATATATCTGACACCGGCGCTGGTCCTCGCCCAATTTCGGAGAGGGCTGGACGAAATCGGCGAATGTATCAGGAGATACATGCCGAGTCCAGTCCTTGCCGCGGGGGACTTCAATGCGAAGTCCCCTACTTGGGGATCCCCGCGGCAGGACCCGAAGGGTGGGGCCCTTGAAGCATGGGCGGCGGGGCTCAATTTATGCCTCGATAACACCGGGGCAACGAACACCTGTGTCAGGCCGCGGGGGGGGGGTCCATTGTGGATCTCACATGGGCTACCCCCTCGGCCTGACATCTGGTGGATGAATGGGGGGTGGTGGTGGACGGCGAAACATTGTCGGACCACCGATACATTTTCATGACCGCCACCCCCACCCCCAGAGAGGTGTTGGCCCGCCGCCGCACGGCTAGGTGTGGATCACGACGATGGGCCCTAAAGAAGCTCGACGAAGAGGCTTTTTTCTCCTCGATCCTCGGAGCATTGTGGGCGAGGGGTAAACGAGAGGAGGTCGGCGATACTGACCTGGGGGAGGAAGTTGGGTGGATCCGGCGTACCATCACAGAGGCGTGTGATGCCTCAATGCCCCGGGTCCGTCCCTCCCCCAGGAGAGCCGCGTATTGGTGGACGAAGGAGATTGCCGAGCTACAGCGCTCCACCGTCCACGCTAGCAGGACCCTCGCTCGGACTCGCAGGTCCAGAAATACCCGGAACCTGGCTGCGAGGATCGAGGAGAAGCTTAATGCGTATAATAACGCACGAGTGGCCCTCCAACAGGCCATCAAAAGGGAGAAGGCCAGGGCCTGGGATGAGCTCTTGCACACCCTGGACGATGATCCTTGGGGTCGCCCCTATAAGATCGTCTTCAAGAAGATGAAGGGGGGGCGACCCCGGTCACAGAGACATTGGATCCCCAGTTCGTCAATACTGTGGTGGAGACTCTCTTCCCCGATGGGGAAGGAGTCGAGAGTTTGCCCCCTCTGGGAGAAATCCCGGAGTGGGATGAAGACGAGCTGGGGGTTACCCAGGGTGAGCTCAAGGACGCCGTCGCTAGAATTAAGTCTAGGAAGGCTCCTAGACCGGACGGCGTCCACGGCAGGGCCTGGGTCCTGGCCTTCAGCGAGATGGCGGAGGACATGAGGCATGTCTTTGGGAAATGCCTGAAGAAGGGCAGCTTCCCCCTAGCGTGGAGGAGGGCAAAACTTGTCCTCCTCCCAAAGAAGGGTAAACCGGGGGACTCACCATCGTCCTACCGGCCCATCTGCTTGCTGGACGAGGCTGGCAAAATCCTTGAAAGGATAATTGCCAATCGCCTCGTCCGGCACCTGTCCCGGGAGGGTCCCAATTTAAGTGCGGACCAGTATGGCTTCCGAGGCGGACGTTCGACTATCGACGCAATTCTGCGCGTAAGATCCGTCTCGGAGACCACGATTGAGGACGGCGGGGTGTTGCTGGCTGTATCCCTAGATATTAGGAATGCCTTCAACACCCTGCCGTGGAGATGGATAGCGGAGGCCCTCGAACACCATGGGGCCCCGCGCTATCTGTCCGCGATAATACGGGACTACTTCCGGGACAGGATACTAGAGTACATAGATAGAGATGGGTTGGTACAGGAGAGAGGCGTTGGCTGTGGGGTTCCAGAGGGCTCAGTATTGGGTCCGCTCCTGTGGAACCTCGCATATGACCACGTCCTCCGGTGCGCCCTCCCCCCAGGCAGCACGGTCGTCTGCTGTGCAGACGACACGTTAGTGCTTGCCGGGGGAAAGAGCTGGGGGGAGGCTGTTGCCACGGCAAACCTGGCCGTTGCAAACGTGGTGCGCTCTATCCGCGCCTTGGGGCTGGAGGTGGCGGCTCAGAAGACTGAAGCGGTCTTCTTCCATGATGGCCTCCCACATACATCCCTATCTTTCTCTGGAAGCCTGCCCCGGCCCTATCTTAGGGGCACTGTTTGGTACAGTGGGGATTTTAGTATATACTAGAGGGATCTTGGGGGATGTGGTCACTCTACGGCGTTGTGCTCGTCGGTGCCGTTTCATACGGAAGGCCAGTCGAAAGCCAGCATGCACGCGAATACCTCCACCGGCACTTATTTGGTCAGCGAGCGACCTTTCAGGGATTCTCCGTGGCAATCGGCATTGCATCCATCGAGCAAGATACCAACATCGCTCTGGAGTCGCATATCACTGTGTTAAAAAGCAGCATTAGGTGTGGGGTCTGGATAGCTCAGTGGTCTAGAGCAGTTGCCCGGAAAGCGAAAGACTCGAGTTCGATTCCCGATCCAGCCACTTGCGCCTCACATATTTTTCTAGTCTGCGAATATTGTTTTCTAGCAATTATTCGTTAGGCTGAAAAATGTGTGAATGCTCTCTCCACAGGATATGCGTCAATGCCGTTGCCACGGATGGATTCTGTTGCTCGTTGATCAAATGGGCGTAAAGACACGTCCGACCTCCTCCCACATACATCCCTATCTTTCTCTGGACTACTCATGGCCCGCCGCCTCCGGCTTTCATCCGTGTAGGTGAGGCTCGTGTCCAGCTGAGCAAAAGTATTCAATACTTGGGGCTACAGCTGGATGCGACCTGGTCCTTTGGCGAACACTTCCGCCGTCTGGCCCCGAGAGTGGAGAGAGTCTCTATGGCTCTCTGCCGACTACTCCCAAACCTCGGGGGGACCGGGCGGGAGGGTTCGCCGCGTATACGCCGCGGTGGTTGGCTCGGTGGCTCTCTATGGTGCCCCAGTCTGGGCTGAGGATGTGGCCGCTACCCGCCGTCTGCGCGATCTCCTTAGGAAAATGCAGCGGCGGGTGGTAATACGAGCGGCGAGTGGCTACCGAACCGTTAGCCACGCGGCGGCGACGGTCCTATCCGGGATGCCCCCGTTCGATCTCGCGGCCCGAATGTACCAACAAATGTACAGGAGGGTTCGCGAGGTTCGAGAAGCGGGGGTGCCGATAACCGGCAAAGTCCGTCGCATTATTAAGGACTAGGCTCGACAGTCGCTTCTCCTCGAGTGGCAACAATCGCTCGAGGACCCGCATGTTGCGGGGAAGCGAACTGTCGAGGCCATTCGACCCCATCTGCCAGCTTGGGTGATTGGGGTTCGACGCGAGGGGATCACCTACCGGGTGACACAGGTGCTCACTGGACATGGCTGCTTCGGTGAGTACCTGTGCAGGATAGGGAAAGAGCGCACCGAGAGGTGCCACCATTGCGCCTGTCCGTGCGACTCGGCGCAGCACACGCTGGAGACTTGTCCAGCGTGGGCGGCCGAGTGCGCGGACCTGGTGGCTATTGTAGAGGTGATCTCACCCTCTCGGCCATAATTGCGGCCATGGTCGAGAGGGCTGAGGCATGGAAGGCCATGTCCTTCTTCTGCGGGAAAGTTATGACGCAGAAGGAGGACGCAGAGAGGGCCCGGCGAGGTGAGGGTGACCGCCGTACCGCCACCCAAGACCCGCCACGAGATGGAGGAGATATGCCTCCGACCCTGGGGGGCCCTCCCCCACGTAGGAGGAGGCGCCATAACCCCCACCCTCCTCCCCAGATGGGTGGAGGATGACCTCGACTGTGGGGAGAGGGTCGATAATTGACCCACCCACCCCCCATCTTGCCGAGGAGAGATGGAGGTGCCACTGATAAGAGTCTCGACTTATAAAGGTGGCATCGCCGATGACGGAGCAAGGTACTCCCCCGGGGGTGCTGCAGGAGCACACCCCCCGGAGGGATATAAAGAAGAAGAACCCGGGGTAAAACATCAACCCCCACTCAAATTAAGGGAGGGGAGGTTTACCCTGGGCTCGGGGGATCGGGGCCGAGCGGGCGACTCGGACCCTGACCGTGCCCCCCGAAGCACCACGGGAGGGCGCGGCGCTGAGGAGGTGCCCCTCAGTGCCGCATACAAGAGAAGGGCCGCCACTACACACTCAAAGTGGCGGTGTGTGCGACGCTCTCCATCATTCCGGGGAGCGCGCACACAGAGTAGGTCGGGTGGTAGGGAGAGGATGTCCGGACGAATGCCTCAAGGCGATTCCCGGTCCTCCCCCATATACCCGAGAGGCACCCGGTGGGGTTTTAGTGGGTATACCCGTTAAATAGGGGAGTCCCACGTAACCCGCGGTCCTTCCCCGAGAGCTGCGGGTATGCATTAAGCATTTCCCCATCGTGAACAAAAAAAAAAAAGAAATGTGTGTCTGTATGTCCTCCCCGTGGTGTGCCACCTTGTCGTGGTGGGGAGGCTTAAGGGATCTTGGCCGGCGGGAGACTAAGTCTTCCGGGTCTCCCATCGGCCGAGATCTCGAACTAAGAGCACACCAAACAGAAGTATGGTAGTACAGCAGAAAGAGGAAGAACGTACCGGCCCAGGGGCTTTGGACCCCCAGGGCCCGGCGGGTGTAGCGGGTACTGTCCCGGTCCGCTCCCCGTCGACATCGAGTGACGGGCTATCCACAGGGTTGAGGGCGAGCCCTGTGGAGGCATTGGCTATCGCCCCCACGATAGCCAGGAGGTGGCAGTCTCCTGGATTTATCGAAGAGCGGTATAATGCCCTCTTTGACAAATACCAGGAGAGGTTCGACCCCGTTCCGAGGAGATTTGGGGATCTCGTAAAGGAGGGGCTGCAGGGTAAGAGGTGTAGCGCGGAGGATAGGCTTCATGTGCTTATCCTCGCGCTTATCAGGACGCAAGTCGTGGAGGCTTGCGGGAAGGGGCTGGCGGAATTGGCGCAAGGGAGCAGGAAAAGGCTGTTGGCAGCTGCTCCCTACCTTCTCTACCTGAAGGGGAAGTCCGGCGTGAGTATGAGGGTGAGCGACGACGAGGACGACACCCACAACGCCGAGGTGAAAGAGACGGGAGATATGGACGACACGGTCATCGAGGTGCCGCCCACCCCGGAAAAGAAGAAGGAGACCGGTGTTCAATCGGACCCGGAAGGTAGCGTGTCGAGGAAGGTCCCTCCTCTTGGGAGAGAGGAGGGAGCCGTATGCGCAGAGGAAGGTAAGAGAGGTGCCGTGGGAGTGCTCATTGAGTTGGGCGCACCCGCGGAGAGCCTGATTAAATGCCGGGGAGACATTGTAGCTGATGGCCCCCCTGGCGCCAGAGCCAGAGAGGTGGGGGGAGTGGGGAGTGTGAGTGGGTCTCTATTGACTCCCACTACCCCCCCTCCCGAATGAGGAAGAGAAGGAGGAGGATGACCCCCGGGGACGCGGATAATACTACCGCGTCCTCGGGGAGTGAGTTCGGGGTGGGTGATGCTCCCTCCGTTGGAGGGCGGTTTCGCCCTTCACCGGGGGGGCTCACCCATGTAAAGAAGGAAGCAGAAGAGGGAGCAGGGATTAGCCCTGCCCCCTCCTTACAATTGGAGAGGGGCCCGGAGGACAAGGGGAGAGGTTTGGTAACCTCCCCTCTCTCCTCCCCCGGGAAGAAGAATAGAGAGGTCAAGGTGGCGAGAAATCGCTCGCCCCCTACCTATGGAGGGAAGGGTGGGACCTTCTCGGCGGAGGGGCACTTGAGTCCCTTTGCCGGGAGGGCCCCCTCTTATAGGAATGTGTTGTGTGGGGAGGGGGCATGTAGTTTCGCCCCTTCCCTACAATATGGGATATGGAAGATGAGCCTCACGGGGAGTGGGGACCTCGTTGTCGAGGCCCCTGCCCCCCTGGCGGTGATAGGAAGGAGAAGACCCCTGGGTGTGTTGCCGCTCCCCCATTTGATGGAGGAGGGATGCCGCATGGGGGGCAAGGAAGGACAGAGGTGGAGCCTTGGGGGCGTCAGGAGCCCGGGATGTTGAGCGTCCCGGACATCTGTCGCTCCCGATGCTTCAGATGCTTAGAGCTGGGGCATATAGCCATGTTTTGTGGAGGCCCGAACAGGAGGGGCCGCTGCTATTTTTGCAGCGGCCCGTCCCATCGTGCGGTGAGGTGTGTCGCCGGAACGCCGAAGTGTCCGCTATGTGCGGATCTCTTGCGCCCGGACGGACACGCTTTAGGGGCGGACGGATGTGTGCCGCCCCGTAGATGGCCTCCAAGAAGAAAAGAAGCAGGAGACTGAGTGAGGAGTTGTCCTCCTCAGAGGCGGAGGTTATAGGCGCAACTAAGTTGCGCCCCAGCAGTGGTGGAGGTGGTAGTCCACGGGCCACCCGGGAGGTCGTCAGCTCTAGCGTTACGAGCCCCCCGAAGGAGGTAGCAGAGTGCGGAGGAACGCCCGTAGAGGACCGCGAGGAGAAGAGGCGGTTGGTACCCGCCGAGGAAAGAGGAGAAGGCAAGCGCCCGAAGGATAAACGGGTGTCGTTTGCCATGAAGGAGGTGGAAGAATGGGCGATGGTTGGCCTGAGGAAGGGGGGCAGTAATGTCCACCCGACTTCGGGCACAGGAGGTGCTCGCCCTCGTAGGTAAAAGGAAGGGCTGGGAGATCGAGGGGTTCACGAATATGTGCTTCCCCTCGATGCCCCCCGCCCGGAAGAGGAGGAGGATCACCCTGGAGGTCCCACGGAGTTGGTCCGGGATGTTGACCCGGGAGCGAAATGTGGAGGAAGATGGTGGTTCCTCGCGAGGGATTCCCCCCCAAAGGGGAGTCCCTCGCCGGGGGGAACCACGGTCTTGGGAGGATAAGGAGATGGAGGGGAGTGGCACTCTGTGTTCTCGCGGAGTGCTGCTCTCCTCCATCTTCGGGCCGTTGGGGGTCCCATACGAGGGTATGGTTCCCCCTATATGCGGCCCGATGGTGGGGTGGTCGAATGGTTGTGACCCCATTCGACCGCCAGTAGGTGTTATGCGGGGGAGTTTTCTCTCCCCTGTTGTGGTAGGGACTCCCTCACGGGGGTCAGTGTGCCGAAAAGGGGGGAAGCGCGGAAGAATGCCTCTGGCGCCCCCGTACCTCTCCCCAGTGATGGTGCAATGTAGGTGGTCACCGTAGGGTTTTTAGTGGGTACCGGGCGCTTCACGCCCGAAGTCCCACATAACCCCCTCTCTTCCCCCGAGGAGAGGGAGTATGCGTAACGCATTTTCCCTACGAAAAAAAAAATGTGTGTCTGTATGTGTATAGCGACCAGCTGATCGCAGCAGGTGCCCCGCGTAAGCACCCGCGTCTGACTCGCGCCACCCTTGCCTGCCTCTTGTATTCGACCCGTCATACGTTAACTACTTCCTTTAATAATTCAAAAACTAAGCTTCGGACGAAATTTTGCCAAAGGAAAAATTGTCTTAGAATGGTGTCAGGAATACGTCATTTTACAGACGGACGGTTTTTCGGGATCGTTCTGTATATACATTTTTTTATTTTTTTTAATCATGTACTTTTGATTATGAATTATTTTATTTATTTATATTTTATTATATAACTAAGGTTAATGTGATGATATACAGAAGAGTAAAGATTGTTGAAATTGCGATAATTTCATAGAATTTTCAGATAGCTATCGTACATACTTGTGGAATATGTGAAACAATTATTAATGAAAAGAACATTCCGTCTCATGGTTATGCGGAAGCTTTTCCCCGGTTGTTTATTGATAATAATTTTTACTTCTATCCAGTAACAGGTGCAATATATGTGTGTATATATATACATATATATAATATTTGTTTCGTTATTAAAAAGAATATAGTATTCTACTAAAATTTATATTATTATATGTAGATAATAATCACATTATTCGACGAAGCCTTGTCGACAACGAAGAAATTGTCTTGTCGGTTCATGAAAACAACCCAGGTAAATAGAAACTTTGATTGAAATCCTAAAAGTAATAAATCCTGCAGTAATAAATCTGTATTTTCTAATAAAATTTTGATTTTAGGAACTATTAAAATATTCGGCATCAAATAAAGAAACCTCACAGGGGGAAAATGAAAATAGATCACTCAATAAAAAAAATAATCGGAGAGCCAACGTAAAGTCGATTGAATTACGACGACGAAGAATTACTAATTTTATCCGTTCAAGAAAGAAGATCCCTTTGGGAGATTACAATTCCATTAAAGCAGCGATACCAACGGCTTAAAAAAAAATTTGGGATGAAGTGTGAAATATTGGAAGGTTAAAAAACAGTATAAACATTTGATTGAAATATTTAAATGAAAATTTCTTTTACAGATAAACTTAGCGGGGAAGAAGCCAAAAAGAAATTTAAAAATTTACATGACGTCTACCGACGGATAATACATTCCGAAAATCATCCCAGTAAATCGGCTAGAGCTCCCCCTACAAAAAAATGGCATCATTATAATTCCATGGATTGTCGTCGTCGTCGTCGTCGTCGTCGTCGTCGTCGTCGTCGTCGTCGTCGTCGTCGTCGTCGTCGTCGTCGTCGTCGTCGTCGTCGTCGTCGTCGTCGTCGTCGTCGTCGTCGTCGTCGTCGTCGTCGTCGTCGTCGTCGTCGTCGTCGTCGTCGTCGTCGTCGTCGTCGTCGTCGTCGTCGTCGTCGTCGTCGTCGTCGTCGTCGTCGTCGTCGTCGTCGTCGTCGTCGTCGTCGTCGTCGTCGTCGTCGTCGTCGTCGTCGTCGTCGTCGTCGTCGTCGTCGTCGTCGTCGTCGTCGTCGTCGTCGTCGTCGTCGTCGTCGTCGTCGTCGTCGTCGTCGTCGTCGTCGTCGTCGTCGTCGTCGTCGTCGTCGTCGTCGTCGTCGTCGTCGTCGTCGTCGTCGTCGTCGTCGTCGTCGTCGTCGTCGTCGTCGTCGTCGTCGTCGTCGTCGTCGTCGTCGTCGTCGTCGTCGTCGTCGTCGTCGTCGTCGTCGTCGTCGTCGTCGTCGTCGTCGTCGTCGTCGTCGTCGTCGTCGTCGTCGTCGTCGTCGTCGTCGTCGTCGTCGTCGTCGTCGTCGTCGTCGTCGTCGTCGTCGTCGTCGTCGTCGTCGTCGTCGTCGTCGTCGTCGTCGTCGTCGTCGTCGTCGTCGTCGTCGTCGTCGTCGTCGTCGTCGTCGTCGTCGTCGTCGTCGTCGTCGTCGTCGTCGTCGTCGTCGTCGTCGTCGTCGTCGTCGTCGTCGTCGTCGTCGTCGTCGTCGTCGTCGTCGTCGTCGTCGTCGTCGTCGTCGTCGTCGTCGTCGTCGTCGTCGTCGTCGTCGTCGTCGTCGTCGTCGTCGTCGTCGTCGTCGTCGTCGTCGTCGTCGTCGTCGTCGTCGTCGTCGTCGTCGTCGTCGTCGTCGTCGTCGTCGTCGTCGTCGTCGTCGTCGTCGTCGTCGTCGTCGTCGTCGTCGTCGTCGTCGTCGTCGTCGTCGTCGTCGTCGTCGTCGTCGTCGTCGTCGTCGTCGTCGTCGTCGTCGTCGTCGTCGTCGTCGTCGTCGTCGTCGTCGTCGTCGTCGTCGTCGTCGTCGTCGTCGTCGTCGTCGTCGTCGTCGTCGTCGTCGTCGTCGTCGTCGTCGTCGTCGTCGTCGTCGTCGTCGTCGTCGTCGTCGTCGTCGTCGTCGTCGTCGTCGTCGTCGTCGTCGTCGTCGTCGTCGTCGTCGTCGTCGTCGTCGTCGTCGTCGTCGTCGTCGTCGTCGTCGTCGTCGTCGTCGTCGTCGTCGTCGTCGTCGTCGTCGTCGTCGTCGTCGTCGTCGTCGTCGTCGTCGTCGTCGTCGTCGTCGTCGTCGTCGTCGTCGTCGTCGTCGTCGTCGTCGTCGTCGTCGTCGTCGTCGTCGTCGTCGTCGTCGTCGTCGTCGTCGTCGTCGTCGTCGTCGTCGTCGTCGTCGTCGTCGTCGTCGTCGTCGTCGTCGTCGTCGTCGTCGTCGTCGTCGTCGTCGTCGTCGTCGTCGTCGTCGTCGTCGTCGTCGTCGTCGTCGTCGTCGTCGTCGTCGTCGTCGTCGTCGTCGTCGTCGTCGTCGTCGTCGTCGTCGTCGTCGTCGTCGTCGTCGTCGTCGTCGTCGTCGTCGTCGTCGTCGTCGTCGTCGTCGTCGTCGTCGTCGTCGTCGTCGTCGTCGTCGTCGTCGTCGTCGTCGTCGTCGTCGTCGTCGTCGTCGTCGTCGTCGTCGTCGTCGTCGTCGTCGTCGTCGTCGTCGTCGTCGTCGTCGTCGTCGTCGTCGTCGTCGTCGTCGTCGTCGTCGTCGTCGTCGTCGTCGTCGTCGTCGTCGTCGTCGTCGTCGTCGTCGTCGTCGTCGTCGTCGTCGTCGTCGTCGTCGTCGTCGTCGTCGTCGTCGTCGTCGTCGTCGTCGTCGTCGTCGTCGTCGTCGTCGTCGTCGTCGTCGTCGTCGTCGTCGTCGTCGTCGTCGTCGTCGTCGTCGTCGTCGTCGTCGTCGTCGTCGTCGTCGTCGTCGTCGTCGTCGTCGTCGTCGTCGTCGTCGTCGTCGTCGTCGTCGTCGTCGTCGTCGTCGTCGTCGTCGTCGTCGTCGTCGTCGTCGTCGTCGTCGTCGTCGTCGTCGTCGTCGTCGTCGTCGTCGTCGTCGTCGTCGTCGTCGTCGTCGTCGTCGTCGTCGTCGTCGTCGTCGTCGTCGTCGTCGTCGTCGTCGTCGTCGTCGTCGTCGTCGTCGTCGTCGTCGTCGTCGTCGTCGTCGTCGTCGTCGTCGTCGTCGTCGTCGTCGTCGTCGTCGTCGTCGTCGTCGTCGTCGTCGTCGTCGTCGTCGTCGTCGTCGTCGTCGTCGTCGTCGTCGTCGTCGTCGTCGTCGTCGTCGTCGTCGTCGTCGTCGTCGTCGTCGTCGTCGTCGTCGTCGTCGTCGTCGTCGTCGTCGTCGTCGTCGTCGTCGTCGTCGTCGTCGTCGTCGTCGTCGTCGTCGTCGTCGTCGTCGTCGTCGTCGTCGTCGTCGTCGTCGTCGTCGTCGTCGTCGTCGTCGTCGTCGTCGTCGTCGTCGTCGTCGTCGTCGTCGTCGTCGTCGTCGTCGTCGTCGTCGTCGTCGTCGTCGTCGTCGTCGTCGTCGTCGTCGTCGTCGTCGTCGTCGTCGTCGTCGTCGTCGTCGTCGTCGTCGTCGTCGTCGTCGTCGTCGTCGTCGTCGTCGTCGTCGTCGTCGTCGTCGTCGTCGTCGTCGTCGTCGTCGTCGTCGTCGTCGTCGTCGTCGTCGTCGTCGTCGTCGTCGTCGTCGTCGTCGTCGTCGTCGTCGTCGTCGTCGTCGTCGTCGTCGTCGTCGTCGTCGTCGTCGTCGTCGTCGTCGTCGTCGTCGTCGTCGTCGTCGTCGTCGTCGTCGTCGTCGTCGTCGTCGTCGTCGTCGTCGTCGTCGTCGTCGTCGTCGTCGTCGTCGTCGTCGTCGTCGTCGTCGTCGTCGTCGTCGTCGTCGTCGTCGTCGTCGTCGTCGTCGTCGTCGTCGTCGTCGTCGTCGTCGTCGTCCACTGAAAAAAATTAGGAAAATAACATTAAATTAGAATCCACATATAAAAATATTACACACACATATATAAAAAAGATTTAAACACAAATATCATAAATATTCGATTTATAAGATGTGTGATTATTTATGATAAGAGAAATACAACAGAAATATTAATTTGTCTTCTTCCCATGAAATGTATTAAAGTTTTCATCCTTTTCCGTGCACATATGAATAAAATACGGTAATTTTCCATGAGTATGAGAATCATTCTTTTTTAATACATTTCATAGGAAGAAGACAAATTCCGCCGATGACGACGGATATATATATATATATATATATATATATATATATATATATATTAAATTAATTAATATAAAATTATCTACTTACATATAGTATCCACGTGCCGCGTTAATAGCTCGAGATTTTTGAGCGAACTAATGGCTCGTGCTTCTCTGCGGCCCGGTCGCTGTGGTCGCTGCCCCCTCTTCTCCCGTCAGTCCCGTCCTGAGTACTAAGTGACACGCGATATAGTGAACGCTGTATTGTAAAGAAAGACAAACATTAGACTCCTCCCATCGATAGCAATATAGAGTGAATCGCCGTATTTATAATCGTATTTACGCGTCTATTTCTGTTTACCTCTTATTGTATTTCTTTTTCTGCTTTTCTTTTTTTTAATGTGATAAATAACTAAAGCAGTTAAAAGAATCTTTCCACTCGAGGTTTTTGAAAAGTTTATACGATTTGTTGTGTGATCGGTGCTCTTTATACATGATTGTATTAAGTGAAAGTATTAAATAGCTATTCTTTCGATTCTTATCGAAGACGCTATTTCAATTAAAGTAACGACATCAAGTCGTGTTATTACTTTATAAATTGATAAGTAGTTATAACTATAAATTGATAAGTAGTTAATTTACATTAATTTTGTGCATTAATATAGTAAATTAAGTTTCTTTATTATTTCTTAAGCGTGGTATTCTTTTTTTCTTTTGTTATGTTATTATTACCACGTGTTTTATTTCTGTAATTTTATTTTTTTGCTTATTTAATTTTGCACCTTTAATTTCACTTTACAGTTCATTTAATTTTGTATTTAATTATAATTAATTTTAATTTTGTTGCACATTTAATATTTTACATATTTTTATATATTTTAATTTTGTTTTATTACATATCAAATAAAAAATATAGATTTTATTTATTTCGAAATAGAAAAATTATTTTTTGTGTATGGGAATAAAACATTTCTAATAGCAATAAGACTAAAAAATTTCATTAAAATATAATACAAAACATATTTAAATATATCAGTAAAAAATATTAATAAAATTAAAATGGATCAGTGTTATATAGAAAGTGTTTATGACAAGTGCGCGTATAAAAATTGTCGCAATGGTCGATATTCAACGGGATCGCATTTATTTCGATTTCCATTGAGTACAAATGCAAGTTATGGATACGCAATAGCGGTAAGTTCTTTCTTGAATTTATATTTATTTTCATATGTGAGTATATATGTGTGTATATGCACACTACACACACACACGCACACATACATACATACATACATACATACATACATATATATATATATATATATATATATATATATAACATATACATGTATATTAGAATTATATGTATATACCCGTGCAACAAAGAGTCGCCTTTAATTTTTTATTGAAATATCTATAATAACGAAACGCAATGTATTTTTTAATATATTTAAGAAGGAGATTTTACTCTGGCTCACCGATTTTAATAAAAAAATTTAATTGTGCAGTTTAAATCAAATAAAGTTTTTTTGCAAAGGCACTCGATGCAATTTTTGGAATTTGCGAAAAAATTCAGTTTTACACAAATGTACGTGCACTATAAATATATTGAGCTCGTTTTCTCTCTCTCTCTCTGTGTGTGTGTGTGTGTGTGTGTGTGTGTGTATGTAGCAGATAATGAGATTTAGTTCCCATCCTCTATGGATTAAAAAATTTTTTTATATGTATGGAATAATAAAAATACAATTGTCATTTTCTAATTTATTGCTATTATTTCTTTAAAATTTTATGAAATGGGTAAATTCTATTTATTATTTATTTATTCGATTTATTAACGATTTATTATTCATTATTTTATTTTATTATAAAATTTGATCATATTCTTATTCTCTCCCTTTTAAAAGCTCCTTTAAAATTTATTTATTATCTATTTTCATCGTTTCCGTATATAAAAAAATATGAAAAAATCCGTAAAAAAATGGGAAACCTTAGTCTCTCGCGTGAGAATCCAGGTATTTGTCTATTGAATCACTGCCATCGTTAAAAATGAACTCAATAATAAATATAAGTATTTATAGTACACGTACATTTTCGTAAATTTTTTCTCTGCAATTTTCGAAAAATCCATTGAGAGCTTTGTAAGGAAACTTTATTCGATGTAAACTACTCATGCCAATTTTTTTATCAAAATCGGTGAATCAGAGTGTGATTTGTTTGTAAGCTTCTTTATGCATAAAAAATACAATACAATATTTTCAAAAATCGAATACACTCCGTGAACATGGAAGAAAGGAGGATAAAAGTATTTACAATTATTTAATAATTAATATATTAATTATATATATGTATATATGTATATATATATATGTATATATATAAAATTAATATATACACATATATAATTAAGTGTTTTCTTCTTAAGAAATTTTCCGAAAAATTTATTTTATTGTTAGTAATTTTCCGTATTGGTTCTGTTTCAGGAAATACTCAATTAGAAAAGTGGTCTACCGGTTCAATCCGTCGTGCCGGTTTGTGTGCAGATCATTTCACTGAAAATTCTTTTAAGGGAGAAGGTAAGAAATTATTAAAACGTGGTTCGGTACCCATTCCTTTTAAAAATATTATTTTATCAAAAGAAAATAATAAAGACGGAGACATGGAGAGCATGTCTATTGCGGTAGAGGTGACCGATAAAGAAAATAACATAAATGTAACGGAAGCAAAAAAGAAAGATGAAAATAGTACAAAATCAGTAACATTAGGAAATATTGAAAATGATGAAATGACAGAGCAATCATTTCAATGGCCACCATTACGGACTTATCGGTCACCGCGATTATATTTTGATATGACATCGGAAGAGGAAAATGTCATGGATTGGATACATTTAGAACCACCAATATGCGAAAAAATATTAACACAAACCGTAAAAAGTGAAGAAATAAAAAATAAAGAAATAAAAAATAAAGAAATAAAAAATTCTGAAAAAGAAGAAAATAATTTAAAAATAATCATTAATTCCTTACGGAATGAAAATGTGCGTCTGCGCCGAACAATAAAAACATTAAAATTACGTTTGCACAGATATGCTCGACGAACACCTGCAAAGCGCACAAATAAGAAAAACGCGAAAAAAGATATACAGGAATTGATAGATAAAATAAAATTGCATCCAGTTGCGAAAGCAATGATAAATTTGCAACTACATACGCCACACGCAGCATATACCCAAGAAGAAAAAATATATCGAAGCAACTTTATTATTATTCTGCTTCTGCACTGCGTGGTTTACGAAAGGCAGGTTGCAATTTTCCTGGAGAACGAACAATTTGAAGATGGCATGAAGAATATAATATGATGCCTGGATTTTGCGATTTTATATTTTGTAAATTACGAGAAAAAATTTCTAAAATACCCATGGAAGAAAGAATATGTGCATTGAAGTGGGATGAAATGACAATTAAGTCATATGAGGAATATTCGTTCAAATTGGGTCAAATAGAAGGGCTCGTTGATTTAGGATGTTTAAGAAGAAAACATGAAAGAGCAAAATGTATATTTGTATTTTGCTTAGATAGCATAAATGCGCGGAATCCATGGCGTCAACCGCTAGCATATTTTCTTCCAGGAAAATGTATGAAAGCGGAAGAAATAATAATTTTATTAAAAGAATGCTTAGATAAGCTTATCTCGAAACAGGTGCTGATGTGCGACTCGTAACATGTGATCAAGGCACATGCAATCAGAGTGCTTATGTTCAACTTGGCGTGCATTCGGATAAGCCATTCTTTATGCATAATGGAAAAAAATATTACGCATCATTTGATTTTCCACATTTAGTGAAAAGATTGGCAAGTTTATTCAGAAAACATAGATATCTGTATCGCGATGGAAAAATAATTGCATCATTTGATGATTTTGAATTAACATGGTCTATTGATGATGCCAATAAAGGAGGTTCTAATTTATTATCTCATATTACGAAAGCACATATTTGCCCCAATGCTTTTGAGACGATGAATGTTAAAAGAGCTTTCCAATTATTTAGTCATACATTTGCAGCCGCAATAAGAATTGCCGGTCATGGAAAGCTGTTACAAACAAATACATGGGATGCAACGGCTGATTTTATAGAATATTTGAATAAAGTGATAGATGCTTGCAATTCTTATAGTATAAATATCACATATGGTGGAAAACGACCATTGTCTACCAAGAATCCTGACATTGAAATTTTATTAACAGATTTTGTCGAATGGTGCTCAAAATGGTCTATGTCGCCAAACAGATTATCGAAAATCCCTTGTTTGAAAGGCTTAGGTTTAACTGTACAAGCCATTCTTGGAACATATAAGGAACTCACAAAGCAAGATGAAAAATTTGAACTTGCCACAGAATTATGCAATCAAGATTCGGTTGAACATTTATTTTCTAAATTAAGACAACGTGGAGGATTTAATCCCAATCCCACAGCAAGAATGGTCCGACTCTCTCTAAGACATATAATATCTACGGGATACATCCCGATAACTGATAAAGGCAATGTTCAATGTTCAAATGCTGAATTTCTTATTAATTCACCTAGCCATCTTGTTAAAACATTAGAAGATTCGTTGAACGCAAATGTCGTTGTACAATGTGATGCCAATTCTGACGACGAATCATTTGTAGAAGACACACAAATTCTTGAAGTTTGATAATGTAAGACATAGAAAATGTTGAGCCACTAAATATATATGATCAAAATGCTGTTGCATTTTTTGCAGGATATATAGCACGTCAAAGCGTTGCAAACACCAAATGCGACAATTGTCGTAATTGCATGATGAAAACGCCAATGGATAACGTTACGGAAAATGAAATATATATAGAATATCGAGAATATCCAAACGCAGACGAAGATGCTCCTACAATAACGAAATTAATACGACCGACAGATGTTTTTACAAAAGTGGTTCAAACACAATTAATGACATTCAATCATGTGTGGCAAAATTATTGGGCGTCAAAGCAAATTTTGGATAAAATAACGAATGAATGTATTAATACAACAAATGAAAAGTATTCTGAATGGCTAGATGAAAATAATGCATGCTATAATCATCGACTGCAAGCATTGAGATATATGATCAAAATAAAATTGTATTCCCGCACAAGATATAATAATCGTACTATAAAAGGTGGTTCTATTCATAGAAAAATGAATAATTTGTTAAATAAATAAAAAATTAGAATAATGATTGTAGCGTAGAAAAGATAAAAAGAGAACCATTATGAGCATCATTCTTTAGGAAAATATATAGAATAGAAATAAAAAAATATATAGAATGGAAGAACAAAACATAAATAAATGAGTGTACTACATAAGAGATAAAAAAACAAGTTGAAATTAAAAGTAGCAATAGGTAAGCGAAGAAAGGTAAGCAATAAAAATCATAGAAAGGTAAACGATAAAATAACGTAGAACGCAAACAATTTAATAAATATGAAATTTTAATATTTTCTACATATTAATTTTATAAGAAATATGAAAGTGTACTTCCTTTAATTTATTATTGTTTCGTTGCATCCTATCGTTTCGTCATTATAGACAGAAATTTTTGCTATATTGTATTATGATGTTACATCTATAATATTCTCCGAATCATAGAAGTTTGTAAATCATATTACTTTATAGCGAGTATAATTGTCTAGTGATAAGAAAAAAAGCATGATTTTTTCAATTTCATGTAGAAGATCGCAATCACAGTTTAAATGATTGCATAAATCATTGACCAGCAGGTCTTATCACGGAATAAATAATCTTAATGTGATCATGCTACAAAATTGTGAAATCATGCATTTTCTTGTTACCAATGATGTCTAATAAGATGCAAACTGCAACAAAAATTTAAGGAAGTACCTTAACTTTGTTATATTATCATTAACTAACTTAACAACAATCATATAAAATATTGCCACACGGTATTCTTGTTAAAAGATAAGATACACATGTATTATATGTATATATACATATACATACACACAGAATACCAAAAATTTAATTTACAAGTAAGATTGATTTTTATCACTCGCAATAATAGACGTCCATAAATATAAGTCGAATATAAATATAATAATAAAAATACATATAATAATAAAAAGGACGTCACAGAAACATACTCCCGAGTAGAAATAATAATAAGGCCCTGATTAGGACCTGATCAGGCTAGCCTCATTTAGTGATCAGGTCCTGATGAGTGCACCCAATCGGGACCTGAGAGATTTGGTAACGCAATGCCCTTTTCGGGAACCTATCCGAGGACCTTATCGGGATCAAATCCAAGGACCTTATCGGGTACCAATCTGAGGACCTTATCGAGAACCAATTCGAGGACCTTATCAGGAATCGATCTGCATTATTACAACCAATAATGCCAGGACGGATACGCCAGCAACACGCAACTGTAGGAAGGAATGAAACACAAACGAAATCCGCATATGTATGCTCACAAGTACGCAGATTTCGTTTGTGTTTCATCCCCTTCACTACAGTTGCATGTTGCTAGGGTATCCATTCTGACATCATTGATTACAACCCTTATTTAATCGAGATTTTTATCGGGCGATTATGAGGTATAAGTTTATTAATTATATATGCGAGAGATTGTAATACAAATAGTTTCGATAAAATTTATATATATTTGAATGACATATTGATATAATACATTGATGTAAAATATTTTATACATGTAACATAAACATTATAAAAGGAACAAACATTAACGTAATAAAGTATGTATTAAAGTATGTGTATTAAAGAGTATGTATTAAAGAGTATATTACTAATCGTCATCGTGTTTGCGACGTTTTTGGCGCGCACCGTTCCAATCTTTCACATTATTAAATATTACTTGTACAGAGTCTTGAATTTCTCTTTCTTGACGGTGGAACATTATTTTTTTTAAAAGAATGCGAGATAACATCTGAAATATTACAAAAATATTATTATTAAAAACAAAATGTTAAAAAAATATATAAAAAATATTCAAAATATATATAATATACAATATTTTATACAATACAATATGTAATATATATAATATATATATAATATAATAGAAAATACAACAATAAAAAAGAATATATAATACATTATATAAAAAGAGAATATATAATACATATAATACAATATAAAAAGAAACGTGAAGAATACCTTCGATACAACTATACAAAATTGTATCTTTAAATACTTTTTTTCCGGGTACTAACTTTACTGTAGTAAATCCTTTAGCTACTTCTTGACACAAAAATTTTCGTATTATTTCCCCAATATTTCGGGTCATCGATTTTTTGCAATCCACAGACCGAAGTAAATTTAATTTCTGAAAAATAATAGACTACATGATATCCTTATGTTAACACAAACACACACACACACAATGATATTCTTATATTAATAAACGAATAAAATTGAATGATTTTTAGTCATTAGTGAGCAAAGTCTTGACAATATCTTTTAGATTAACTACTTACTATTTTCTGTCTATATTCTTTACTATTTGTCAGCTTTTCTTCCAAGTTTTCAAACATTTCATGTGTAGAACACGGCAAAACAAAATCATTGTCTATTTCAGATTCTGCTTCAAACAATAGCCTTCCCGATGAAGCGGTATTTAAACATTTTTGGATTTGATTGATTTCAGTTCTGTGCTGAACTAATTGCTTTTGAATTATATTAATTTCAATTTTTAAACTCCGATAGACTTTTTTCACAAGGCTGAGGACACAGTCTACAGTATGAAAATAAAATAAATGAAAATTGTATTGTTCATTAATTAAGATTTGTTACTATTATTTATGCAAAAAATATATTTATTTACCTTCATTTTCAATATCCATATCAATAGTAGATAGAGAATTTAACGTCTGCTTTTTCGAAGCTTGATGAGATCTAAATGATTTCATGTAACTTGCAGTAGAAGTAGATTCACTCATCACTGAATGAGAAATAGTCAATGGCTCTTCGGATGAAGCTATTTATATAGGTAAAATTTATAGAATTATTATAAGTAATCATAGTGAAAATTTTAAAAGATATGAAAAAATTATAAAAAATAAAGAAAAAAAATCAAACTTACATTTTGTGATTCTATTCTCTGGTTTTTGTTTAGCAAAGCTAGATTCTCCGATTGTGTGTGACATAGATTCTGTTAATTTTTTGGGATTTAATTTTGGTATTTTGTTTGATGGAGTGGCTATTTCTGATTCATCTGAATCCTGCAGTGAATCTTCTGATGAAGCTATTTGAACAGATACATAATAAGAAATAGATTTTCTGAATTTGATAATTACAATAATTTCATCTAATTAAAACAATTTTTACATGTTTTTAAAACAATAAATGCATAAAAAATAAACACATGTAATTTTATTATTAGATTATTAGAGTATACAAAATAGCTTGAACACAAGAAGAGCAGTTATAATAATGTGTACAAAAGTCTCTTGTTCTCTTTACGCGTAACAATGCTCATAGACAGTACAAAAATGGGAAGAAGACGGTCGGTAGGTGAGCATGCTGTCACCTATATAGATATATCCGTGAATCGTATTAAGGCGCGAATTGTAATGATAAGAAAAGCCAAAAGAACAACAGCCCCCCTCGATTCGGGGATTTTATCAATTTAAGAGATCGAAATCTCCACACTGGCTAAGCCAAGGAGTTTCATGCATCTGAGATGCTTCTGTCTGGGAAGTCCCTTGGTCAGGATGTCCGCAGCCATCTCGTCGGTCGAGGTGTAGATGATTTTTAGCTCCCCGCGTTCGAGGACTTCACGAACATAGTGATGGCGGACGTCGATGTGTTTACTTCTATTGTGAAACACGGGATTTTCGGCTAATTTTCGGGCTCCATTGTTGTCGCAAAGTATTCTCACACGAGCCAATGCTTCGAAGCCGATACCGCAGAGGAGACGTCTCAGGTACACAGCTTCCTTCGCTGCCTCGGCGAGCGCCATGTACTCGGCCTCAGTTGACGAGAGAGCAACTGTCCTTTGCTTCCTTGCTTCCCAGGAAATAGGACAACCACCGAGGGTAAACGCATATCCAGTATACGACTTCCTGTCGTATGGACAATTTGCCCAGTCCGCGTCGACATAACCCTCCAATGGTCTTCCTGTCTTCCGAAATCTCAGTCCTGTGTTTCTGGTGCCCTGGAGGTAACGTAGGACGCGTTTGGCGGCGATCCAGTGACAAGTCTGGAAGCAGTTATTAAATTGACTTAAGTAGCTAACCGAGTAAGCAATATCGGGGCGAGTACAAACAGCGAGGTACATGAGGGCCCCAATAAGCTCCCGATAAGGTAGTCCTTCATTTTCAGAACTTTGCTCTTCTTCGTCTTTATTCAATTTTGTCCCAGGATTCAGAGGTGTAGAAACAATCTTTGATTCTGACATTCCAAAACGATCGAGAATGTCTCTGATGTATCCTGTTTGACATATCTCGATCTCGTCTTTTCTTTGGACGAATTCCATCCCTAGGCAATACTTAGTGGCTCCGAGATCCGTGATATCGAAGGCGTTAGACAGATGTTGTCCGAATGTCGCGATCTCATCTTTGTTCTGCGAAGCGACGAGGATGTCATCCACGTAGACGGCTATGAGGAGTTGACTTTTTCCACTTCCCTTGAAGTACAAACATGGATCCGCGGTTGACTTCTTCGCTCCAAAATTGATCAGCTCTCTGTTGATCCTGTTGTTCCAGCAACGTCCGGCCTGACGCAGGCCGTATAAGGCTTTGTTCAGCAAGCAAACTTTGTTGCCTTCGTTGATTTCGTCGAGCATCTTGGCAGCCTTCCTACCGATTTCGCTTCCGGTCTCTGACGCGACTATCTTCTCCAATGTCTCGTGTACATATTTCGGGACTTCCATGAATACTCTTTCTTTGAGTATTCCGTTGAGATATGCCGTCGTTATGTCGAATTGATTTAGGAACATTCCATTTTCCACTGCAAGTGCTGCTAGGGTTCTGATCGAGTTTATTCGCACGACAGGTGCGAAGGTCTCGTTAAAATCTATTCCTGGTTGCTGAGCAAATCCTTTTGCAACAATGCGAGCCTTTCTGCGATCGAGAGTTCCGTCGTGTTTGTATTTATTCCGTAGGACGACCCGGCCACCAATCACGTTTTGATTTTCCGGACGGTCGACCATCGTCCATGTGCCGTTTCTGATAATTGATCTCATCTCTGATGCCATCGCTTAATACCATTCGTCAGCGTATGGTCCGTGAACGGCTTGCTCGAGTGGAATCTCGGCGAGATGTGCTATCTCTTCAATATCTTCGGCAAAATTTGCGGTGTGAAATTGTTTTTTGGGTCTTCCCCTGAGACCGGTTCTTAATATCTTGGGTCTGCCTCGTCCTCGTCGTTCGGGATCACGATGCTCCGTTTGTGCGTCTTCGTTTTCATCCTGATTTGAGTTGTCGCTGTCATCCTCTTCAGTAGGATTATAATCTTCATGCTTCGGGTGAGGGAAGATCATTTCTGTTTGTGACGAGTCGTTTTCCTCGTCGATCGATACAGCATCGTAGCTTTCATTCTTTGATGGATTATTTTGCGTCCCGATAAACTTTACGTCTCGTGCGATATCTATTCGTTTTTCATCAGGCAGCCAAATTCTGTATCCTTTACTCGTTTGAATAGCCTACGAATATTCCTTTCTTTGATCGTGGATCGAGTTTTCCTTTCGTAGGTTCGCGATTCAGAGTGAAGACTTGAGACCCAAATTCCTGGAAATGACTTACGTTGGGAACTTTTCCCGTCCATTTTTCAAAGGGGGTCTTCCCTCCGAGACTTCTCGACGGACATCGGTTACGTATATAGTTTGCAGTGTTTATGGCTTCGCCCCAGAATGATGGGGGCAGAGAAGATTGTATTAGGAGGCACCTAGTCATGTCCATCAATGTGCGATTCCGCCTTTCAGCGACACCATTCTGCTCGGGGGTATGAGTGACGGTCGTTCTGCGACTAATACCGGCCTCCTTCAAAAATGCGTCGAAGGCATCGTTCCGATACTCTCTTCCATTGTCCGATTGAAGGTACTGTATTTTTCTTCCGTGTTTGTTTTCTGCAAAAGCCTTGAAGTCTTTAAAAGCATTGAAAACCTCGTCCTTTCGCTTCAGTAGGCGTATTTCGCACCATCGAGAATAATCGTCGATAAATGTGACGATGTATCTGGCCTTTCCGTTTGTTTCCACTCGTATCGGGCCGCAGACGTCACTGTGGACTATATCTAACAGCTTTGATTCTCTGGTTGAATCCACTGGAAACGGCAGTCTTGTCATTTTCCCACGCAGGCACACCTCACAAATAAAGTCCTCTTGTAGCTCTCCAAGATTCATGCCTCGAACAACGCCATTTTGATCGCATTTGATGAGGTCATTGATGTTTAAATGACCCATCCTCCTATGCCATTTCTCTGTCGTGACCATTGCCTTGCTTGCGTCGGTAATTCCGGCGTTTGCGCTGTACTCGTTCTCTGCCTCACGCAAGTAGTATAGCCCATCTCTTCTATCTGCAGTTACTATTGTTTCACAATTTTTGTCGACAATTTCTGCTTTTTCTTCGTCGAAAATCACCAAGTAACCTTGATCCGTGATTCTTCCGATAGATAGTAAGTTTGTACGTAATTGAGGAACGCATAATACGTCGCGTATATTCACTTTCCTCTGATAACCTTCGACCTTGGCGACGATGGATACGGATCCCTTGCCTTGAATCGATGTCGATGCTGTTTCGCTGGCCAGTTTCACGTTTCTAATGCAAGATTTGAGAGTGCTTGCAAATTTAACACTAGCGTTGGCCATGTGTGCTGTGCAGCCGCTATCCTAGCACCATCCTTTGTTACGTCGTGTGTCACTTGCGCTGAGAGCCTCCGTGAGCGTGCACTCATTGCTTGCGCATAAGCTTACGTCATCCGCTGTCTTCGCTTCGTCTGCTTTCTTCTTCGATACATCGCAGTCGACCGCTTTGTGACCAATCTTCCCGCATCGGTGGCATTTGTACTTGAAGGGTACGTGCTTCGATCCCTTCTCCGCTTTCGACGAAGTCTTCAGTTCATTTCCGCTCTTTTTATTAGTATATGGACGCTTGCCGGACTGCCTTTTAACGAGCATCGCGTTAGGTACATGCTCTCTTGTGTCGTTCTTCCGTGCATTATGTTCCTCAATTATTTTAATGCGTAGATTTTCAGGGGTCGGTAGCTCGTCGCGTGACTCTATCGCACACCTGAAATTTTCATAACTGGGTGGTAAACTGTAAAGTAGCATCACCGTTAACAAGTCAGCATTTATATCTATTTCCATTTCACTTAGCTTGTCTATCGTGTCGAAAAATTCTCGCAGATGATCATGTACGTCCTAGCCGTCGTCCATTCTGTGCAACGTCAACCGTTTCAGGAGCGTTGCCTTTCGAGCAGGTCCACTGGACTGATATATAGACTTTAGCTTTAGCCATACCTGCCTCGATGAATTGCAACCCTTGATTTGCATCAACTCCGACGATTTAATGGACCGGATAATATCCGCCTTAGCTTTCTTATCCTCGATGTCCCATACTCTCGCCCTTTCCATTGACGCTGCATCTCCTGCGACGACCTCAGGTTTTACCTTGTCGCCGCAGACGTATCCCCACGCATCATTTTTCGTGAGGATGGCCTCCATTTGGATGGCCCATGTATCATAGTTATCCTTGTTCAAAAGTTCGATACGTACTACATTCGACGAGGCCATTTTTTTTTATCTCTTCTCAAGAGAAAAAGAAATGTTTTCGATCTAACCTCAATTTAACGTTTCGCGTGTACCTCGTGCTATTTTGTTTGCCCGTAGATTCCGTGGACTGGGCCCATAACCTATTAGATTATTAGAGTATACAAAATAGCTTGAACACAAGAAGAGCAGTTATAATAATGTGTACAAAAGTCTCTTGTTCTCTTTACGCGTAACAATGCTCATAGACAGTACAAAAATGGGAAGAAAACGGTCGGTAGGTGAGCATGCTGCCACCTATATAGATATATCCGTGAATCGTAATAAGGCGCGAATTGTAATGATAAGAAAAGCCAAAAGAACAACATTTATGATATAATTTTCGTTTATATTTTTCTTTGTTTTTGTTTAAATTTCGAAAAGCAGAATCTAGTTCTTTTCTTAAAGATGTTTCTTTAGATTCTTTAGATATTAGTTTATAAGTTTCAGTGTCCATAACAGATTGCGATCTACCATCAACTTCACTTTCCTCAGTGAATACGTACTCTTGTTTTTTTAATAGTTCTAAACGCGCCTCAGCTTCCGAATACGTTTCTATGACAATATTGTCAAAATTATAATTATATAATTATAATTTTAATATTTGCATGCAAAAAAATATTTAATTAAATTGTAAAAGTTACATTACTTGCTCTGCCTCGTGTTTCTACCCGAAATGTTGGCCATGTTTTAATTGGAGGTTCACCTGCTATAATTAAATCTTGCAATTTTAGTCTTTTGGTGGCCGTATAAGGGGGAGACATGAATTTGGTGACGAGGGAATTTTGGGTCTCATCCCAATAAATCCATGATGACGGCACAATATCAACACTTGAAACCGATGATTTGTTATCTAAGAAGACAACTAATTTATATAAATATTCCTTTTCCATCTGAAAATAATGACAAAGTATTCGCATAAAATTTATTATATTTATTAATTAACAATTTGACAGAATTAAACGTCCAGTGACAATAAACAGAAAAATATACAAATTTAAGTTGCTTTCTATTTTCACACAAGTGATATTGAGTCTAAAATTATGTATTTTATACTCAGACAATGACGTCATTACTTAATTAATTAATTATTTAAGTTTTGATAGAAATGGAAAGCAACTATATAAAAAAGAAGTTTTACCAACCTTTACGATGTGTCGTTATTATATCACATAAATCGTGATAATTAATCACTTTGTTGAGATTTGTCGATTAAACCTATTTGTTGACGAAGTTTATGCTCACTCATGATACAATGATGCCAGAAATATTAGACGACTGACACACGCGCGTGCTGCGCTATCTCTCACTCTCTCTCCTTCTTTGATGTATAACAACGCACAAACAAATGACACTCACTATTTAACAAATGATGGGTGGACAATTACGCGGTTTATTCAATCCCTAAAAAAATACCTTTTAAAAAAAGGTAAAGAAAAAGCGTCGAGTTCATCTAAAAACCATCTCACAAAAAATAGCTATCACAAAAACTAGCTACCTTTATTTACAAAAAGTACTGATATAAAAATTGCGTCAAGTTGGGGTGCAATTTCACTTTAACTTTGTTAGTGTTATTAAATTTTATACATATGTGCTTTTATATAATCCGCTGCTGACAAATAGGTAGAAGTTCCGTTTAAAATCTATTACATTTTTGTCATAAAGAAGAACACTTTTGTTAGAGGAATCAATTTTTTAAAATAAAAGATTACGTCAAATGATTTTTAAATTTTCTAGAAAATTAAAATAAGATTAAAAAACTTATTTAAAAATTAAAAATTAAGAAAAATGAAAGATTACGTCAATAATTTTTAAATCTTCTACAAAAATAAAATAAAAGAACAAATTTTTTTAAAAATTAAAAATTAAAAAGAATAAATTAAAAAAATTTTAAATAAAAAAACTCGGCGCGCTACCAATTTGATTGACAATAATAATAAATGAGCAATTACATACTAGCATTATTTCAATAATTACTAGGTAGCGCCGTTTTTTTATTTAAAATTTTTTTAATTTATATTCTTTTTAATTTTTAATTTTTAAAAAAATTTGTTCTTTTATTTTATTTTTGTAGAAGATTTAAAAATTATTGACGTAATCTTTCATTTTTCTTAATTTTTAATTTTTAAATAAGTTTTTTAATCTTATTTTAATTTTCTAGAAAATTTAAAAATCATTTGACGTAATCTTTTATTTTAAAAAATTGATTCAATTCTAACAAAAATGTTCTTCTTTATGACAAAAATGTAATAGATTTTAAACGGAACTTCTACCTATTTGTCAGCAGCGGATTATATAAAAGCACATATGTATAAAATTTAATAACACTAACAAAGTTAAAGTGAAATTGCACCCCAACTTGACGCAATTTTTATATCAGTACTTTTTGTAAATAAAGGTAGCTAGTTTTTGTGATAGCTATTTTTTGTGAGATGGTTTTTAGATGAACTCGACGCTTTTTCTTTACCTTTTTTTAAAAGGTATTTTTTTAGGGATATCACTTCTTTTTGTATAAGAAATCTTTAAAAATATGTAGCACTTTTACTTTTTTTATATGACTTTATTCTTATATCTTTAAAAATTAATCTTTTTTTTATATGTATATGATTTTATATTTGTGTTGCTGAACATGCATAAGTAACAAGCAGCATTGGCTGTGTCTATTATAGCGAGTATACTGAGTATATACTTAATTTTATATTAATTTAAAGTTTCTTAGTTTTGTATTTTAGTTTTCTTTTTAATGCAAAGTCTATCTTACTTATGCACGTTCAGCAACACAAATAGTTTATATAAAGTTATAAATTATAAACATAAACGTTATCTTAATATAAAATATTGTACATACAATAATAACAATATTGTACCGGATTAATGTGATTATACAGTTAATTTTATGTTAAGATAAAGTTTATTATGTCTTTAAAAATATGTAGCACTTTTACTTTTTTTATTAAATTTTTTTACTTAATTTTATATTAATTTAAAGTTTCTTAATTTTGTATTTTAGTTTTCTTTTTAATGCAAAATCTTACTTATGCACGTTCAGCAACACAAATAGTTTATATAAAGTTATAAATTAAAGACACAAATAGTTTATATAAAATTATAAATTAAAGATATAAACGTTATCTTAATGTGTGTGAAATGCTTTAATACATGAACATGGAAAACATGTCGAAATACATAGATATTTTCATTTTACATATACAGGGTGAGTTTTATTATTGCTTGTGTCAATCTTTTTATCATGCGGGAGATTACCGACTACATAATAAATTGATCGGTACATAAATGTCAATTATTTGGATCGACCTTATATATCGAAAACCCAAATATAATGTATACAATTAAAACAAATTAAAAGCCGAAATTATATAGTATGAATTTATTGCTATTATTATTATTAAAGTTACATATTTAGTATTATTATTATTATTATTATTATTATATACATTATATTCGGGTCTTCGATACGATCGATCTAAATAATTGACACATTTAATTTATGTACCGATCAATTTATTATGCAGTCGGTAATCTCCCGCATGATAAAAAGATTGACACAAACAATAAAACTCACCTGTATTTGTATTAAACGCGATTAATTAATTATTATTAACTTACTTACAGTCAATTCCGACAAACATTTGCACCGTACAAGGCACACTAAAGCACTTGTTATAACATGTGTTGCGTACGTGTGTTAATATGTGTATATATTATCGACAGCGATTGTCGCTGCGACAGTCGTACGCCAGATCTATCGCCATCTGGTGTCGACAACGGCAGTCGTACGCCAAATTTTGTTCTATATATATTGTTTGATGACGACCACGACGTGGACGTTTCTCAATCGTATTTTCACGATTTTAGAATTATATATCGCGATATTTTCACTTCTACAGCTCGTAGAGTAAAAATAAAGACACTTTTACTATATAATTAGAACATAAGCTATCGATTAAGCCTAATAAGAGCTCGATCCGTTCAGCGGTTATCGTAATATAATAATATGAAATAATCTGAACTGGTCTCAATTTCCCGTCTCGCGTAAAGAGACACGGCGCGCGTCTTGCTAGAGAGATGAACTCGACGCAAGACACTACCGTGTCTCTTGATTCTTTTTTTTTAGATAATATGAAAACATGTTACATGTGGAGAAGTGGCATCACATATATCCTTTCTTTAATTTCACTACTAATATCCAAAACCACCATTTTAGCACAAACACAATTTAGTTTACATGTTAAAAGAATATTTCTTTTTTTTGTCACCGCCCACATTTTTAGAATTTTTGAATCGCACGGATAAGTGAACATTGAATATTTTTTCTTTAAAACAGTGCCATGTATTTTGATGCATTGGCTATTGATATTTGCGTAAATCTTATCAATTTGTAATATTTTATTATTTCGTAATAACACTGTATTATTGGGTGATTTAGTAGTCAAAATTGATTCTTTGTACTTTACTATTTTTATTAAAACGTTTCCAAAAGCGTCTTCCTTTAATTTCCGCAATACTTGGATTGTAGGTGGCACAGTTACCTTCTCTGTGTTAATAAAAAAAGTCTCATGTAAACGTCGACATATTTGCGCCAAAGGTTTGTTTCCGCTTCGAATCATATTTTTTAATTTTCCTAAAGTATTTTCAAAAGGAAATGCTGATATTTTAGATAAAGGACATCCCATATAGGCAACATCATCTGGGAGATGAACTAAATTATGAAAAGTGCCTATAAGACATGACTCTCCATAAATTGAAGGTGCCAATCGAACAAAATCTCTCATAAGTAATTTTGCATTGTCAAGATACATAACAGCTTGATCCTTTGAATTTAATAAACGGCAAGCTACATGAAGTAGCAAAAAATGGTTATAAACGTCTTCTGCTAATATTTTCTTGAAGATTACCGGTCCAGCATACAGCAATAAAAATTGAAGCTCAGTAGCTTTAAAATTCTCTATTTGAGTCATAGATCTAGTAGTGCGTTGAAATTCTTTGGGAATTTGAGGTTGTAATTTTATCATAAGAAGAGAAAGTTGATTTTTAATATTTTGACTCAATCGACAAATTGAATTTTTAATTAGCCAATAATCTAAGAGTTTCTTCATTATACCCAAATACAATAGATGCATAGAGTCAAGAACAAAATTTTGTATCATATCGATGGACGGATTAATGTTTATTAAAGGCGTAATTCCTCGATGATGCTCTGGATTACTTTGTTGCCGGAATGAATAATTATTTCTTTCTTCACCCTCTAAGGGATAAATAGTTCGACCGTCAACTCTTTTGCCCTTTACGGTACATCGTTCACATCCCCAATATGCTCCATGGCCTTTAATGCACTTCAAGAAGGCCCGAGCTGGTCTGTCGCATATAAAAGCTTTTATTCTAATAGTAAATAATTGATCATCAATACAAATTCCATTTTGTTGCAATTGATTTAATTCATCGATAAAACGTTTTAAATAATTTTCTAAATTATCAGGCTTCTCATAACCTGAATAAATAGCTATAGGAAATGGTTTGTAAATGTCACGATGATGAAAAATTTTACCTAAGATTGGCCAAAATTGTTTTGAGCTTGAGTGATATAATGGTATTCCATCAATATTGAATATTAAATAAATAATATTGTCTTCGTGCACATTTACATTAATAATTTGTCGAAGGTATTTCTCAATGCCAAAATACACAAATTCACTATTTATACCGAAACGTTCAATTTCATAATTCGCCATCTCAGTTTGTAGGAATGTTTTTGAAGTCTTATGTAAATCAGGAAGTAAACGCCGTCGTAAAATTTGTAAAAGCCCATCTAAGCGATTATGGGGAATAGCTGGAGTTAATAAAGCCCATTGTCTGATTTCTTCAACTTCATCAAACTGCTCACTTTCATCATCATTGATCATTAATTCTTCTTCCGACTCATTGACTTCTCCATTATCTGACTTTACTTGTCTACTATCTTCATCATCATTATTGCTTTCAAATGATCTAGACATTATGTTGATGCTATTTTCTGCTTCTGAAACAATATTTCCAGAAGCATCTTCAATTAATGATGCTTCCCAGTCAGAAACAATAGCTCTAGAAGTATCGTTAACAAATAATGTTTCCCGTTCAACTGACATACATCTAACTCGATTGTTGAGAATTTTTACCGGTTGCTCGGAGTCTCTGAACTCATAAACGAGTGAGTTCACGAATTCTCAACACTCGTGGATTCAAAGTGTCCATGATTACATTTATTTAACACATTAATAAAAGTTATTTCATTAATATCACATATCACTAATCTTAGAATCAAGAACTAATCACACACAATTAAATATCACTACACAATAAGACATTAAATAAAACTTTGCAATCTACCACTCGAATTTACCAAACTCGAGAACTATAATAATAACTATAACTAATAATTATAATAATAAAAGGTTAGAAATTCCTGTATATTTGCACTACACACAAGCGCTGTCGTGCGGCTAAATGCCAAAACATGTTGCAATGATATGAAGTTTGCATGAGAGCCTGGCGTTAAAGGAATCAGGCCAACCTTACATTTTAGTGATCGGGTCCTGATGAGGATATGTACGATCGTGGCCTCATTGAACTTTTATTTTACATATTCACATTAAAGCATTCCTGAGAGGGTCCTTATCAAATCCCGACCAAAATGACCTCATTACTAAATAATAAAAAAAAGCTTATTCGGTCCCGATCATATCCGAATCAGGCCAACCCTACTGGGATAGACCCGAAGAAAACCTTATCAGGGCCTTATGGTACATCGGGTATACTTCTACTCGGGCTGATACTTTCAGTTTAAGGAAACTACATCATGTAGATTTGCTCGTGATAAGACCTGTTAGTCGAAGATTTATGCAATTGTTTCAACTGTGATTGCGATCTTTACGTTATGCTTAATAATGACAATACAAATAGAAATACAACTTTTTTAAAAATTCATTTTTATTTTGCATTCTTTATAAAATGTTTTCTGAAAATGCGTTCTACGTTCAAAATTATAGTTCTGCTAATTATAAATATAACAGTTTCTAGCAATGGATTTTCACTTAAAAAAAATTAATTTTTATATCACTCGTATAATATAAATTAAGTTCTACAATTTTATAAAGATAAAAAAAATATTGAATAAAGTTCTTTTCAGCAAATTTGAAATGAGACTGATACCTGGTTTCGCAAATAAAACAGGTTATTTTTCAATGTTATTATATTAGGCAGAATCATTAAGTCATTATTTGCCAGGCTGGGTGTTTGTATTATTATTTCAGAACCTGACCTATATCCAATTTATATCTTTCTATATCTATATCCAATCTATTTCTCTTTTTGATTATTGTAATACTTTGATTATTGTGATATTAAGATAATTTGTATATACTTGTATAATTTGTATATACTTATGTATTTGCAGTGAAACAAATTATTATTATCGTTATTATAGATATTTCAATAAAAAATTAAAGGCGACTCTTTGTTGCACGGGTATGTACATATAATTCTAATATACATGTATATATATCATGTATCTAATATACATGTATATATACATATATATATATATATATATATGTCTGTGTGTGTGTATTCATAACATTATTATGCTGGGGGAGTTTTTAGTGGGTATTCCGAGACTCATATATATATATATATATATATATATATATATATATCATCCCGGGAGTCCCACATACCCCTCTAGACCGGACTAGAGGGAATGCGTAAACGCATTTTCTCCTCCCTCTTGATGTAAAAAAAAAAAAAAATGTACACAAGCTTTGTTATGTTCCGTGCTATGTGCACGAAATATCCATAACACGATGTAACGAAATTTTTAAAGCAAGATGTTTATATGTATTAAATATATTTCCATTATAAATAAATTTTATGGTCTCTCTCTTACTCTTTTTTCTGTATATATATGTAAAAAATATATATATATTTTGGATGCATAGTATAAATTTTATATTTTTATATTTTATGCTTTTTCATAAATCACATATATGTTTCTCATATAGTAAATTACACAATTTATACTATTTGATATTAATTATATTGACTATAATTAGACCAACCAGAAATGTAAGATCATTTTATACGCAACATATTTAATAGAAAAGAAATATAACATTGAATATATTAGAAACTGAAATTTTTGTTTTTCAATTTATCTTATTAAACGTAATTTTATAATAAATGTTTTTTTTTAAACTAAATCATATTAAACCCGACATTTTATTCGAATTATTTACAATTAGATTTATGTAACAATAAATAAAAATTATCTGAATTATATTGAGTCATTTTAAAAGAAAAAATTTCATTAATCTATTTTAATTATTTCCAAAGAGATGAAATATAAAAATTGAAGAATTATAAAATTTTGAATAAAATTGTAATTTTAATATAAAAATTTTAGTTTTTAAATATTTAAAGTAAATTATTATAAATATTATAAATAAAGTTTCGTGTAAGAGACTTCGGAATCTTCAACATTGGAAACTTTTTCGTTATTTATAATAATTTTAAATTAATATGATTTTTTATATATGTATGTATGTATGTATGTATGTATGTATGTATGTATAAAAGTGATGCGAGAGTATGTGAGGAAGCGAGAAGGTAATAAGAGCGAGTGAAATAATAATAAGAGCAAGCGAAATAACAATAAGAGCGAACGAGATAGAAATAGTAACGAGCAACGAGGACTCGAGCTCGAGAATCGGATTTTTCTTGCGCGCTATTTTCCTCTCGCTCGCATCTATTACTGTTTCGCTCGCTCCTATTACTGTCTCGCTCGCTCCTATTATTGTCTCGCTCGTTCTTGTTACTGTTTCGCTCGCTCTCGATTCTTGGATCCGCTTATCTTTCCGAGCTGTCTATCACGATTGTCAAGTGTGACAGAGAAAGTAAGACCATGAGTAGAGAGCGAGCGAGATGACCTATCATCAAAGAGTTCCGAAGTCTCTTACAATCGGTTTCTTCGCTTCTTCTATCCATTCGCAATTCACGAAAATCACATCTTATAAAATAAAAATTGAAACTTTTATTTTTAATTTCATCGGTTTGAAAGTAATTTTAATGAATTAAAGAGATTTTTGCGATTAAAATGATATCAAACACGACGTAAATCGAGTAATTTTTAATTAGTCTGATAATAAAAATTTTATAATTATATTTAACTAAATTTATGCGATTTATATCATGTTTGATATTATTTTAATCTCAAAATTCTCATTATTCTATTAAAATTACTTTCAAATGAATAAAAAATGCATTTTATTTTTTGACATATATTCGTGAATATTAAAAATGAAGTCTCATGTAAGAAACTTCGGAATCTGCCACATCGGGAATTTTTTCATAACTTTAGAATTAATATGATTTTTACGAATGACCACATTAAACCCAATATTTTATTAGAATAATTTTCAATTAGATATATTCTTTTACTTATATAACAATAAATAAAAGTTATCCGAATTATATTGTGTTCGATGTCATTTTAAACGCAAAAATTTCATTAATCCCTTTTAATCAAAAAGATCAAATGAAATATAAAAGCTTTAGTTTTTATTTTATGGCAATTTAAAGTTGTACATCATTATAAATAATGAAAAAATTCCCAATGTCGCAGATTTCGAAGTTTCTCACATGAGACTTCATTTATAATATTCACGAATATATATCAAAAAATAAAATGCATTTTTTATTCATTTGAAAGTAATTTTAATAGAATAATGAGAATTTCGAGATTAAAATAATATCAAACACGGTATAAATCGCATAAATTTAGTTAAATATATAATTATAAAATTTTTATTATCAGACTAATTAAAAATTACCCGATTTACGTCGTGTTTGATATCATTTTAATCGCAAAAATCTCTTTAATTCATTGAAATTACTTTCAAACTGATGAAATTCAAAATAAAAGTTTTAATTTTTATTTTATAATATGTTTATATTTTCGTGAATTGCGAATGGATAGAGGAAGCGAAGAAATCGATTGTAAGAGACTTCGGAACTCTTTGATGATAGGTCATCTCGCTCGCTCTCTACTCATGGTCTTACTTTCTCTGTCACACTTGACAATCGTGATAGACAGCTCGGAAAGATAAGCGGACCCAAGAACCGAGAGCGAGTGAAACAGTAACAAGAACGAGCGAGACAATAATAGGAGCGAGCGAGATAGTAATAGGAGCAAGCGAGACAGTAATAGGAGCGAGCGAGACAGTAATAGGAGCGAGCGAGACAGTAATAGGAGCGAGCGAGACAGTAATAGATGCGAGCGAGAGGAAAATAATAGCGCGCAAGAAAAATCCGATTCTCGAGCTCGAGTTCTCGTTGCTCGTGCTATTTCTATCTCGTTCGCTCTTATTTCACTCGGCCTTCTCGCTTCCTCACGTAACTCTCGCATCGCTTTTATATATACGCTTTTATATATATTTACATATATACATACGTACGTATATGCCATACACACACACACACCCATCATCCCCACAGCTACATACATATATATATATATATAAGAATAAAAATTCTAAATAATAAAGATGCATGAATTTATATATATATATATATATATATATATATATATATAAAAGTTCTATAAATAATAAAGATGTATGTGTATATATATATATATACACATACATCTTTATTATTTATAGAACTTTTATTCTTAAGAAATGTGTACGCGTTTTACATTAAAAATAATATCAAACTTTCTTTCTCTATAAATATATAAATTATTTATTCATAGCCTAATAAAATAAATTTCTATATATTGTATATAGCTGTTTTCAGTAAATTTCAGTATAAATCTATATATATATATGAGGGAGAGAGAGAGAGGTCATACAAAACTCATTAAAAATTTATTCAATATACATAAGCGTCTTGCTATACAGCACTGGTGCTACCGCCATTTTGTGCACATAGCACGGAACAGAACCAGAAATTGTGTACATTATATGTTACCCTCTGAGTACTTTCGTGGACATTGGCTTTGTAGTTCATGTCCACGTTTTTTAGGTCCACAGAGGGCGTATCGCTTTCAGGGATCACCTAAAAGCGGGCCATGACACCTCTCATTCTTCTCTCTGATATATGTTTTCGAACACTTTCGACGTGTAGTTTTTATATTTCTAGAGGAAAAGCTTCTAATATTGATCTTGATGGTGATATGTCCAATAGCGAGTCAATAAATAATAGTGATGGCGATGACAACGATCAATCCGAGTCAGAAGTAGCAGGTAATTAACTTACATTAATACCTGTCTTAAACAAAATGCGGTCAGGAAGACGCTCTGAATACTTTAAAGTGTTTGAATGACCAATTAGGTTACAGAAATCTTTACTCCTGGGACGTTTGATTGGTCAATCAAACGTCCAGAGCGTCTTCCCGATCGCATCCATAAAGTATAGGAATAAGGGCACACTCACACTTGTCAGAAAAGCAAAAAGCAAAAAACTAATAATAATAATAAATAATAATAAAATAAAATAATAATAATAATAAATAATAATAATAAATTTCAGGTACGCCAATTAAAAGAAAGAAGAGCTCGGAACAGTAGTCCAGTGCACTGGAAAAAATTGTCGATTCGCTGAGTCAACCACCAACCCTATTTATATTACCGCCAGCACCAAAGTTTGATGACATTGATTCAACTTTAGCAGTTATTGGATGCAGGTTGAGACAGATGAGTCGAACCAATCAGTTAGATGCCATTCAGCAAATAATGAACCTAACGTATAATATACTTAAAGAACAAAATTAAATCTTATTAATAATTCCATTTTATTAGTCAAAAATGATAAACGATTAACTAATTGTAAGAAACAGAAGAAACTTTAACAGAAAACAACAACGAAAAAATTAACAATGATGAAATTGCCATATGGAGGCATACTGTAGCTTTAATAATTGAAATTGTTTTTTCTATACTGCAATTAATTGGTCGCTTAAAAATTCTCTATTGGTTGACTAGGATACCAAATGTATTCTCAATTGTTCTTCTGGCTCGATTCAATCGATAGTTAAAAATATTTTGCTCGTCATTTAAATTTCCTTTTCCTATAAGGATAAGGCCGAAGCAGATAATTCGTCAATTGAAAAGCTTTGTCGCCCACCAGAACATATGGTAAAGAGGATTCATCTGGACTAAGAGATTCTGGTGCAGGTACGTTCATTTTCTTCGAATTGAATTTTAAACCCATTTTTGAATCTGAAAATACCACCGTCACTGCGGCGACCATAAGCTCCTATATCGACGAACGTGAACATATATTGTGCATCACAGATTCCGAAGAGCACAATATTATAATTATTCTTATAATTATAATAAGATGATCCTGCATTAGGTGGACACTCGAAGAAGAATGATTATTTAGGCATCAAACTTGTAATCTTTAATAATATTACCTCAATAATAACATGTTTGTCGTCAATTGCTTCTATGCAATGATTGAAATTCCATTTCTCCTCAAATTGTTTAGCAATGTGAAGCCACTCTTCTACAGTTTTTGATGGTGGAATTACTTCCTGACAAATAGAGTCCCAAATAGCATCGCATGTTTCACCTATAACATGGTTTATTGTCGATACTTCAACGAGATAATGATATGAATCATCGAATGCATCGAATCACCAGTTGATAAATATCTAAATATAATTAAATAATATAATAACATAATCAATATTTAATAATATAATTAAATAATTAAATAATATAATATTTAATAATATAATTAAATAATTTAATAGTATAATTAAAATTTAATAATATAATTTTTTTACTAAGGACAAACAAACCTCAACATTATGGATAATCGCTCTGTAGGAGGTAGTGGTTCTCTAATCACAGTTTGTTTAGTGATTATAGGTGCCACTAAGTTTAATAATTCCTCAAATTGCGTAGCTGTCATACGATAATAATTCCGGAATTTTTCTGGTGTTAGTCTTGGCACAGATGCATAATAAAATCCATATTCATGTCGTCTTTCAAATAATGGATCAATCCAAAATCTCTTCTTTTTATATTTTTTTTTACATTTAAACATTCATTAATGCATACAGCTGCTATTAATCTTTTTCGCCGTCGTTCCTCTTCATTTTTATTGTAACTAATCGCGGCAAGTTGACAAATCCATTCATAACATTTTTCCTGATACGACATTTTGGAATATTTATTTTGCATAACAAAATCAATATAATCATAAAAATTTATCGTTGCTCTATTTACACGAGCGACAGTTCAAATCAGCGACATTTGAAATCACGTGACTCGTTTGTCGCTGAATATGAGCGACGAGCGACACCATGAACATATATCTTAAAGCACGTGAAAAAGCGACCGTTTCTGAAAAAATATGTGACGATCTGATTTAACTAAAATTTCTGTATTATTGTTGTGAAGACGAATAGAACGAAAAAGAAATCCAACTAATAAGCAGATAAAAATATATGGATGACATCCGCACGATGGAATGAAATTATTAATCGAAATAACAACAAAAATCATGAAATCTTTGTGCACACATTATACATAAATTAAATTATTCACAATTTTTTGCCGAATTTAAAATCTAGATCTAATGAATGCAATCATATAATGCTGAATACATATAAAGCTGTAAAGAGATCACACTGAACAGATAAAATTTCAAAAATTTAACGATTTAGAAGAAGAAAAAAATCGATTGTTGCGGCGAGTCAGAGATCAACGACGATTTCAAAGAAAAGACCGAAAACGTACGCTATCATTGACTATATTATTAGTATGTATGTGTGCCTCATTTACAGCGTTTTGATTCATTGCCAGTTTATCTAATTTGAATTTTTTAAATAGATCTTTATAAATTATATTATGTATTTTTCAGCAAAAAGTGAAGGTGCATATCATACACGTCGTACGCCGGTGCCCAAAGAACCAGAAGTACTGATGAGTATGTATTTGCAGGCACACTTTATTGCCAGTTTTAAACTTTTATTTGAATTTTTTTATAGATTTTTATAAATACTTTCATAATTGTATTATTTATACATTTTTCAGAAAAAAGTAATCGTGCAGCAGACAGCCGTACGCTGTCACTGCCTCAGGCGCAATCGATCAATCAATCCAAAACGATCGAGGCAGCGGCATGGATCGAGGCAGCGGCACGGATCGAGGCACCGACACGGATCGAGTCACCGGCACGGATCGAGGCACCGACGGTGCGTACGCACGACCGGCATGTTTCTCCGCACGTCTCCCCACGTATATTAGTGGAAAATAGATTAAATAAGGTGTTCAAACATTTTTTGTACGCGTGTATGCTTGCGTACATGTAGTTATATATAAAATTTTATTTTTTTAATGTTTCAGCGCATCAATAAAGCGGTAAGGCGGGCCGTCAATAAAGAGCGGCGGAAGAGATATGTTGGTCGTGCGTACGCACCTGTATCGTCTCATATGATGCCGGCACCACTGACCTATACAATGCCGCCAGCACTGCCAGCACCACCGGCTTATATGCCGGCTTATATCACGCCGTCATGTTATGTACCGGCATCTACACCGGGATATTCAGTACCGGGTTACACGACGCCGGGATACACAGCGCCGGGCTATGCGGCGCTGGAGTACATAGCAGCGCCGGGGTACACGGCAGCGCCGGGATACACAGCAGCGCCGGGGTACACAGCAGCGCCGGGGTGCGCAATTCCACCCGGATACGCGCCGCTACCACCTAGAATCTGTAAAAATCTGTTTTACTTATTTTTATGTATTTATATAAAATGTTTTTATTTAATATATTAAATATTATTTTTTTCAGAGGGAAAAAAAATGTTGCTGCCTTCGAGTATCATATAAAGTGCACACACATTCACACAAGTTCACACACATTAATGTATTTGATATAATATAAATATACATATATATATTTTATTTTATTTTATTATTATTACATAATTATATTTTTTATTTCTATTAAGTCAAAACTATTTGATTTCCATATTAAAAAATATTGTAAACATTTATTTTTGCGTTAGTGCACACACACACACATCCACTCACATTAATATATTATAATATAATTTTTAATTCTTTCAAATTATTTTTATTATTATATTACTTTTAGCAGCGATAAAGAAGCGAAAAAAAGAGTACTTTTATAAAACTCATAAAAAGAGCACTTTATCAAATAAACTCTTAATTACACAGATTATTATATTCCTTAATTATTCCCCCAAACTAATATAATATGAGCAAGCTTATATGTTACAACTGTAAAAATTAATGTGGAACTGTAAAAATTTATATATATATATATATATATATATATATATGTGTGTGTGTGTGTGTGTGCGTATATATATATATATATCAATTGCTACAGTTCCATATCAATTTTTACAATTGTAACATAATGTGGAACTGTAAAAAAAAAATATATATATATATATACACACACATACATATATATATATATATATATATATATATATATAATATATATTTATTATTATAATTATTATAATTTATATATATATATATATAATTATTATAATTTATATATATATATTGTGACGTTGCCGTCCCGACGCGCGTCCATCCGCCCCGGGAATCTTCACGGGGCGCGAGCCGAGCGGCCGCGCCAGAAAAAGATTGCGAGAGCCGTATCGAAATCTCCGGAGAGACGAGCAATTATTCCTTTGCGCTAGTATTAATTCTTTTTTTATCATTTTGTACGTCGGGCAACCCGCCGGAAGGAAACCAGAAGAGGCCCAAGAGGAATCCTTACGACAGCCGATACGACAACGTCGGAGGAACAGAGTCGCGGGTGGATTTCGCCCCCTGCAAACAACGGAGGGAAAACAGCCAAGAAACAGCTGTTTTAAGCCGGAATGACCGGACCGGATCGGCGCCGCCCTCCAAGGACGGAGGACGCAAGACCAGCATCCGGAAGACCGCGGATAACAGGATCGCCGAGATTCGGAATTTGAAATTATCGGGGCCGTTACGGCCCCCGATACAGCGTTGTCGCGGGGCGCAGTAATACATCGCGTGTCGCGGCGCTATTGGCCGCTAATCCGCGCACCCCTGCGCGCCGAATTGACGCCGCTATCGACCCTGGATCGCGGGATCCAGGGAATCACTCTGGTGCGGGCGCTCTAGACGTTAAGTCATCTAGTACTCGTCGTTGTCAAAATAGTCGTGCGTTATAGTTGGAGAGCAAAACGAGAGGACGAGCCGAGGAACATCCCCCTTCAAAGGAGCAAGTGTCGGTGAGGTTGCCCATCTAAAATTGTAAGCCACGTACGCGATTCCGTCCACGGACCGGCCGTTCTGTCGCCGTCGCCATTTTCGTGTCTCGTTGTCGCTCGGACATTGTACCGAGCTCGCGATTTTCGTGTATTTCGGGCGACCGGAGACAAGCGACCGAGGCATCAAGGACGATCGTAACGTAGGCCGTAGAGGATAAGGAACCGTTCGTCTCTCTCCGGGATTCGGGGTGTCGGAAAACGCGTAGTGTCCGGCTCTCGCATATCGACCACGTACGCGGTAAATCGCGGGGAGTGCGTGCGCTATCCGTGTAGTCGAGAAGAGTGGTCGAAGCCGCGTAAGACATCCCCGTAATCGAGCTTCGGTTAATTTTCGGTAGTAACTAGCGTGTATGTGAGAGTGTGACCGTGTGCGTATCGTGACGTGGCAAAAGTCGTGCCGTCTTTGTCGCGCTTGTGACTCGTATGAATTACGCTTATTGCGAGATCTTTGTCGTGTGTGTGAGCGTGTCGCGATGTATAATAAATTGTAGCGCATTAAGAAATTGCCGAAATTCCAGAGCTTCGCGTAAGTAAGAAAAAGCGTTACGCCGGCAAGAAGGTACACGGCGTCCGACGGCTATCGAATTCCGATCGGCTCGATCGTGCTCGTCGCAAGCGAGATTTCTCGTCGTCGCAAATGGCCTGATTGCTATCGATCACTTAGTAAGTCTCATTTCGAAACTAGTGCTGTCAACTAAAAGAGCGGGATAAGGAATAATTTAAAAAGATCTATAACATCGAGTCGTCGAGAAGACCGTCGAAAAGTCCGTTACGTTTTCGAAACGTCTTTCGGCCTCGCCAAGTTCGGCCATAAAAACGGGTCAGAAAAACTTTACGTATCAAAGCTTTCTTTTGGTCGCGATTTCATATTGTTCTGGTCATCATCGCTGACATCAAATTATCTGTCGTACGGTCCGTGATTACCAATTGTTGAAATTATGTTAATCCCCGTTATATTTCGATAACTCAGATCCGATAATTATTATTCTTATTGTTTCTGTCTGGAATACTTTATTTCTTTTTCATTATATTCTTTTCTATTATACATCACTTCTTTAAATAAATTTATTATACTTTCTTTTCCATTGAATTCGCGTAATTTATTTGAGTGTTTGTTTTTCGTGAGCGTTAAATCTCGTCGTGTTTGTCAATTCTTAGTAATCATCGACAGCCTCGCATAAAATAATTAAACATTCCCTTCAACCAACCCCGCCCCTCTACCGTTAGGTGAGCTAGTCGGCCCGTGGCGAAACAGGCTAACGTTTTTCGCGTTATTCTGGCAATTTCGCGAACTGATACGTGAAAGACCGTATCTGGCGCCCAACTTCGATATCTCGAGACGGCCTCCGCTTCGCCGCGGCTCGCGCAAGAACACCCTCCATCTCTGTTCCTCCGAGCGCGAGTATATCTCTCCGTGTGTTTTTGACGGCGTTTTCGCTCCCCCCTTTAGCATCCTCCCCTCTAACCCCCGAGGAGGATCGAAAAATTTAAAACATAAAAAGAAAATCGTCGCAATATATATATATATATATATATGTACAGGGTGGGGAAAAATTATTGGTCAAGCTTTTGCCAGTCGATTCTACTCGTCGAGATCGCCAACATTGCATCATAAACATGGTGCCGCAAAATTAACTCAAGGTCATTTTCAATGTCAAATTTTTTTATTGGCTTAGTCCATTCTACTCGTCGAGCTGAACAAAAGTCTCAAAGGGACCATATGCCGGAAATCAATATTTCATAGAGAAATCTTCGTTTCAAGTTTTTAGAAGCCAAAAAATTTCGTAAAATTAATTGTCATGGGTGTAAAATCTGCTTAATCTACTCTTAACCCAGGAACAACGAAGTGGGCGTGGTAGATTTTTGTTTCCTTCGGGGTATCTTGGTACCCAGTAACATTTCAACGGCTGTTGGTTCCTTAAAGCAACGGTCATTTGCCTCGGAGAGGAATAATATATCGCTGCATAAGACATTCGTTACTTGTGCTTAAGAAGCTCTCCATCCATATCCAGACCTTTTTCGTGATTATTAGAAGACCGCCGCTGATCTTGAATCAATTTTCAGTGTAAAATTAAAAAAAATTGTTTTAATTTTTTACCAAACTTTTTCTAAGAATAACGTTGCTGTAGCATGCCTCGACGTGGTGGCCGTGATCGGGCGCATCGGGATGGGCGTGACCAATGTCTAATGCTTCGAGCAATTGATCGTGTTCATGGTAATTACACACGAGCACGAGCTCTTTATGCTAGTTGGTTGCGACGCCAAGCTAATGGCAGACCATTACGTCCAGGGTCCGTGCCTGATCGTCGAGAATTTCAACGACTCGATGAACGATTCCATAATCAGGAGCAAATGAATTTTGCAGGTGCTGGCCACCGTAGGGCAGGTCGTCCTCGTGTGTCTTTGAGAATTGAGGAACGTGTGATTGCTCTAGCTCGAACTTATCCTGTCATGGGATCACGACGCATAGGCGCGCGAGTAGGGGTTGATCATAAAACAGTCTTGCGCATTCTCCGTGAGGAAGGCCTACGACCCTACAAAGTGCAGGAGTGCATGAGTTACGATCTGGTGATCGCACAGCTCGTCTTCGTTTTTGTCGGTGGATGCTTTGCAAGATCCGAAGAAATCGGCACTTTCTGAAAAATATAGTGTTCACTGATGAATCCAGTTTTTCCAGCACTTCCATTTCGAACCGGCAAAATGATCGCATCTGGCGCAGACGCAATCCACACGCAATGGTCCAAAGAGTTCAGCAGGGCCGTTTCTCAGTCAATGTTTGGGCAGGGATACTCGGGAATGACTATATTGCTCCTGTGTTTCTCTCAAACCGATTGTCAAGCGTTGAGTATTTGCGGTTTCTACGTCATACTCTCCTGAATCGACTGCGACGTATGGTTCCGAGGAATGCCCGTAATCGAATTTTTTTTATGCATGACGGTGCTCCACCGCATTTCGGCAGGCAAGTCCGCGCTTTTTTACAACGAGCTTTTGGAACTCGATGCATCGGTCCTAATCCTGCGCCACACTTATGGCCCGCCCGTTCACCTGACCTGAACCCTCTGGACTTTTATTTCTGGGGAGCTCTGAAAGCCATTGTTTATGGGTCAGGCAGGGCTTTAAGGACAGCTCAGGATTTACGAGATCGCATTGAAGAGGCGGTTGCTACTTTAGCACGAAATGGAGCTATGCTCCGTAGAGTGCGAGATAATTTGGTGGAGAGACTCCAAGCTTGCATTGATAACGGTGGTGGTTACGTTGAAGCTGGCAGACAAGCACAACTGCTCAGAGCTATTGGGGCTGATGAGTCAGTTCTGCTTGTTCGTAGGCAGCGTCGACGACGATAAAGTGAGAGGCAAGGGGAACTCACGATAATCAAGTCACCCCGAAGTGAGAGGCGAGGGGAACTCACAATAATCAAGTCGCCCTGAAGTGAGAGGCGAGGGGAACTCACAATAATCAAGTCACCCCGAAGTGAGAGGCGAGGGGAACTCACAATAATCAAGTCACCCCGAAGTGAGAGGCGAGGGGAACTCGCTATAATCAAGTTATCCCGAAGTGAGAGGCGAGGGGAACTCACAATAATCAAGTCACCCCGAAGTGAGAGGCGAGGGGAAGTCACTATAATCAAGTCACCCCGAAGTGAGAGGCGAGGGGAACTCACTATAATCAAGTCACCCCGAAGCGAGAGGCGAGGGGAACTCACAACAATCAAGTCACCCCGAAGTGAGAGGCGAGGGGAACTCACAATAATCAAGTCACCCCGAAGTGAGAGGCGAGGGGAACTCACAATAATCAGTCACCCCGAAGTGAGAGGCGAGGGGAACTCACTATAATCAAGTCACCCCGAAGTGAGAGGCGAGGGGAACTCACAATAATCAAGTCACCCCGAAGTGAGAGGCGAGGGGAACTCACAATAATCAAGTCACCCCGAAGTGAGAGGCGAGGGGAACTCACAATAATCAGTCACCCCGAAGTGACAGGCGAGGGGAACTCACAATAATCAGTCACCCCGAAGTGAGAGGCGAGGGGAACTCACTATAATCAAGTCACCCCGAAGTGAGAGGCGAGGGGAACTCACTATAATCAAGTCACCCCGAAGTGAGAGGCGAGGGGAACTCACAAAAATCAAGTCACCCCGAAGTGAGAGGCGAGGGGAACTCGCTATAATCAAGTTATCCCGAAGTGAGAGGCGAGGGGAACTCACAAAAATCAAGTCACCCCGAAGTGAGAGGCGATAATCAATTATCCCGAAGTGAGAGGCGAGGGGAACTCACAATAATCAAGTCACCCCGAAGTGAGAGGGGGGAACTCACTATAATCAAGTCACCCCGAAGTGAGAGGCGAGGGGAACTCGCTATAATCAAGTTATCCCGAAGTGAGAGGCGAGGGGAACTCACAATAATCAAGTCACCCCGAAGTGAGAGGCGAGGGGAACTCACAATAATCAGTCACCCCGAAGTGAGAGGCGAGGGGAACTCACTATAATCAAGTCACCCCGAAGTGAGAGGCGAGGGGAACTCACAATAATCAAGTCACCCCGAAGTGAGAGGCGAGGGGAACTCACAATAATCAAGTCACCCCGAAGGGAACAGAAATCTACCACGTCCACGTCGTTGTTCCTGGGTAGCGCTAAGAGTAGATTAAGCAGATTTTTGACCTTGAAAACGAATTTTTCAGGGTCATTTTTGGGAGGTGATTTTCGCTAATGATCAGGATATTCAGAACATGATTTTAAGAACTTTATAAGCATCAGATTTATTTTCTGATTTCATAAAAATCGATTTTTTGGAAATTTCAGGCAAAAAAACTTGAAACGAAGATTTCTCTATGAAATATTGATTTCCGGCATATGGTCCCTTTGAGACTTTTGTTCAGCTCGACGAGTAGAATCGACTAAGCCAATAAAAAAATTTGACATTGAAAATGACCTTGAAAGTTAATTTTGCGGCACCATGTTTATGATGCAATGTTGGCGATCTCGACGAGTAGAATCGACTGGCAAAAGCTTGACCAATAATTTTTCCCCACCCTGTACTATTAGTTTACTAGTATTTTTTCCTATCTTTAGTTGTTACATCAATAGCTGTATCACTTTTAGGCTGATGGCAGAGAACGAGACGTAAACGCTTACATCTGTCGCAGTCATGGACGTAAAATAAGGCAGAAAAAAACGTATACGTAAGTTGTTTAGTAAGTTGCATATACGTTTTTCTCTGCCTTACTTTACGTCCATGACTACAACAGACGTAAGCGCTTATATCTCATTCTCTGCCATCAGCCTTAGCTACATTACTATTCTCACAAGCTTGATTTGTCTTTCTCTCTCTGATACGTGACATTCGTATCTTGTCTAACAAAAGAATTGCAGCACTCTCTTTCACGTTATTTATAAACTAAATTTACTGCTTTTTCTACTCAATTTTACCGACATCTCAGGTACATACGGACCGAAATTTTTGGACATGTGCCATTTATTACTGAGACTACTAAGCTCAATTTTCACAGTTCCACACGTTTTTACTGTGCAGTCCGTTATGGGGTATGCTATTGTTTTATGCATAAAAGCTACAAAACATTTATACGAGGCTTAATGTCTTTATGAGGTGATAGCTTTAGACGCCATGTTGATCTAAGAAGTCGATAAATAAATATATAATTTTATACCTTTTTTCTTTCTCAGTATATAATCGGCTTTGCTCTGTCCGTTTGTATCTATAATTCAACCGTGGAAAAAAATTTTTAATTCTATACAGGCAATAAAAAATGACACCTGCCCAAAAATTACGGTGTTTTTGTCGGTAAAAAAGTACGCTTGAGGGATCTCCTTAACCTTGTAATTTCTCATCAAATATAAACGAATATTTACACAATAAAGAGTAAAAAAACTAATTTTTGTAAAAGTACATGAATTTATATATTTCCGTTATAAATAGCGTAATTGTTACACTGATTATATGTGTAATTTTACATACTTTTTTTACAGTGCATCGAGGGAGAACTAACGAAAAACAGACCACCAGCTGACGGAGGAGCTGATGTGGCACTGGGAAATAATTGCGTCGCATTCATGTTCGATGAGATTCGATACGAACTCGATGGCGTTGAGATTGATCGCAATAGAAACGTAGTAATAACTACTACGCTCAAAAACTATGTAACAGTATCATCCGATAGAAGCGTGATTATGAGGAACGCCGGCTGGGATGCGTCGACCAATGCGAATGGACACTTCAATTTTTGCGTACCGCTCTACATGTTATTGGGATTTTGCGAGGATTACAAACGCGTGGTGATTAACGCTCGTCACGAATTGATCTTAATACGATCGCGCAATGACAACAATTGCCTGCTTGGAGATTCGAGGCTGGAGCCTACGATCAACATATTCAAGATACAATGGCGAATGCCATACGTGCTGTTGAGCGAGATCGAAAAACTGTCGATGCTGCATGCTCTGGAAAGCGGACGATATCTCAGCATGGATTTTCGCTCGTGGGATCTGTACGAGTATCCGCTTTGCAGCGTACAACCAGGCATTCGTGGGCCATTAAGACCGCGACTCAGCTGGAGAAACCACGCTACGTTGTCTTCGCTCTGCAAACAGGCCGGAAGAATGTCATGTCTGAAGATATACTAAGTCGATTCGACGACTGCAAATTGATCAACGTGAAACTCTATCTGAACTCGGAATGTTATCCATACAACGATATGAATTTGGATTTCGATAAAAACAGATGGTCCATTCTGTATGACACGTACACGCGCTTCTGCAAGAACTATTACGGACTCGAGCAGAGTCTCACCGTCTCGATGTTTCTACGTAACGGTCCGTTCGTGATTATCGATTGTTCTCGACAAAACGAATCGATCAAGAGCGCAACCGTGGATGTGAGATTGGAATTCGAGTGTAAGGAGAACGTGCCGACGAATACCACTGCGTACTGTCCCATCATACACAATCGCGTGATCCAGTACAATCCGTTGACCAACGTTGTACGCAAAATCACCTAAGTGTTCGCGACAATATTGACACAAGAGAGAGGGGAAGAGGAGCAGGATATAAATCAAAGTGTTGCGAAATGGTTTTAGAGTTTCGTCATTCCTCTCGACGAGAGATCTCGTCATGTCCGTACCAACGTTTGTGGATCTGTAAGGATTTACTATCGGCAAACTATTCTTCGTGAAGGAAGCGGCAGTCCTGAAAAAGGGATATGTTCTCTCGCATTACTTTTTCGGAAATCCCGTACCGTGGAGCGTGCTTACAAAATCTGAATGATGTCAAGTCTCATGGGTGATTAGAAATCATCATGGATTACAATGGGAAGACGGGAACGTTCCGTATGGCTTGGCTCAGCGTGTAATTACAACAGCTGTCGTTGGTACGATAGGAAGAAGAAGAAGAATCGTCTGTCGTGTACGTTAAAGGACTTGAAAAGCGAAAATGGCTGACCGATATACTAGACGATGCGGGAAACGGCTATATTATTGAAACCTTGGATGCAGATTACGAAGGTATTGATTCTCTAAATAAATTAGATATTACCAATAGTATGCGATATGGAAAACATGTTAAGAATTGCGCATTACAAAATGTATTCAAAATATTTAACTGGTGGTCGCAACGCCAGAAAGAATTACAAGAAAAATAAAATATGTAAACATTAATATGTGATTTCTTATTTCCCCTCCCTAATCCTTACCTTGCGCTTCTAAGAATTTTTTGGTCCGAGCGCCGTCTCTCCCTTCTCCTAAATTTCAGAGCGTTAGAAGCATTGATGTGACGAGTAAGGTTCGTTTAACTTTTTTCTATTTTTCTATTTTTACAAATTGTATTATTATTACTATTATTTAATTTTAATTTTTCCCGTAGCATTTCGTTGCAGCGTCGTGCGGTTCGTATACTAGGTAAACGATACGCATTGACAGCTACGGAATTCAAATTCCTCGAAATTGGTATCAACGTGGGTCCACCAAGTTACGTGGAGATTGCCGCAGGAGATCATCGGGGAAAGGAACTGATATTATCTCTCGAAACATGGAAGGGACTCTACGAGCAACGTCGCAATATTCAAAATTTCCTTCGGAACGACTCTAAAGATGACTATAATTTCATAAGCGTTGGACCGCTAACAGTGAGAGTTCGTACGATTAACGACGTCAAATTCATAAGTCTCGAATCTTCAAACGTATGCATGATGATGATCGAATCGACGTTACATCGTATGTTCGATCTCGATCAATGCATAGATATAACTTTTGCTCGATTGGATAAAATTATCGAAACAGTTGATGTCAAGTTTACGCAATTCTCCAATATCGCGTCCACTGTAATAAATCCGAAAGAAGTATCAAATGTAATATGCGCGAGTGACGCTTTCAACAAGCATCAACTCGTCGATTGCGAGCTGGCAGCTCTAATTTTTAGTCCATAGTACGTAAAAAATATGTAAAACAAGAATAAAGAGTTTTAAGTCTAAATCATGATGTAATTTCTTCGCACGTATTCCCACCCGCCCAATCCTCTTCAAAGGAATACCGCTGTTTATATTGTTTATAAATTCGCGCGACGCGTAATTCAATGCGAGAGATAAGAATACGTCGAACGGAAAAAAATATAGAATTACTTATATTGGGAGTGAGGGGGTGTACCGCGAGAGCACAAAGCAGCCGAACATCGGCGCTGATATGCGTTGCATTCCTTCCGAGAAAAAAATATGGATGATGATTCTGGGGGGCGCCATTTGTTTATATTGTTTATAAATTCGCGCGACGCGTAATTCAATGCGAGAGATAAGAATACGTCGAACGGAAAAAAATCTAGAATTACTTATATTGGGGGTGGGGGTGGGGGGTACCGCGAGAGCTATATAGGTCCATATTCTGAATCCTCTTTTATCGATAAAAGTACCTCTAAAAGTAGCTTACAGCCAATCAGAAGACTTATCAACCACTTTTAGGAGCACTTTTATCAATAAAAGAGGATTCAGAATATGGACCTTAGTAAGGATATGTCGAACGGAAAAAATCTAGAATTACTTATATTGAGGGTGAGGGGGGTGGAGTGGGGGGTACCGCGAGAGCTATTTTGTTTGCGAAAACGTCCCGACGCGTTAGGGTATGTAATACAATATTGCTTAAGGAATACCGCTGTTTATATTATTTATCAACCGAGTATGTAATATAATATTGCTTATACTTGTGATAAAACATCCAACACGCGCCGAAACAAGCGTCCCCCGCCCCACAGCCCCCGCGCCACCGAAATCCCTTCCGTCCCGCGTGACGTCATTTTCCCGCGCCACCGAAATCCCCCTCGCGCCTCACCCCCCCTAAGAGGATCTGAGTTAGAACCCGCCTTGTATACCTACTCGTACGAATTAGTCCGAGTCCACCTCGCCAGGGCTTTTGAAAAACAAAAGCATTACTATGATCTCAGAAAACGGGCCTGGAGACCAAAAATCGGCGACTGGGTGTGGAGAAGGAATCATCTCCTGTCAAAGAAAGCGGATAGTTTCAATGCGAAGCTAGCACCCAAGTACAGCGGGCCGTATGAAGTTCGTCGGATAATATCACCGGTAATCGTAGATCTCCGGAATAAGCGAGGAGAATGGCTGCGTCATATCTACATCCAAGATTTGAAAACAGCCAACGAACAACAAAGCGACAACGAGGACGATGACAACAAACAATAACACCGACGATCAGGAGGACGACGACAGCTGACCTAAATCAAGAGCTCACAAAAGTTCGAGATGTCGAGCAGTGAAGATATCCTGAGAGCAATCGAGGATTACCTCGGCGAGCCCGCCGACACCGAGGCGCAGTCCGCTCCACCGGCTCCGCCACCTGAGCCGCAGCAGCCGCCGCAGACGCGGCCGCCACGAGTCGGGACGATTGTCCAGCGTTTCGACCATGCGAACGCAAGGAAGCGCCAGATGTCGCTGGCGCAACCTCCGCCACCACTAGCGAGGCGACCAGCAAGGCCTTATGAGAGGCCATCGCCACCACCAGCCAGGGCGACACCGGAGCCTCAACCGGAGATTCTGAGGCCGATGGGACCGATTCCGGCACCACCCATCAAAATCGAGGTCGAGCCCGGCCTCGTTTTCGAGGTGCCACACTCTGCGGTACACGTCAGCCGCCGCTACAAACCGAGGACACCGCAAGAACGATGGATCCTCCGTCCTTCAGCAGGGACGGCAAGTTGAGATACCACCGAAAAATTGAGTGAGCGAGCGAATGATTCCGTTTCCGTCCATCCGTCCATCCGTCGGGCTGAAATACGCCGAACATTCCTGGCGAAAATAAATATCGGAGCGTAAGTCGAATGTAAAGAAAGAGTAACAGAAGTGTAAACGAAGCTTCTAAGAGGTGTAAATTGAAACAACGAAACGTAAACGTAGTATTAACGCTTCGTTTACGTTTCGTTGTTTCAATTTACGCCTCCTAGAAGCTTCGTTTACACTTCTGTTACTCTTTCTTTATATTCGACTTACGCTCCGATATTTATTTTCGCCAGGGATCGCGTAGAATGCCTCAAATTCAGACACATTCTAAGGGGGGAGGTGATGTAACGATGCACCCTCGTTGCACGTTACTTTTCCCAGCCGAACAGCAGCCGGAAGCTGCCGCTCGGAAAACAACCGCCGGGCAGGGGCAGGGGAGCGCCGCGTCGCGCCGAACAACCGATTATTCGAACCGTATAACGGCCGAAGCTGTCGGCAAGCCGCGCCGACGACAGCCGTGCCCGAAGCACCCTGGGTGAAATCCCCTTGCGCCCGGCTCCGCCGCGCACCGAGTGGATCCGTACCGTACCCCCGACTAGAATTTGTTGTCAGATTTACCTAATATATTATAAGAACCTAATTTAGTTGACATAAGGTAATCCTGAATAAGGTATACCTAAGAAAATCCTCATCAGGTTTGAATATGTATGACCTTTTTAGGATTAAAATAATGAGAAAGATATTAGGACCTTCTCATGTTATGCCCGATATTTTAAAGTGCAAATTGTTTTAAGGTTTACATTATTAGTACCTACTAAGGATTTTATTCCTTCATCCTTATACATTTTTTAAAGTTTCGGAATAAAAATTTCCCACGTTTGGTCCTAACTCGGATCATATATAGTTTACCTTATTATAATGTATTATGTCATTTTACATAATGGATATAATTAATTTGTTAAAATTAATTATAATACACATGGTATGATATAATAATATAAAAAGTATGATATACATATATATGGTATGATATATTAATCTGTCATTGAAAATTACAAAATTATAAGTATTTTGAGTTTATACATTATACAATTTATTTTACATTTATTATGTATAGATTATTAGTGCACGCATTACAATAAATCTGTTCTTTTTAGCTGAACTGGATGCACTAATTCAAAGAGAGTTTATCTTTTTCCTTCTAATGTAAAAAGACAAAAGATATACTTTGAAATAGTGCAGTCAGTTAAGTTAAAAAGAACAGACCTAGTTATATGTAATATCGTGATACTACTGTGATAATTGTGATACCTTCACATTAAAATATTGTTAAACATGTTTAATGACGGAAATAAACTAAAAAGAACTCGTGAGCTTACACGCTTGCGAGTTAAAAAATTTAAAGATAGTCAGCGAAAAGGAATAGAATCTAACCTAACACCGAGTACTTTGTACGAACAATTTGCTGCAGATAGACTTATAACAGTCTCAGCATACATACGATGAACAATTTGATCGATCATATGAAAATGACAACAATGTTTTAAAAGAAGCAGGAACAGATTTTGCGAAACAAGAATTAATCATGAATTAATTATAATAATTAGTGATGAATCAGAAAGTAATGTGTCAATACCTGAAGTAATTAATGAAGAATTTTCTGGAAATGAGCTGGATAATAGTGAAATAGATGATAGTGAAACAGACGAGCTGGATAATAATGAAATAATTGACAGGATTAACAATAAATGTGATAACGAAGAACTCGATACTGTTGAAGCAATCCGTCAATGAGCTTTACTTGATCCACCGATATCTCATGTCCGACTTGAGTTGTTATTAGATATTCTAAGAAGAGATTATCCTAGTTTGCCTAAAAGTGCAAAAACATTTTTAAATACTACTAGCATAGAGTATACTATTGAGAATATTGATGAGAATAACGATCATGAATTTGTTTATTTTGATATTTATCATAATCTTCTAAGATATATTAGTTTGGATTTACACAAAGGCAACAAAATAGAATTGCTCATTAATGTGGATGGAATACCTCTTTTCAAATCAAGTTCAAAGCAATTATGGCCTATCTTGTGCAAAATTTTTCACGATCCTGACATATATAAAACTTTTTCAGTAGCAATTATTTGTGGAAATAATAAACCTAGGAATGTATTCAAATATTTGGAAAAATTCATAAATGAAATTAATCACTTACAGCAATCTGGAATTATCGTAAATAATCGACAGTTTTATGTATCCATAAAGACATTCATTTGTGACAGACCTGCACGTGCCTTTCTAAAGTGCATAATTGGTCACGGTGGTTACTGGGCCTGTGAGAGATGCACTGTGAAAGGAATAAGGAAAAGTAATCGCATTATTTATCCAATAACAGATACAGAGCCTCGAACTGATACATCTTTTCGAGCTCAAAGCAATGCGGAGCATCACATTGGAATGTTTCCTCTACTTGATATTGAACCACCAATTAATTTAATATATCAATTTCCATTAGATTCTATGCATTTGGTTTATTTGGGCGTGATGAAGAAATTATTTCATTATTGGTTTAATAGTAATTTGAAAAATGTCTGCTTAAGTAATAATGCAAAGATACAACTTTCTAATTTATTAATCTATATTCAAAAACAAATACCATTTGAATTTCAACGGACAACAAGATCCTTTTCAGAAATTAATAAATTTAAAGCAACAGAATTTCAGTTTATATTACTATATGTTGGACCAATTCTTTAAAAAAAAATATCAAAAGACATGTATAAACACTTTTTACTTTTTCATGTTGGCTGCAGATTATTATGATCAAAAGAACTGGCATTACAAAAATATGAGCGTGCAAAACATTTATTAACTCAGTTTGTTACAATTGCTCCTAACTTATATGGGAATGAGTGTTTAATAGGCAATATGCATAGTCTTATTCACATTGCGGACGATATACAGTACATGAATTGTCCGATGTCTAATATCACAGCGTACCCTTTTGAAAATGCGTTGGGAAAAATAAAAAAAATGATTCGTCACGGCAATAAACCCTTATCACAATTATGCCGTCAATTTAATGAAGTACTTTCACTTGAAACTGTAACATCGTCAGCAGTAAAAATATTAAGAAAATTAAGAATGGACAATTCTGGTAAAGTGCAAATAAAAAGACTGCAATATAAAAATATTCTTGTAACAGATAAAGCCCCAAATAATACTGTATTATTGAATAACAACAAAGTTTTTCAAATTACTAGTATTTATATTCCGGAAAATGGTAACAAAAAATCAATAAAAATAGATGGAATTATTTTAAAGAAAATAGAGCCTTTATATATATGTATATCCGTGTAATGCTGAAATAATCAAAATGTGGAGTTTCAAAAAAACAATCGAATATTCTAATGTATGAATTGATCGATGTACAATTAAAGATGATACAGATCAGTACAAGTAATGAAATAGAAGAGAAAATATATGTACTACCTTTGCTTCATATGTAACACATAATGATAAGTAAAAAATTCTTAAAGTAAAAAAAATAACTTGTAAATTAATTAAATATATGAAATACTCTTTATGATTACAATAATCGAATTATCAAAAGAAAGGCATATAAGAGTCAAACGCAAGATATTGAATGCATAAAATAATTTTATAAATTAAATCTCTAAAACTTGTGTATTGTAAAGTAATTAATATTTATTTGAATTCCGTAAAGCATAAAATATTTTATAATAAGTATAAGCCGGTTGAGATTAATTTTCATAGAAAAAAATTGTGGATACGATCTGTTTGATTTCTTTTCCTTCATGGTTAATTGTTGTCTACGCTCCTGAGCTCATTTCATCCTTGTCATGAAACAGATGCAAGTTAAACAAATGATGCTCACGAGTCACCGAAAGTGCGCGACATGGGTGGAATATGGAACGTATCCATTATCGAGGCATCCGTGCATTGAGTATATAACCTCTTTCATAGAGTTTTAGATTATTTTCTATAAAAGTTTCTATAAGTGATAAATTATTATAAACGAATTCTTTGGATTGTGCAGTGTTTACGTGAAAAATAAAATAAAAAATGGAATATAACTTTCGTCTAGTTGTGTTTGTGAATAAAAAAAAAGCTAAGGAAATTGATATAGTTTCTTCAACATGGCTTTATAGTGACAAAGTTTCAAGTACATTGCTCTGCAAATTTATGCCGGGCCCTTATAATAATGAGAGAGCTAAAAAATTACTGCATCTGGTAAAAAACGATTCATTTCCGGAAGAAGATTGACCCAGTTACCCAATAAAATTAGTAGGAAGAGCATGTAAGTAAAATTTTTTTTATTTTTTTATCAAGAATCATTTATACATATTATATTATATTGGAAAAAATATATATATAACTGAGCACTTAACTTCGATATTCTCTTCTGTTAATTTTATAGATACTTTTGAGGAAGCTGAGAATAAAGCAATTATTTTAGAAAAAGAACCTTATGCTTATTCCACAGATAACGAGAAAAAAGCAAAACAAAAAGCTAGTGAAGATAAAAAATATTTTCAATTTAAGTTAATTTCGCAAACACCTGCCTCTCAACAATTTGAAAAAATTAATCTCGATATTAATAGTGATTTTATCGAAAATACTCGTGTTATAATAATTTCTAAACAGTTATATAAGTTTATTCTTTCCATTTTTGATATATTTTTATGTGCTCATAACTTTCTTTATATATATGTATAAAAATATTAAATATTATATATTTCAGATATTAAATCAGCATCTTCATCACATAAAAATTATACAAAAAATAACGGTAAAAAACATTCCAAAATTAGACAAAAGTATCTGAAATTTAAAAAAAAATAAATTCTACGTGCAATAATATTGTAGACTCATCAGATAATGATTGTTATAATAATAATAATTTAAAGGAACGTGGCAAAATAGAAGTTAAAAAATCAAATTTATCAAAGTCACAAAAAGACGGTTATATTGTCGTCGAATGATTTTTTCGATTGCAGTACTATTTCAAAATCTTCTGACAGTGAAGTACATACAAAATCTAAACTATTAGAAAAAGAAAAAACTGTGACTCTCACTGCAATATCATCAGATAATGAGAAATTTGAAATAAATAATTCGAAACAAATAATAGATTACAATAAAAAAAAATATGAAATCACAGATTACATATGAAGCTAAGATTAATGAAGAAAATCAAAATATACTCTCATTAAAGACTAATACACAAAACAGTGCAGAAGAAGAAGGTATTTCGCACTGTATATTTAGATTATTACATTTTAAATTAAAATTTATGTGCAAGATATTGAAGAGAATTTTTTGTTATAGGTCGTATGTCACATGGCAGAAAAATATTACACAGAAGTCTCAGTAAACAAATATGTAACATCCAAGGACAAGTAGTAAACGTTTCGCTTATAGTGAAAGAAGTACAACAATCGTTAGAAAGAATCCTAAAAGAAAATAATAACGACAACATGAATTATAGCGATAACAATGATGATGAAATCTCGTTGCCATTAATAGAATATACGGATTTTGAAGCATTAAATGAACAACTGAGCAGTGAAGTAAATTTTCGAACAAAAATTGTAGGTTCGAAGCCACGTTAAGTTTTTTTAGGTAATTAAAAAGGGCCCACCTTCGCACAAATGTGTTATTGACGTATATTGTGAATATGTTATCCCTAATTAACATTCTGAAGGTTTTAGCCGGCGGTCGTTCTTTATTCAAAAGTTATTAACAAATAAATGTGAGAAATATTGACATAAAGATTCTACTTTATTTGTCCACCGATTTGCATTATTTTTAAATGTATAGGGGAGATTTTCCCGAGTAATTTCGTATATATATATATATATATATATATATATATATATAGGGTCGGACTCAAATAGTTTTGGAGATATAGGCTGAAAAAGGATAAAAATAATAAATACAAAAATAAGGTAAACCTTCGGAAAACCTACTTATATGAAATAATGGGTAAGAATACCCAATTTCTACGTATTTTTACCTCCTAAACACGAATATGAAACTTAAAAGTAGCGGTCGAACTCGTAAGTCGAAGAAAAACGCAAAAAAAGGTAAATTAAAGGTAAATAAAAAAAAGGTAAACAATTTAAATTTATATAGAATTTAATACAATTTAATACAATTAAAAAATATCACAAATGTATGTGTACACACATACACACACACACGCTGGTGATGCAAGGGGGGCCTTCGGCCCCACAATCACTCCGCCGGTAGGGGACGCATTGCGAAGAGTTCAATCACAATGGATATATGCTCTAAGTTGTAAAGCGAGGTCCACCTTGCCTACCGGCGGGGTGGTTGCGGGAGGGGGGCCCAAGGCTCCCCTTGCACCCCGCGCGCGCGCGCGCGCGCGTGTGTGTGTGTGCGCGTGCGTACACACATTTGTGATATTTTTTAATTGTATTAAATTGTATTAAATTCTATATAAATTTAAATTGTATTAAATGTATTAGTAGGCATACTAGGAGAGTTCTAACCTAGATCCTCTCAGGGGGGTGAGGTGCGAGGGGGATTTCGGTGGCGCGGGGGAATGACGTCACGCGGGACGGAGGGGATTTCGGCGGCGCGGGGGCTGCGAAGCGGGGGACGCTTGTTTCGGCGCGTGTTGGATGTTTTATTGCAAGTATAAGCAATATTATATACATACCTGGTTGATAAACAATATAAACAGCGGTATTCCTTAAGCAATATTGTATTACATACCTTAACGCGTCGGGACATGTTTCGCAAACAAAATAGCTCTCGCGGTACCCCCCCTCCCACCCCACCCCCCAATATAAGTAATTCTAGATTTTTTCCGATCGACATATCCTTACAAAATAGCTCTCGCGGTACCCCCCCACCCTCACTCCCTCACCCCCCTCACCTCCAATATAAGTAATTCTAGATTCTTTTTTCCGTTCGACGTATTCTTATCTCTCGCATTGAATTACATCGCGCGAATTTATAAACAAATGGCGCCCCCCAGAATCAGCTTCCACGATATTTTCTCGGAAGGAATGCAACGCATATCAGCGCCAATGTTCGGCTGCTTTGTGCTCTCGCGGTACACCCCCTTCACCCTCAATATAAATAATTCTAGATTTTTTTCCCGTTCGACGTATTCTTATCTCTCGCATTGAATTACGCGTCGCGTGAATTTATAAACAATATAAACAGCGATATTCCTTTGAAGAGGATTGAGCGGGTGGGAATACGTGCGAAGAAATTACATCATGATTTAGACTTAAAACTCTTTATTCTTCTTTTTATACATATTTTTCTTACGTACTATGTGGACTAAAAACTAAAGCTGCCAGCTTGCAATCGACGAGTTGATGCTTGTTGAAAGCGTCACTCGCGCGTATTACATTTGATACTTCTTTCTGATTTATTACAGTGGACGCGATATTGGAGAATTGCGTAAATTTGACATCAACTGTTTCGATAATTTTATCCAATCGAGCAAAAGTTACATCTATGCATTGATCGAGATCGAACATACGATGTAACGTCGATTCGATCATCATCATGCATACGTTTGAAGATTCGAGACTTATGAGTTTGACGTCGTTAATCGTACGAACTCTCACTGTTAGCGGTCCAACGCTTATGAAATTGTAGTCATCTTTAGAGTCGCTCCGAAGGAAATTTTGAATATTGCGACGTTGCTCGTAGAGTCCCTTCCACGTTTCGAGAGATAATATCAGTTCCTTTCCCCGATGATCTCCTGCGGCAATCTCCACGTAACTCGGTGGACCCACGTTGATACCAATTTCGAGGAATTTGAATTCCGTAGCTGTCAATGCGTATCGTTTACCTAGTATACGAACCGCACGACGCTCCAACGAAATGCTACGGGAAAAATTAAAATTAAATAATAGTAATAATAATACAAATTGTAAAAATAGAAAAATAGAAAGCAGTTAAACAAAACTTACTCGTCACATTTGTTCTCAAACAATGGAGTTTTATCACGACTCGGTACATAATTGTTCACGCGTCTTCCGTTGCCGCCGCTGGTGCTGCTGCTGCTTCTTTCGATGTAGTACATTTCTCTGGGGTTATGAAAAGTAAACCACGAGCAGTTAACGCGACACTGATCGTACAGGAATTAACCGAGTATACGTGACGCTCATCTTCCAAAAGTATAATGTGGTGGGGGATCAATGCTTCTAACGCACTGAAATTTAGGAGAAGGGGAGGCGGCGCTCGGACAAAAAAGTTCTTAGAAACGCAAGGAAGGATTAGGGAGGGGAAATAAGAGATAACACATATTAATGTTTACATATTTTATTTTTCTTGCAATTCTTTCTGGCGTTGCGACTACCAGTTAAATATTTTGAATACATTTTGTAATGCGCAATTCTTAACATGTTTTCCATATCGCATACTATTGGTAATATCTAATTTATTTAGAGAATCAATATCTTCGTAATCCGCATCCAAGGTTTCAATAATATAGCCGTTTCCCGCATCGTCTAGTATATCGGTCAGCTATTTTCGCTTTTCAAGTCCTTTAACGTACACGACAGACGATTCTTCTTCTTCTTCTTCGTGTATCGTACCAACGACAGCTGTTGTAATTACACGCTGAGCCAAGCCGGAACGTTTCCGTCTTCCCATTATAATCCATGATGGCTTCTAATCACCCATGAGACTTGACATCGCTCAGATTTTGTAAGCACGCTCCACGGTACGGGACTTGCGAAAAAGTAATGCGAGAGAACATATCCCTTTCTCAGAACCGCAGCTTCCTTCACGACAAAATTTCTCCCGACAATAAATCCTTGTAGATCCACAAACGTTGGTACGGCCATGACGAGATCTCTCGTCGAGAGGAATGACAAAACTCTAAAACCAACGCTTCGCATCACTTTGATTTATATCCTGCTCCTCTTCCCCTCTCTCTTGTGTCGATATTGTCGCGAATACTTAGGTGATTTTGCGTACAACGTTGGTCAACGGATTGTACTGGATCACGCGATCGTGTATGATGAGACAGTACGCAGTGGTATTCGTCGGCACGTTCTCCTTACACACGAATTCCAATCTCACATCCACGGTTGCGCTCTTGACCGATTCGTTTTGTCGAGAACAATCGATAATCACGAACGGACCGTTACGTAGAAACATCGAGACGGTGAGACTCGGCTCGAGATGCTCGTATCCGTAATAATTCTTGCAGAAGCGCGTGTACGTATCGTACAGAATGGACCATCTGTTTTTATCGAAATCCAAATTCATATCGTCGTACAGTTAACATTCCGAGTTCAGATAGAGTTTCACGTTGATCAATTTGCAGTCGTCGAATCGACTCGTATCCTCAGACATAACATTCTTCCGGCCTGTTTGCAGAGCGAAGACAACGTAGCGTGGTTTCTCCAGCTGAGTCGCGGTCTTAATGGCCTACGAATGCTTGGTTGTACGCTGCAATAGCGGATACTCGTACAGATCCCACGAGCGAAAACCCATGCTGAGATATCGTCCGCTTTCCAGAGCACGCAGCATCGACAGTTTTTTAATCTCGCTCAACAGCACGTGTGGCATTCGCCATTGTATCTTGAATATGTTGATCGCAGGCTGCAGCTTCGAATCTCCAAGCAGACAATTGTTGTCGTTGCGCGATCGTATTAAGATCAATTCGTGACGAGCGTTAATCACCACGCGTTTGTAATCCTCGCAAAATCCCAATAACATGTAGAGCGGTACGCAAAAATTGAAGTGTCTATTCGCATTGGACGCATCCCAGCCGGCGTTCCTCATAATCACGTTTCTATCGGATGATACCGTTACATAGTTTTTGAGCGTAGTAGTTATGCCTACGTTTCTATTGTGATCAATCTCAACGCCATCGAGTTCGTATCGAATCTCATTGAACATGAATGCGACGCAATTATTTCCCAGTGCCACATCAGCTCCTCCGTCAGCTGGTGGTCTGTTTTTCGTAAATTCTCCCTCGATGTATAGGAAACTCTCATACGGCAACGTATACAGATCCTGTTGTTGTATGGGTATTCTTATCTCGTCACTGTATCCGAACGTTGTATTGGCAAACGGGTTGTACGTGTGTCTCGATCTTGACGATACGATCGTCGAAGATTCATCACCGATGTTGAGGATGTCGGTCATCGTTCAGCTGTTTCGCACCGCGAATCCCAAAGATTGTAAAAACGCAATGTTCGATGCGCTCTGAGTTTCATTTCTTGGATGATTGGATATTAGCGAACGTCGACGTTGTTGTCGCTGGCCTCGTAAAGATTGCGTTATCTCTCACGTCTTTCGATCCGTTCAACACGAGCATCCCATACGTCGCATACGTATGTTATCGCCGTAGCCGTCGTACGTGTAATCTTATGGTGATCTCTTCTTCTCGAAAATCGAGCAATTGTCCGTTCTGGTCGACAACGCGTAACGTTAAATCCGTAATGCTCCGCGCGATGATCGGCAAGTAAATGATCTGCGCCGGCGTTTCCGATATCTTATATCCCGGTGGTACCCTCGGTGAAAATTCATGTATCGTATGAACGAGTTTGCCGTTGTTGTACGCGCCCGCGGTCACGTTACATTCTACGCGGATTATATTCACGTTGATAATGTTAATCGGCATGTTCGATTCGTACCATTTTCGCGGCTCGAGAATACGATTCGAGAATCCTAGCAGCGATCCAATGTTGTTGGGCTTGCTGAAGTTTATTCTGTATGCGCATTTGAGCTCGCTCCTCATCGTATTGTAATTAGCGCGGAGCACTATCGGATATTCTTCATCTTCATAGTCACCGTCGTCAATGTGTTTCTTATCGCGATGTTTCCGTGAAATTGCATGTTTCAAAAATGCATGTATATCTCGCAACTCGTAGGATCCCTCGGGAATCGTAATTTCCGCGTCGTCTTTGCCAAAGTAAAATTTATTATTCGAGGAATTCACATTCGGTATCGTGTGATAAGTCTCAAAATCCGTTTAACCGAGCTCGTATGCATCGTCGCCCAAATCTACGGCGAGAAAGAAGTTTGCCGCGAGAACGCTACTCTTCCCAGTCAACGTGAATGTCATAGACATGTCGGCAAAACTGTTTAACGAATACTGAATTAAATAGCGCAATCTGTATTTAAATTCGCACGCATCGACCATTCGAAGAAATTGCAAGCACAATTGTCCGCAGATGCTCTGATCGTAAGTTTGAACAGGTGTGTGATTGTACTGTATCTTCGTTACGTTTCGTCCGAAATATCGCACCAATTCATTCGGTGGTCGAAGATTGCCGAAACTGTCGAAATATATAACGCGATTCCCCCTCTTTGCGTTCGCTACCCAATGAGTACCTGGTCCTTCGAAATTATCCAAATTTACGATGCCGTTCTCGTTTTGATATATACCACCGATCGGTAAAGAGTCGCGCATGAAAACACCTCTAAAATATGGAATGCGCATACGTTTTGCCAGTTGTAGCAATTGTCTGTTGGTAGTTGCGCCCTGCGGCATTTTTAGCGTTTCTGACGTTTTTTTTTCTCGTTGAGGCTCCTCGTCCGTATTTGTAAGGAGCGAGATATAATCCGCGACCATCCATGGCGTGATTGTGACGTAGCATCTCTTGCAACTGATGTTGCGCGGCTTTTCCGTCGTTCACCGCCTTCGCTACACCCGCCGCTCCACCGATCAGGGATCCGAGCGCACCCAACATTGGTAGAATCGGCAACACGCCGCCGCGTTTCGCTAACGGAAGTATCCGTTTCTTCGCCGTTTTTTTCTTCGTTTTCGTCTTCGTCCTCTTCGGACCCATACCGAGCTTCGTCTTGGCTTTCATCGCTGCCCAGACAGCTGTGGCGGCGGCTCTCTCACCGAGAGTCGAATCTCTCGCACCGATGCGATTTCGCGCTTTCTCGGCGAGTATCCTATCCGCCGCGTATCTCTCGGTGAGATCGTTGCTCTGAGAGTATGCTACATCGTGTTCACGACACGTCGCGTCCAATGGATTGATACCTTGATTGCCTCTGGCTAATCGCTTCTGCAACCGCGTGCCTGGACCGCAAAACTGATAGCCGGGAATATGGAATTTGATCGGAAGCGCGTTTATCGCACGATTTAAGAGACCGCCACCTCTTACAATTCTCGCTGACATTCGTCGCAATCTTTTATTAACTGTGACGGACCGTCGATGTGCATTCGCTGCCACGGCTGATTGTAATGTCGCATGCACGAACGATATTGTTGAACCTCCGAATCAGCCTTTATATATTCTAGAAGCTTGTCCCACAATCGTTCCACGTAATTACCAAAATTTTGCAGTAAAACAATCTTTGGGATATACTGCAGTTGTTCACCGGTAAGCCAGAGAATGTCTCTTTTATCCGACAGAAGGAGAAACATTTTTGATACTGAGCGGTTTCGAGTCGTGACACCTCTATAAATAGGTCTCCCCCCTCGTGATCATTCGCAAAATTAATTCGAAAGAAAAAACATGCGGTTCGTACGACAACCTTTGACGATACGCGTGACGAATTGCGATGACAGATTACGATCAATGGGGGACAACGCGGAAATGCGTAGACACGGTACGATGCTACCGACTACTATACGCGCGATCGTTTGCGGCCCTTCGAATTGTGGTAAAGCCAACGTTCTGATAAGTCTACTGGAAAGTTCGCACGGTGTACGTTTCGAGAACGTGTACGTGTACTCGAAGTCGCTGCAACAGCTGAAATATCGATATCTGGAGAATTTGTTGACTCCGATCGACGAAATCGGCTACTTTACGTTCTCCAATAACAGTGACGTCATTCCATCGAGCGAGGCACGTCCAAACTTGATTTTCGTCTTCGATGATATGGCGTGCGACAAGCAAGATACGATGAGAGAGTACTTCTCAATGGGTCGTCACTCGAACGTTGATTGCTCCTATCTCTGTCAGATGTACGCGAGAATACCAAAACATCTTATACGCGACAACGCGAACCTGCTGATCTTGTTTAAACAGGACGGTACCAACTTGAAACACGTGTACAACGATCACGTGAATACCGACATGTCGTACGAAGATTTCAGTGAATTATGTCGTACTTGTTAGCAGCAAAGTATGGATTCCTAGTGATAGATAAGGACAGCTCGCTTACGAACGGGCGATACAGAAAAGGATTTAACGTGTTCGCAATACCGCAAAACGATTAGTCGCTGCCGACATTCCGTCGAGAAGAGTGAAACGCTCGACACTCTGTCGACATGGCTGGAAGCGATAATATTCGCGAGCGTGAAAAGATTGCGAGGCAGATTGAGAAAACAAGCGAATCGATCCGCAAGAAACATCGCGCTTTGAAGATCAATAAGATCGACGACGATATCGCGGTCAGGACCCATTTTGGGCCTATTATCGAGCCACTACAAAAGATCGTCGACAACTCTAGCTCAATCGCGGTGAAAAACGAGCCGAAGAGTAACGTTGACGCGAAAATTAAAACGTTACCCATCAAGCGGTACAAGGAGGAAGAGAAAGAGGATGCGACACCGAAAAAGAGGAAACGATTGAAGGCGAATCGTTTATCGACACCGCGTACATCCGATCTATCGGATGCTTTACTGGATGAACCGCCGATAACCTCTACACCGTCAGCGACAACGAGAATCGTACAACCCACGATATCCGATTCACTCACAATCGAAAATGTTTTCGAAACCACGGGCAACCCGCTTGAAACATCTGTTCGAAACATGTTACAATCGTCGGAAGGTCAAGAAGTGTTACGAGAGCACTTGGGGCCACTGGGACAAAAGTACATGAGCGCTCTCCTTAGTGACGACGAAAAAAACGAGATCGATCACGTGTACGGTGTCTATTTCAACGAGAATGAAATGCGTCTCGGTAACAAACAATTCGACATTGATAAAGATGACTCTATAATCATTGACAAAGTGAGGTATATTGGTACACCTGGATTATACGAGCTGATCTTCAAGAGAATTCCCGATGACGTCATATACACTGAGGACGATATGCAAAAATATAAGAGCATATTAATGGCGACGAGTGCGCATAAACGCAAATATGATGCGCAAAGTCGATTAAATAGCAACAAGGGATACAAGTATAAACAAATAATCGCACCGTTGATGTCGATCGAATCGAAAAGGAATAAATCTGGAACGGGAGTATTCATGCCTCGCGCGATGACGCTAACTGACAATAAGATCGATTACGTGCACTGGGACGACCCCAACGAGCTAGTGGATCGACTACGATTGCTCGACGCTTCGCACCGAGCTGGCCACAACGCTCACGACAACGAGACCTTGTCGATCGTAGAGGAACTTCGCGAAGTCGGCCTTATTATAAATTAAACGGTGTCTCGACAAAGCTTATCAGACGATCGATGTCACTCGCATCGGAAAAAAATGCCTATCAACAAATTTGGATTATTCGAACAGAGAAATGATGCGATCGACACAAGCGATCATAAATTGGTGACGAGTTACTTGTGTCAAAACGCTCTGTATCGCGTCGCTACGGACTATGACGCGAGGTCGCGCAAGATTCGCCGTGTAGCGCAACCTGAGGCTGATACCGATGCAGTCAACAAACTGTACGTGGAACAATGCGTTAAAACGTTGAAGAATCAACAGAAAGAATCAGACGAGAAGCTGACTGCGTTCGAGAAAGATATGCGAGCTTTGCAGACTGCAATAAACGAGCTTCGACGTGCGATTAACACTAATTCAGAAACGGCTATCAACCTGTAATGAGTTGTAGTGAACGGCTTAGGAGCGGCTATTGTACAATTATTGAACATCTACAAAGGCTTATCGAACATCTACGAAGGATTATCGAACGACTACAAACGGTTATCGAACGGCTATCAAACTACAATGAGTGGCAGTGATCGAAGAGGAAACGGCCAAGAACGAGGCTACGAACAATTCAAGAACGAGGCTACGAACTTCTCAGGAACGGCTGCGAACAAGGCTATGAACACGTCAGGAGCGGCTACATACGAGGCGGCATACAACTCTGGAACGGCTACGAACGGGTCAGAAACGATTGCCAATGAGGCTACGAACGGGTCAGAAACGACTGTGAACGAGGCTACGGACTACTTAGAAGCGACTACCAACAGGGTCAATCACGGCAACAAACGGGTGAAGAACGGCAGTGAACGGCTCAGAAACGACTATCAAACGTCAGCGAACGGGCCAGGAACGTCTATCGAACGTCTGTCGAACGACTATCGAACGCTAACGAACGGGCCAGGAACGTCTATCGAACGACTATCGAACATCAACGAACGGCTACGAACGGGCCAGGAACGTCTATCGAACGTGTTAGGAACGACTATCGAACGTCAACGATGAATCGGCGATCGGGAATAACCGAGGAGGCGAAAAAACAACATAGTTTAGAGAAACGGCAGTTGGTGAACGAACTGCACGCACCGGCAAGAAAAAATTTTCCCCGAAGACACGTCATAGTGCGGGGATACGATGACCTGTGACAAGCTGACATCGTCGAGATGCGTCCGTACTCTCGTTTCAACAGAGGTTACCACTACATACTCACTGTCATCGATGTGTTGAGCAAGCAGACGTGGGCCGTACTACTCAAGAGTAAAGGCGGAAGCGAGACAGCTGACGCTATCGCCGAGATAATTCGAGATAGCAAGAGGTGTCCGACAAACATACAGACCGATAAAGGGAAGGAATTTTATAACGCCGACGTGCAACGGCTTATGCGAAAACATAACATCAATCACTATTCTACATATTCGGTATTGAAGACATCGATCGTTGAGCGATTCAATCGCACGTTGAAAAACGACATGTGGAAGATGTTTACGCTGAACGGATCTTACAAGTGAATCAACGCGTTGCCGCGACTCGTATCGGATTACAACGCGCGTAAGCATCGAACGATCGGTATGCGACCCGTCAACGTTACCCCCGCGATCGCTGAAAGACTCTTGACTACGGTGTACAACCGTGTAAATATCGCGGGTCCGGCGAAATTCAAAGTAGGTGACTCGGTACGCGTTAGCAAGTACAAGACAATTTTCGAGAAAGGTTACACGCCAAATTGGACAACCGAGGTGTTTAAAATTGTAAAAGTGCAGCATACTAATCCCGTAAGCTATCTACTTGAGGATTATCGCAAAAAATCTATCGCCGGAGCGTTCTACGAGCACAAGTTGCATCGCGCGAATTATCCAGACGTGTATCTCGTGGAGAAAGTACTGCGCAGGAGGGGTGACGAGATTTATGTGAAATGGCTGGGATTTGACAATTCGCACAACTCTTGGATACAATAGGACAATGTGATTTAATTAATCATACAGTGTTTATTTTTCATTTTCAAGAAAAAATATATGTGTACATATTATTTGAAAAATGAAAATATATATAAAATATAAAATCTTTATTAATATTTCTTTCAATGGTATTATATATGTATTTATTCTTAATATAAATGTGTGAGGTATGCATTACATAAAAATTATATATGAAATATAAATGTATAAGATATGCATTACATAAAAAATATATAATACATGTATATAATACATGTATATAAATACAAAAATCTTTATTAATATTTCTTTTAATAGTTTAATAATTTCTTTTAATAATTTCTTTAATACACACACACACACACACACACACATACAATCGTAAAATATTGTAAGAGAGAAAGAGATGGATAGCGGGAGAGCGACGGATGATAATTAGAATAAACATATGAGAGTAAGCGCGTTTCAAGTATCTCATTGGAATGAAAACAGTGGAAAGAATCTATGATAGAGATGAAGGTAGTGAGCGTTTAAGAAACAGAGCAACTGTCAGTATCAAATTAGATAGCGTTGAAGAGTCGAGCGAACGGTTGTATAGAGGAGTGAACAAAGCAAGAGGAGCGAACAGAAGGAAGAGATATGTAACGTTAAATAGATTATAAAAAAGAAAAAGAAGGAAGGTAAGAAATAAAGAAAAAAAAGGAATAAGAAATAATACAATGGATAATGAGATTATTTACCTTTTTTTTTACATTAGCATGTGCATCCCAGTACCATATAGACCCCGGCTCAACCCGCTGCTTCGCGGATTGTTTACAGTAAAGTGTGTGAAGGTCTATGGTCGCATTTTAAAGCTTCCACCAGTGTTTCCAGAAATGAAATTTTGCTTAAAATGCTTTCCGGCAATTATACACCGACATCACTTAAAACCTCTTTATCAACATGAGTGTTGTCAAGGACCCTTCACTATAGAGCACTGCCGAAAATGCAAGAAGGTAATAACAGAGGTACAGTCCATCCACGATTGCGGAGAATGTTTTCCGATGTATATACAAGTATACAGAACGCTGAACAGAACTCATAACATCCCCCCACTGAAAACCCTGATGAAGATCGAGACAACATACTAGAACCGTACATGTAGTTAGTTATTAGCAGTCTGTACATAGCAGGTATTATATTCCTTAATTACCGTAAGCATTAACACAATAATTAATTTAAATAAATCCATATAGTATAAAAATACAAAAACTATATGAAGTATAAGATACAAAAAAAACTATATGAAATGTAAAATACAAAAATCTTTATTAATATTTCTTTCAATAGTATATGTATTTAATGTGTAAGATATGTATTACATAAAACTATAAAAATACAAAAAAATCTTTATTAATGTTTCCTTTTTAATAGTATATAATATAACATTTAATATAATATTTAATATAGTATTTAATAGTATATAATACATAGTATCACATACACACACACACACACACATTTTACATTACATTTCATTACATTCTACATTTTATAAATTTATCCGGTAATGTCCCCATGGTTGCGTATCGGTGGTTTCGGGTACGATATATCGCTTGTCATCGTACAGACTCAGAGCAGTTTTCGTCTCGCGGACGGTATACATTTCGTGTAATTTAGATCTTATACAGGACTGTTGTCGCGTCATTTCGATCTCATCGTGCAAACACCGCGTGTAATCGTCGAACGTTATATTACGCGCTACGACATTACTTTTGACGCCTTTTGTCTTCTTCGTGTCTTTCTTACCATCAACTCGTAACGCGTACATTTTTGCTCTAAGCCCGACGAATTCGGTCATTATCGCGCCATTGTTTTCATCCTTCATCAAGCCCGGCACTTTTTTATTCACGAGCGGTATACCGTACGCATTGTCCGCGGCATAATCGCTCGTATCGAATCTAGCGATATCGCGCTTCATGTTTTCGTACACATTGACGCACTCGACGTGATATATTAGACTATCTGTGTCGGTATACATGATTTTACATTTGTCGCGATACAGAGGAAACATGTACTCGTGGTGAAATTCGTACAGACACTCTTTCGATATGTCGAGTATGCACATACCGACGTAGATTCCCGAGTAGAAATTTTGATCCGGCAGCCTTAACATTGATCAGGTAGCTTTCAGATTACGGTACGGCACACCGTATTACAGTTCCCCTGATCAGATACTACTTATGCTAACCTGATGCGTACATCGCCAGTACGGGTATACGGTAGCCATCGGGTCAGGCCCAAGATAAGGCACCCTGTATGAGGCCGTAACACCGCTGACATTGCGACCGACAGCCGCAGTTACGGGCGGGGGCCCGTCGGACGACGCAGCAGAGCCAGGGCCATCGACCAGCGCTGCATGAGATTCCGAGACGAAGACGCGAGGGTCGTCTAAACACATGTGAAACGGAAAGACAATTAGTTTTTAAGTAATTAGTTTTAGGGTCCGTATAAGTGTTGGATCGCAAAGTGCATGACGCGACAATTGCAGGACAATAAAATAAATATACCCTCATCGCGGAACAGAACGAGCGAATAGCTAACAGTGGGGCGATGTACGGTAGGACGCGCGACGCGGATGGCGAAACGCTTAGAATACGTTTGTTTCATGTAAATAAAGAGATACCAGACAATAGAACCGTCAAACAAGCGTTTGCATCAAAGTGACCGCGGTGCGTTCTCAACGGATGACTCGTTTCTGTTATTGCACGCAGGAGGACAATTGGAATGCGTGTGCAAGGCGATCATAGTGCTATACGGACAATTAATCGTAAGTTTGACAGCGTAGCATTTAAAATACTTATAGCAGCGTTCATACATAAATAATATTCGATATATACAAATACACAGGGTAGCTACGTGCGGGGCTACAATAATATGTTAAAGTTTTACATTTATAACAATGTACCCTATAACTTTAGTTTTATGTTCGCGACATCGATCGTCCGCAGCATAGATGTACACAATAGCTACGTGCGGGGCTATAATAATATTTTATGTTCTTACCGTTATATATAATTTTAGTTTTATATTCGCGACACCGATCGCCCGCAATATACACGCGACCAATAGCTACGTGCGGGGCTATAATAATTATGTTTTTACTGTCATAATGAAATATTATACATTTTGATTTTTACGTTTGTAACATCGATCAACCGCAATGTATGTTATTCCTACAGATTAAGCTTAGTTAATAATACTTCATTAATGTATGAAAAATAATGTATCTACTAATTTTTCAAGTATATTAGTATTTTAGTTAATTGTATGCTATGCGACGTTCGGCAGAACGTTTCTATTATGCGGGCTATCGCGTTTCTGAGCGGACATGTAACTGTACATAAAACGCGAATTTCGCATGATGCGCATGTGATTAATATTGGAATGCGCGAGGGAGAGGCCCAACATCCGGTTCCCATAAGAGCAAGAACAATAGCTAAAAGGTTAAGATCGAACATCAGAGAGCGAGGTGAGCCCGAGCACGACAACAGCAAGAATGACGTGATTGGCCGGAGGCGTCGCGGCGGGAGCGTCGACGCGGTTGGCCGGACGACCGATGGTGGGGCAAAGCTGCCAGATCTCCGCCGCAAGCAACATGCAACACGGCGTGGAGGGGGTAATGAGGATGGGAGCGTAAGCGTACGTGTGAGCTCGGCGCTTCGGCTAGCTTCGGATAGTAGAAGAGGACAGAATACAGTCTTCTGTCTTCTTCCTACCAACGAAAGCGACGGCCGACGCGCGACGCTACACGCTGCTTGCTCCTCGATATCTCGATATGCGCTCAATGTTTCTCTTACAGCTTTTTTATCGTATGATATGTTTATAATATGTATGTGTGTGTGTGTATATATATATATATATATATGTATTATAAATATATTATACAAATATAAATATATACTAATTATATTAGAAAAATATATTATAAAACTATTTAATATAATAATTAAATTTGTTTTCTCCATATTTATACATTTAAAATAATAAAATAAAAAAATTTAATGAGGCGATTTTCCACACCACCCACGAGGTATCACCAATGGCTGTTAGGTTTTTTATGTGGACCTTCGCCTAGAGCCCTATTATACCACATTGTATTGATATATGTATAGGAGGAAAAAATATCTAGGAATAAAGGATAAAAGGAAGAAAATATTGGATAAATAAATATTCTATGAATTATTTATTATTTATTTAATATATTAATAATAATAATTTTTTATTATTGTGCCTCGGCCGCCTCCTCGGCCCCGGCCGCTTCCTCGGCCTCGGTCGCCTCCTCGACCGCCCGCGACGCCCGAGCCGCCCCTGCTGCGCTGCGCGTACCGGCGGGCACGGGCCCGCCCGCCTCCTCTTTTTTTTGTTTATTTTCTGAAAAATAAAACAAATAAATTATTATATATATATATATATATATATATATGTATATAATTTTATAAAATATAATTTAATATAAAAAATAACGTACCATTTTGCTCCTGCTGTTGTTCTTCTTGCTGTTCCTGCGTCGGCGGCGGCGGCGGCGGCGGCTGCGGCTGCTGCGGCTGCTGCTGCTGCTGAGGCTGAGGCTGCTGCTGCTGCTGCTGCTGCATAAATATTTGCAGCTGTGCTGCAAACAATTGTTGCTGCCGCAACAATTGTTGCAGCAGCTGCGGCATGTTGGGTGCATCCAGCACCAGCGCATCCATTTCTTCATTAATATCTTCTATAAAATTATTAAGAAAAAAGATTATAACAAAAACATTAAAATTTCTTAATAATTTTGTATAAATAATGATTTACTTACGAGACATTATGTTCAATCTGTCGCCGTGCTTTGGTGAACAGACACTGAGGCACACTCGGCATTTGTTTCATGCCGTTTCATTTGTTTTATACCGTTCATTTGTTTCGCGGCATTTTTTTTCATCAGATAATCTTGTCGCCTTGTACTGTCAAGTAAACGTATTTTTTTATACGTGCTCTGAAATCTTGGTGTTCAAGAAACTGTCACAATCCCGATTTGTGAGTTCTAATTATTTCAAATTTCTATATATCTATCATTTATCATCTTTAGCTTCTTTTATTCATTCTTCTTTAATTCTTTGTTTCTGCCTATTTTTTGTTTCACAAAAATGTGTGATGAATTAAGAAAAAAATCTAAGCGAAGCTTTTCAGATGCTTGGCTCAATGATGATCGAATTAAATGTTGGATACGCAAAGTAGCTTTTGATGAGAGCTTGTATCATTGTATTATATGCAATAAAAATATTTCGTGCAACACACATGTTTTAAGACATGCGGATTCTGCGTGTCATAAAAATAATATTAAAGAAAATAATTCATCTTTAAGTACTGATAATAAAAATAATAATAAAAATTCAGATAAAAAAATATCCGAAAAATATAAATTTCAAGACCAATGGCTAGAGATTGAATTATTTAAGCCATGGTTACGCAAAGTATCACATGATATAAATTCATTTTTTTGTTCATTTTGCGATAAATCCATGAGAGGTGATTTATCGAAAATTTATCGTCACGCAGAATCCAAAGCACATATAGAAATATGTAAAATTAAAACAGAAACAAAGAATACAAACGAAAATATAAACATAACAGATGATTCACTTTTGTCGTTTGAAGAGCGAAAAAAATAGCAGAAATTCGATATGCTGCATTAATTGCTGATAAAAATATTTCGCATCAAACTGCAAAAGAAATCCTCAACTTTTTTTAACATATTGGAAAAGATCCTAATGTGTTAAAAAGCATGAGCATGGGCCGAACAAAATGTGAAAACATTATTACAAATGTTTTGTGCCCAGTTGAAACAGATCGTGTCGTCAATAAAATTCAGAATACAAAATTTTCAATTTTTATTGACGAAACATCTGATATAACTAATGATAAATGAATGACTTTTCTTGTTTGATACGTTGATTCAGACATTAGATATTCGCTCACAATTAGTTAAATTAATTGATATTGATGCCAAAGATTCAAGCGCAGAAAAGTTGTTTGAGGCATTTAAATGTGAAATGTGGAAATTACAGATACCATTTTTAAATATCGTAGCTTTATCATGTGACAATGCATCTGTTATGACAAGAAAACATTTATCGTTTAAAAAAAAATTAGAAGAAATATGTCCACATTTATTAACATTTTCATGCCCATGTCATTCCTCCGCATTAGCAGCGCATGCTGCATGTTCTAAAATGCCTGCATATTGCGAGGAATTTCTAAAAAAAATTGCTACTTATCTCAATAGCAGTCCAAAACTTACGGCTATTTTTCGTGAATTTTGTGTTTTCAAGAAACAAATCGCAAAATATTGAAATTATGTGATACGCGCTGGCTTTCGCATTATTTATGTATCGAAAGACTTCTTGAATCTTGGGATACAATTAAATACTTTCTTACTGAAATGGTTGTGAGCGAAAAAACAAATTCTGGAGAATATCTATTGTCTATGATAAACAACGTAGAGATAAAAGCTTATTTTCTATTTTTAAAATACGTTTTGAATTTCTTTAATGCATTTAATGCATTTTTTCAAGCATTAGAAACAAGGATTCATTTATTGCATCCAAAATCTTTAAACTTTCTTTTCCAAATCTGTCGAAATTTTATAAAAGAAGAATATTTAAAACCATTTTCTCCAAATATTATATTCTCCTTAAAAGAAAATCAAAAAAATCTACTAATGAAATTATTTTGGGATCAGAATGTGAGGAATATCTGAACGAATTAACGCTGAAAGGTCACATAAACATAGTTACAATTGTTCGAGAGAATTGTTTAATATTTTATGTGACTGCTGCAGAAGAAATTCGTAAAAGATTACCTCTAAATAATATATTTTTATCAAAGTTACAAGTTTTTCGACCACATATAAGTTTATATGATAACAATAGAGAAACATCATTCAATGATGTTTCTTTTATAGCTAAAACTATCGGCGGTTTTGATGAAGATGATTTAAAAAAAGAATGGATGGCCTTACCATCAGATTTTACAATGGAAGAAAAACAAAACTTTTCTAAATTAAATTTCGACAGCATGTGGAAAAAAATTTTACAAAATCGACACAATAATCTTGCTAAATATCCCAATTTAACAAATGTTATAAGTACTATTAGATCTCTTCCAAATTCAAATGCCGATCCGGAAAGAATGTTTTCTCTTTTAAATAATTTAAAAACAAAAAAACGTAACAGTTTTTCGTCAGCTACTGTTAATGCTATTTGTGTATTTAAATCTGCATTAAAAACGAGAGGCCAGACAGCTATCAAAATGAAAATTGATGAAAAGCATTTGTCTCTTATGTCAGCGGATAAATTATATGTTACCGTTGCTAAAAAAAATAAAAGTATTTTAAGGTTACATGCTGCAGATACAATTGACATAGCTGGCCCCTCATCTCATAAATAATAAATTTATTAAAAACATTACGCTTGTAAAAGATAAGTACGTGAAAAGCATCTTGTCTGTGTAACAGACATCATACTTGTAAAAAGTAAGAGTATTAAGAATATTCTTGTCTGTGTAACAGACATCACATTTGTGGAAAGCAAAAGTATTAAAAACATCTTGTCTGTGTAACAGACATCACATTTGTGGAAAGTAAAAGTATTAAAAACATCTTGTCTGTGTAACAGACATCATATTTGTGGAAAGCAAAAGTACTAAAAACATCTTGTCTGTGTAACAGACATCATATTTGTGGAAAGCAAAAGTATTAAAAACATCTTGTCTGTGTAACAGACATCATATTTGTGGAAAGCAAAAGTATTAAAAACATCTTGTCTGTGTAACAGACATCATATTTGTGGAAAGCAAAAGTATTAATAACATCTTGTCTGTGTAACAGACAACATATTTGTAAAAAGCAAGAGTATAAAAATTATCTTGTCTGTATAACAGACATCATACTTGTAAATGACAAAATAATGCAATGTGGTATAATAGGGCTCTAGGCGAAGGTCCACATAAAAAAACCTAACGCGCCATTGGTGATACCGCGTGGGTGGTGTGGAAAATCGCCACACTCATTAAATTTTTTTATTTTATTATTTTAAATGTATAAATATGGAGAAAACAAGTTTAATTATTATATTAAATAGTTTTATAATATATTTTTCTAATATAATTAGTATATATTTATATTTGTATAATATATTTATTATATATATATATATATATATATATATATATATATATAATAAATAACATATATATATATATATATATGTTATTATATATATATAATTTGTAACATGTATTGCGTATATATATATATATATATATATATATATACACATACATGTTATAAACATATTATACGATAAAAAAGCTGTAAGAGAAACATTGAGCGCATATCGAGATATCGAGGAGCAAGCAGCGTGTAGCGTCGCGCGTCGGCCGTCGCTTTCGTTGGTAGGAAGAAGACAGAATATAACTGTATTCTGTCCTCTTCTACTAATCCGAAGCTAGCCGAAGCGCCGAGCTTACACGTACGCTTACGCTCACATCCTCATTACCCCCTCCACGCCGTGTTGCATGTTGCTTGCGGCGGAGATCTGGCAACTTTGTGGTGGGGAGCCATCAGAGAGCACGTCTATAAAAGGAGGTGACGAGAGGGCTCGAGAGCTCATTCCGCGACAGACCTTGAATGCGTAAGAGTGATTAAGTAAAGTCGTATATTAACCCGTGCGTACAATACGCGTTCGGATGTTCAACGTAGCGATAAGTGCGTGGCGGAATTTAATAGCGTCTTCCATTGGGAAAAACTCGCTGGAACTCAGTGCCCCCTAGTTTTCTAGTTTTTTGACGGGATTACACGAAACGCCATCAGTTCTAGCTACTTTTGCACACTCAATGGAATATGTCTGTTGAACTCAGTTTTAAGAAAAGAGCGGGAAACGAGTAATATTTAACAAAAGAGTAATGTTTATCAAAAGACTGTAGTGCTCTTAAGAGGAAGATTGAGTTTAGTCAGTGAAGTATTCATCTCGATTATCTCTTATAATTTTAATAATGACGAGTGAACAAATGGATTTGAAAGTTGTTTATTTTAAAATAAATGCATTAGAACCAATATGTTATGAAGTAGACAAAAATACATGCTATCGATTAAAACGTAAATTATTTTTTTTTGGTTAATGAATTATAGTTAATTATGGTTAATGAAAATATTTGTTAATTAAACACAATTCGTAGATTTAAAACTTATTATAAATAAATTCAGCAAGAATATATGTTTTATAGATATCAATAACTATGCAGTGGATTTTGTTCTTCAATTAGTAGAAAAAGAAATATTAAAATTAGAAGAAAATATAGTTTCACTAGCTCAATCTTTTGATGGCACAACATTGTAAGTATCTGAAACTCTATTAGTATCATGATCATTGATCAATAAAAGATATGAAAAATTCAAATTAATGAAAAATTTACTGGATTTCTATTGTCTAATATATACATTTTGTGTTTACATTATATTTACGTTTACATTGCATTTTTTAATAATCGAACCATTACAATACAAATGTATGTAGCTTTTATTTATTAATTTAAACTTGGTTATTTTTGGAATATTTAACTTTTTTTAACTTTAACTTAATATTAACATGTCTTGCGTATCAATCTAATGAGAATAATAATATTACTAATAATAATAATATAAAACAGTAATAAAAAATATTGCTTTTTTAACATGGGGATTAGTAGATTATCAGTAGATTATTAATAGATTACTAATAAACATAAAATAATATTTTAATAAATAATAGACGCTCCAGAAAATAGAAATGGAATAAAAATTAACGGCTTGAGAGATTATACTATATATTAAATTGTTTATTCATTTTATTACAGCATTCCAGTAGCTCTAAACAATGAATTTGGTTTAACTTCTTCATCAAATACAGAAATAAATCTTCAGAAGGATATTCTTACTTCAAATGAACATGATGTTCATTCACAAAAATTAGAAGATTGCAATGATGATAGTGGTATATATCTCAGATAGCACAGAGAATTAAAAAAAAATTCGTTATTGATGTCACCAATTCTGAATCCTTTTTCAGATTATTTTTTCACAGAAAGAAATTCTTTTTGCATCTAAAAAAGAACTCAGAATTGGTGACATCACAAAGGAATTCTTTTGGATTCTCTGTGCTATCTGGGATGTGTTTACTATTATATTTCTAAAATTAGTAAGTTGAGTGATAACGCGTTACATTTTTATAAATCTCATTTCTACAGACAGATTATGGATCATCCCTGAAACGAAATTTCTATTGGATAAATACAATTCATACCTTTCATTAGTGGGTCCAATGAAAATGTACAAAACTAAAAAAGTCATGTGGAACCGAATTGCCCAAGATATAAAGGAAATCTTGAACATTGAACGGACTAGTGTCCAGTGTGAAAACAGATACAAAACGGTTATAAAAAGAAAGAAAAAATCAGTAGATAATAACAGTAAATCAGGTTCTAGTAGAATGGAGATAGAGTATGAAGAAGAACTGAAGAAAATTTCAGCAGCAGACGATAGTATCGAGCCAGAAATTTTAAGAGGTGTAAAAAAAATAAAAAATAATCAAGCATTTAAATCGTGCAATATAAAAACATCAAATACAGAAGTTAAAAGAAAAATTAAGAAATCCTTGCAAGATATTCTATGCGACATTAATGAGAAAAAGGAAGCAGCAAAAGAACGTCACAAAGAAAAGTTAGAATTATTAATAGAATTATGTAAGTTTTAGAATACTTATTATTAGGAATTGTAAAGTGCCTGTTGTTGTTAGAAAATTATATTTTTAAAAATACAATGTAGAGTTACGAGCTGTCAATTTTATAATTTTCATATACGTTGTTTAGAAATTATAAGTTTTAGTCTTACTTGTCCATTAAATAAATTATTTAATGGACTTTTATTTTTCTAATAATCCAATTTAGACAAGAAAGGATGCAAGGATGATCAAGAAAACAATTCTGAAGAAAGTGTTAACCAGGAAAATTAAAATTAATCCTTATACATTTATATTACTAATAATCTACTCATTCTTATACGTTTATATTACTGATAATCTACTAATCCTTATACATTTATATTACTGATAATCTACTAATCCTTATACGTTTATATTACTGATAATCTACTAATCCTTATACGTTTATATTACCTGATTGATGTATAATTTTATGTTGAAGACATTGTTATATATGCTATATAATAACAAAATTAAAAATTAATTATAATGTAAGCTGTTGACAAATGTCATCTCTTTTTATTTGTCCTAATCTTGTATAATGCATATCTTGCGCTGTTATATGTTCAGACTCGGAGTAATCACAAGGATTTTCATCATGGTATTCTTTGTTAGGAAAAATGTCATCATAGTCGATGCATAAATTGTGCAGAACGCAACATGACATTATGAATTTTGTTATTTTATCTACCTCTTGAAATTCTAATTTCATCAAATTTCGAAATCTATTTTTTAATAAACCAAATGTATTTTCTATTAAAACTCTAGTACCTGAAAATACTTTATTATAATGAATTTTATCTACGGAGAGGTTTCCATAGTCCCTATATGCAGTCAAAAGCCATGGCTTTATAGCATATGCATTATCTCCCAATATATGATAAGTGTCGCCACAGATGTTGGGTAATTCTTGGCTAATAAATGAGTTTGTAGACTCTTGAATCATGTATTTTTCCAGGGGGCCCTGTGAAGACGTCAATAAACTTCTTTTTATAATTGCAAATTCCTTGCAGAGTTATTGAAGGGAGATCATGCCTATTTACGTAGGTTGATTTGATTTTATGAGCAGGCGTTCTAACATGAATTGACGTACCATCAATACAACCAAGTGTATTTGAGAATCCAGATATCTTTAAATAAATGGATAAAAAAGTTAAATTTCACAAATTAAACAGGAAATATCATAATTGCACATATATGTATAGTTTGTAAATTTTACTTTATAAAAATTCTTCGCAGCAGATTTTTCGTCATCATTTGTTATTGGAAATGTAATAATTTCTGCTGCAATGCTCAGTAAATAATCCATCACTCGATTCATTATTCTGAAGAAAGTTGATTCTCCAACACCGAATCTTTCGGTGACATCCCTCATAGCACATTTATTAGCAGCATACCTATAATAACATAAGTGCACATTTTTGTATCATGTTTTATGGTAAGAGAAATACTATTTGTAATTAAAAACTGACTAATCATACAAATGATAAAATGTGAATTTCTGCAGAAATTCGCGTACCATCATGCTCTTTTCTGCAGTACGCTATATATATTTCATTATTTTGAAAATTTTCGATTAACATGGAACAAGTATTTCTTTGCAATCGAAAATCACGCCAACACTGACAAAAATTAAATTATAAAATTATATAAAATCGCAAAATAATAATTGAAGAATGAGCTATAAAAACATTGTAACTTTTTGAACAATGTTTAATATTTTTAAAATTCTTCGAAAATATTATAACAAATATAAATAATATTCAATATAATATTATGGTGTTATTATATATATATATATATATATATATATATATATACACACCACATGTTATCACATATTATACATATTATCAAAAATATAACCTTAAAAAATCAAATATTACCTGATCATCGGTCTTTAAGTGAATAATATCCACATAATTAATAATTTTTGGCTTCATATTTTTCGTGTTTGCAAGTAACAGAATTTCATCTTCGCTTGATGAAGACGAAAATTCTAAAAATTCACTTGCTACAAATAAGTCCATATTTCTTGTTCACAACAATGAACAGTTCAAATTCAAACAGTGTAACACAGGTAGCTGCGGCCTCTAAACTCGGGGCCACTTTTACCGCACTCAGTGCGCACTGAGAGCATTTTGCACTCCCAATGAAATGTGCAGCACTCAGAACATGCTTACTAAAACTACCAATGAAATACGCTTCAAGCACTCAGTGCTGCCAGTGCAAACGAGTTTTTCCCAATGGAAGACGCTATAACATTCTGCATAGGGTGGAATAGCTCGATATAAAGAACTGTATAGTGCACAAGAATAAACGGACTTTGTATATTGTACAAATTGAGTTTTTGTGTGTGCGCGAACATTCCCGATTTCCTCTCCACAACCTTCCTGGCGTGGTGAAGTTGGCCCTGCCAGCATCAGAGTGTCGACGAGGAACGAGGCGGCAGCGAGAAAGATTCTCATAACCGCAACGGGGAGATTCCAGAAGGATTCTACGGCGGACCGGCGTGAGTGGAAAATTCCACTAGAAGGAAGGACGTACGCCCCCGAGAAGCGAAATTCTATACCTTGTTGCTTGATCAGGCTAAAGCAACTGGCGATCGTAAGCGGAACACGTCGCAACCTGGCGTTCCGATGAGTCTGACCCTTTATTTAGGCGATTACGGACTCAGTCCGGTCACAACATCACCCAGTCTTGAGCATGCATCCCCTCACATAGCTTAACCACAGCCAAATTTGATACGGCAACTAACCGGTATCCTGTCTAACCTCAATTTCGATCGCGCGTTTCTACCTCACACATCATTTTGCGCGTTAATTTTTCATGGACCGCGAAGATGATAGAAAAAAATTATTAGCACGTATACGTGTAAGAAAATGGCGTGCCATCCGCAAAGAAAAAAACAAAAATGTGAAAATCAATTATTAACTTCATTCTTACCAGGTATATGTATTTCTCATTTCCTTTCCTTTCTATTTTCAATTCATATACTCTTTATATTCTTATCGTTCAATGTATTTTTTTAAATTTTGTGTATGTTTATACATACATATTTACATATACATACAAACAACATACATACAACATACATGCATACATACATACATACATACATACATATATACATATATGCATACATACATACATAAATATAATTTAATGTAATAATTAAAAAAAAACAAAAAAACATTTATCGTATAAAATTTGACTGAATCCTAATTTTTTTCTAATATGCATTTGATAGGGCCCAGCCAACAATCACATGATGACGTACAGAATGTTAACATGCTTATCGCAGCGGGTAATGAGAACAGCAGTCAGTCAGAAGAATACCACGGTGCTTGTTTAGTTACATCTAGTGTGGCAGATAGTGACAGTACGAGTGACACAATAAGTGAATATGAAAGCTTAAGCGATGAACCCTGCGAAGAAAATTTCTGTGAAATACAAGCCCTACGCCGGTGGGCTATTGAAAGTCAGATTCCGCATACTCATTTAGACACACTGTTGGGAATACTGAGAAGAAAATTGATACCGCAACTGCCTAAATCTTCAAAGATTTTCATGAAAACTTCAAATTCTCAGCCTATTACAGCAGTACGGAATAGTTCTGGAGAAGTCGAAGGAAAGTTTGTCTATTTTGGCATACGACAAAACTTACAGCGACTAATCAACCCATCGCTGCATGAAGACAGAAATATTGCCCTTCAATTTAACATCGATGGCTTGCCATTATTTAAATCAGTGCTCGGAGTTAGTTGCCCTTTTCGGGCCGAAATCGGAGGCGACGCCTACGATTCCCCCACTATCGCCCGAGGCTCGACGGCCGAGCCGCCGATCGCGCGCGTAACGCTATGCTTCAGGAGCGTCGCGTCCGCCAAGCGTCCCGTTTCGCCAAATCGTCATTAAAATTTTCGTTATTAAATAATTTTTCTTTTTATAATTAATTAAATACCCAAATTTTTATTATTATAATTATAATAATAATAAAAATTTGGGTATTAATGCTGTAAAAGACACGCATGTAAAAAAAGTCCTCGCGAAGACGAAATTTTTTGCTGAAATGCAATGTATTATATATTTTGACGATATCGCTAGTATGTACCTGCATCAGTGATTAATTTATCAATCCTTCAATTTTTTTGCTATTTGCATCTAGCAATCGTCATAGAGAAGTATAAATCGCACGGACTGCCTATATCATGCAAGGATATTGAGAAATCTTTGGGTAAGATTTTTAATGCAGCGAAAGATTGGGAAGGCGCTCGACAAACAAGAGTTAATAAAAAATAACAATTGAGTAAAAAAAAATTCTTTTTTGTTTTGAGATGATATTTAATATAATATGATAAATAATTATGTGATATAATATGATAAATACAATATAATTTTTTATGGAATATATGATAAATGAAAAAAAATTTTTTGTTTTGTTTTGAGATGATATTTGATATAATATGATAAATAATTATGTGATATGATATGATAAATACAATATAATTATTTATGGAATATATGATAAATGTAATGATAATTATGAGATATTATAAATATCATATGAATATAAAAATATATAATGTAATATGACGTGAAAAATAAATGTAATATTCGATATAATATGATAAATTTATTGATTAAAGTATATTTGTGTTGTGTGAAATAAACGCCTACATAATTTAACTTAAAATATTCGAAGTGTTAGGATAGCTAAATAGGTAGCGTACTTAGCTTTCGGCATAGGCGATCAAATAGCGCACGTTCGAATCCCCCCAGAATAGGTAAAAACTCAGAATAGGCAGGAAAGCGTTTCTAACCGGTTACGGTAGGAGCCAAAATACAAATAGAGTCCAACTATGATTGATAGATGGTATCATACATTTTTTAAAATAATATTTTATTCTTTTTTTTAAATATTTTCGATGTCCGGAACAGGTAAGGCGGCCGGATCAATCCCTGAATTAGTGGATTGATCAAGCTACGACCCAATAGCCTGATCAGGTCGCAATCCGGAATGCTAAATCAAGGCCGTAAGTAAAAAAATGTCACACAATTAGTCAGGCCTTGCTTTGGCAGCCGGAACAGTGTCGTGCCAGTGTGTAGGGCATGCTTGATCCAGACTCTTTCTGTGCCGGATTTAAATTTCTACTCGGGTTGGTTTATAAAATTTTACTTCCAATTTGCGCAATTCTACGGCGATTGTTTTCCAAAAAAACGCTTCGACTATGGAAATTTGGTTTGGCGATCATCGCTTCTGCGCCGTATCGTCCGTCCCACTTTGTTAATAATTTTACATCGACACGATTACGCACATTTTCCATCGTTTTGCCAAATACCGCATTGTTCATTAATTTGTATAAATTTTTTTCAAAATCATTTTTTGCGAGTGTTCTAAACTGTGTATTTAATTCGATATAATTGCGAAGCCACGGAGATTGTGTAAATTGTAATACGCGATGTATTTTTGTAATGCGAAGGCCGTGTCGCGTACATTGCTGTAGGTTACGGTAGTGTATCACGTAACGCTTCTTATCGTATGACGTTGCGAGCAGCTTGTCTTGCCGCTTGCCGGGCGGCTTGTCGCGTGTCGGGCAAAACGGTAGGTCAGTGTGCGTATCGTGAAGATGTTGCGGGTACTCGAGATCGACTTCGAGGATATAACCCGTAGGTGAATCTAACGCGATCGATGCTACGTCAAAATTCGACACGTCGTTGACCCATCGAAAATCGGCATAGGGCAACGGTTAACACATTGCTCATCCGTACAAATTATTTACATCGAAATACATCAAGTATGACGATGATTTCAATGGATCATATGACTCCATGTACTTTTTATTAGCACGCGCGTATCTGTTGGAACACTGACTCAGACCACCGTGTATACCGCGTTCGATAAACATGACCATGTCGATGTCGGTAAGCAATTCAAACGTAATCTTGGTATGCTTCAACATGGCGTCCCACGTGTATCCGGGAAGAGTATAATAATACGCGGGGTCGAGTCCGTAATTTTCGATGCAACTATCGCGAAAGTTTTCGAAAATATCGGCTAATAACAAGACATCGATTTTCAAGTACAAATCGCTATATTCGCCTAGCGTTCGAATGGAGAATCGCGTCCAGATGTTCTCGGCGTGCGCATAATCGCTCTCGGATATAGTTTCACCGGTCAAAGAACTGTAAAACGATTCGCGAGGTGGTAAACACGTATCTTGCAACCTGTCCACAGAGTCAACGTATTCGTACGGAAAGACGCCTTTCCGTGTTAATAAACTGAAATTTTCTGCAGATAAATTTTGAAATTCCGATTTTAAAATTTTGAGTTTGTCTTTGTCTAGATAAGATGCCAATTTGTCGAGACTTGCCGTAAGAAATTTGTATGAATTGATGAAGCGTAATTTTACATGATTTTTCCATAATTTTTGTTTGTCTTCCTTAAGGTCAACAGTTTTTTTAAACGATATATATTTTTCCTTGGTTATCGAAAGTAATTCGATTTCCCCTTCGAACGCTGTGGCTATATCCTTGATAATAAAATGCGCGTCGTAACCGGATAAATTGTGAAAGACTATGGGAATGCAAAAAGATTCTTTGTAATTTAGATTGCAATTTGAGTGCGCGGGACCCGTATATCGCCCGGTCAAATGACAATGATCGCGTACACGTGTATCGTCTTCTTGCGTAAACGGTTTTTCGTATATATGACAATGCGTTGCGCTGTGAAATTTTTCTCACTCTTCGAACGTTAAATCTATCATGAGGACATTTGTCGTTAAAATAGTCTTAAGGGGATGCTGGAATCATCGGCGAACTCATGCGCGAGTTTGAGCGCCACCTTGAAAGAACTAAAAAAAATGTTACCGACGCAGTCGGCATGAGAGTGAGCGAGATAGCAATAGGAGCGAGCGAGACAGTGATAGGAGCGAGCGAGACAGCAATAGGAGCGAGGGAGACAGTAATAGGAGCGAGCGAGACAGTAATAGGAGCGAGCGAGAGGGGAATAGCAGCGTGCAAGGAAAGGCTCGATCCTCGAGTTTCTCTTCCAACTGCTATGCCCCTCTCGCTCGCTCCTATTACTGTCTCGTTCGCTCCTATTACTGTCTCGCTCGCTTCTATTATTCTCTTTCGCTCGCTCGCTGAAATACATTCGTTGTGTGGTAATAATAGTACACACCGCGTGATCTTTGTACATGTGTCGTTTCAAATGGTTATAAAAAAACGACTTTTTTTCTCGACCAAAATTTCGCCGCAAGGCTGAATATAATGTAGAGAACAAATATGCATATACAAAATGTGTGTAAATTAAATTTGAAAAATATTTGTATATAATAAACATCTAATGTTATACACTTAACTTATATTTATCTGTATATAATAAATACAAATAAATTGTAATATTTAAATATATACATATTGAATATATAATTATTTTTATTTTGTATTTTATATTATAATGAATAAAATGATACTTATAATATACATATATAAATACATATATTGAATATTGTTGGAACATGTATTCATTGTTTGTGTAATTATGATGTAAAGTGTAAAATAAACATAACTATATTCAATTTGTGTAACCGTATTATATTAATTTAATAATTAATTTTGTATTTATCATATACGACTAAAATTAAGAAAAGCATATTCTTCTTTAATTAAACTTTTTCTTCAATTATAAATGTATAGTAATATATATATATATATATATATATATATTATTTTGTAAAATAAATATTTTATCATATTTGATATCTCTTAGAAACTTTACATACGTCTACTTCATCTTGTACATGGCTTCATTATATCATGGCTTTGCATATGGAAAATATGCAATAAATAGGAACTAAATATGTTACAATGTTTCTAAGAAATATGTGTATATAACACTATATAGCTAATATCCTATACTTTTCTTATTTTTATCTGTGTAATAAATGCAAATAAATTGTTTATTATTTATAATACATATTAGATGTTGAATATATAATTATCTCTGTTTTGTATTTTATACCATAATGTGTGTGAAAAAATTATGAATACATGTACATTTACAATAATAATCAATATATGTATTTATATATGTATATTGAATACTATTATAAAAATACATTTTAATAATTTCATTCATTATGGTATAAAATAGAAAAAAGCAATTTTATATTGAATATCCAATTGCATTATAATAAACAATGTGAGGAATCAATTAGTGTAAATAAAAAACATAGTTGTTTTTGAGAAAAAATATGTAATTGTTAATTGCAAATTACATATTTTTTTTAGAAACTATTATGTGTTTTCTTTACACCAATTGATTCCTCACATTGTTCTGTGCATAAAAGTATTAAGGTCAGATAATCGAAAAATGAATATTTTACTAGATATTTTATGGTTTATGTACAATTAAGAAATTATTTCAAGCCTCATAACTCGAAAAGTACTTAATGAAAAAATACTTAATTATAGTGTTTTAGAAAGCTCTCGAGATAAGCTACAAGAATATCTAAAAATATATAGGGTATTCCATTTAAGAAATTCAAGGTGACCTTCATGTGACCTTCAAATGACTCTTCAAGGTCAAACCAATGGCACCACCTTATGTCCCCCTTCGAACCAAACAACTTTTGTCTAAAACATTTTTTTCTTAAATGCTTTCCTAAAGAGATAATCTAGTGGAACTTTTAAAATGGGACACCCAGTATATATATATATATAATAACATATATATAATATTATATATTTACAATTGAAGAGAAATCTTTAACCAAAGAAAAATATGCTTTTCTTAATTTTTGCCGTATATGATAAATACAAAATTAATTATTTAAAAAATTAATATAATACACAATATAGTTATCTTTTACACTTAACACCATAATGACAAAAAATGAATACATGTATTTACAACATTATTTAGTATATGTATTTGTGTCTATATATTAAATGTTATAAATATACGTGTTAATATTTTATTCATCATGATATAAAACACAAAATAAAGATAATTATGTGTTCAATATGTAATTGTTTGTATTCAAATATTAAATAATTTATTTGTACATATTTATTATATAGAGATAAAAATACGTAAAGTATATAACACTAGGTATATATACATATAAACGTATAATGCCAGTACACGTTAGATCGCCCCTGGATTAAATTTATTAAATAACCAGCACACGAATAGTTCGCCTCTGGATTTATTTTTTTAAATAACCAGCACACGAATAGTTCGTCTCTGGATTTATTTTTTTAAATGACCAGCACACGAATAGTTCGCCTCTGGCTTTAAATATTAGGAAAAGATGCCAGCCTACGAGTAGACCGCCTCTGGCTTTAAATATTAGGAAAAGATGCCAGCCCACGAGTAGACCGCCTCTGGCTTTCAATATTAGAAAATAATGCCAGCCCACGAATAGACCGCCTCTGACTTATAAAATGTGTTGAATAAGCAAAGGACTGTATTCTAACTTTCCAGGTTTTGTTACTTTCATGCCGCTAAATATATATTAATATTAAAATATTTGAAAGAAAATATTGCCATTTTATACTTTATTTTCGAAAACAATTAAATGTATTTTATTTATGGGAGAATAAAATAATTTTTTTAATTTTAAATAATAATAGAATCTCTTATTTTTTAATTAATGATTATTTTGTAATTTTAGATAATAATAAAATAATAAGATCTCATTTCTTTTTAAATTTATAAAAATATATAAATTGTATAAATGTATAATTTTTTATAATTATAAAACATAAATCTATAGAAATTTTCAATCTGAAAAATGAAGTACATATTATATCAAAATCATGATTGTTATGTTCAACAAATCAAGTAAATAGAAAATATGCCAGTATATGATCGTACATCTTTTTATGTTTAATAATATTTGTCGTATACATTTTCACTTTGCAAATTATGCGCTGTTATTGTTGGTTGTGAAACTCTATCTAAAGCTAAAGCTACGATAGTATAATCATAAAATTATAATTTGATAATTAATTTAATAATATCGATACTACATAATACATATCTTTAGAATCACTGTAAAGAATATGTTATGAAAAAATCTTCCTTACAGTGATTTAAAAATATGTATTAGTATCGGTATTATTAAATTGATCATCAATTATGTGATTGTACTATTTTAGTCTCAACTTCAGATTATGTTTCAAAACCGACAGTAACGGCGCATAGTTTGCAAAAAATGTTATAAATTATACATTAATTTACATAAACAAAATATTAGGCATAACAAAATCTATGTAATATATCTTTCCCGACCAGATATTAGTATACTATCTATTTACTTGAAGTACACAATAAAAATGATACTGAAATATTTGTTAGAAAAAAATTTTTATTTGTTGAAAGAAAAAGCAACATATTTAAATCAAATTTATTATTAAATTATCAATTTATACAATTTTAATTAACTTATATGACACAGTCGTTTAAATTAGAAAAAAAATTAATATAAGAGAGAGGTAATTCTGAAAAGCTTTAAAAGTTAATAATTCTTCAATATTTTTCCATTAAATTATCTTCTGTAAATTATCTTATATTATATTACAAAAATATATTTATAAAAGTTGTTCTGTAAATTTCAGTATCACTTTTGGTTTTATTATTATAACACTTTCTCTGATACATACATACATACATACATACATATATATATATATGTGTGTGTGTGTAGAATTGTTTTAATGTCGTAACATATAATAAATGCAAACATAGTAAATGCCATTGTCAATTTTTAGACTTTATAAACAAGATAAAATTAGATATCAAAACAGCAGACATTAAAGCAATTCCTTTCAAGTTAAATAAATAAACCAACCTTCGTATGCGACTTTTCTTCCTGGACAATCTGTATCGAAACAGAGGCAAGTGATTCGCATCATATTTCTTCCCCATTATTAAAAATCACCAGTATATCACTTCCCATACAGCACAGAAGCTTGCATCAACATTGCTGCAATGTTTCAACATTGCTCACTGCCGTGTAATGTTGCAAAAAAAATGCAGAGACATTATTTTGTAATATTACTTTGGCAATGTTGCAGCAACGTTTTAACATAGCGAAAATGTATAATATGTGTTTCTTTACTTGCCGCTACGCGGCGACACCAAATTTAACTAACTCGTATTCGAATTCATCTAGAGTGGATATAAGGTCTACAAAGGACTAATGTAGTAATTATATTTCTTGTCTTGTGTCAGTTTAATTTCTGATAAACTGACTTAGTTTATTTAATATTCTGAATCCTAATGAGGGATCTAGATTATTAAACAAATAATTTGTTTAATAATCTGGATCCCTCATTGGGTTTCAGAATATTAAACAGATTTTTCTCAATTGAATGGGTAAATAGAAAATAGTTCATTTGCACGTATTAAAATATTCTGATGTTGAATGTATGTAAAATAATTGTATGTATATTATTGAGATATAAAAATTTAAGAAACATCTAATAAAAAACACTAATAGATGTTTTTTTAAAGGCATTTTTTCCTATCTTTCTTAAACATTTTTTTATATTTTCAAAGTTTATTTATTAAATTTAAAACGGTGTCTGCATTTATAGCAAAACGTGTTTTAATATTACAAATACGTTGCACCAATGTAACATTGCTACAATCTTACATTGCAATATTCCTGAAAGCGGACATTTTAACGTTGCTGCAATCCCACAACAATGGTGCAGCAACATTTTGCAGTGAATTTGCAACGTTGCAATATTGCGGTGAAAGATTGCTGCAATGTGTATGCAATCTTTGTGTGCTGTATGGGTTGTATATCACTGACAAAAAAACACTTTTTAACACTAAAATTAAAATATAAAACACTTCAAAAATACTAGATAGCACTATGAAATGTAAAAATTCACGATATAATATTATAATATAATATAACAATACACGCAATAGCTTATGCAGCTTCGCGTGGACAGTTACCTATCTCAATTTTAGAGATATTGAGTTGCACGTGAAACAGCAGTGATGCCAGATTGGAGACGTTGCCACGTTGCTAAAGGAGCGTAAACGTAGCGTACGCAAGCGCACACAAGCGAAGCAACGTACATGTGAGCTCGGCGCTCGGCTTCACTTTATAGAAGAGGACAGATATATGTTTTTCTGTCTCCTTTCTACCAAACTAAAAGCGGTGGGCGACACGCGACGCTGCTCGCTTCTCGATACGTATGACGACGTTATGTGTGTTTTTCAGCCTTTTTGCATTATATTTTTTTACAATTAAAAATATATATGAGAAATATATAATACATTTACCAATTGTATAGGAAAATATTTTTTTCGCATAAATTTATAATTACATTTTGCAATAATATTAAATGTCCCACATATAATCCTTTTTAATAATCTTAGCTTGATATTTCTTTATACGTATATTTTTTTTAATAAACCGATAAATATTTATAAAAAATTGCATTAATTTATTCTATTAGATCTTTTATATTTTTCAACGGAAAATCATTATTGAAAAGACCGATAAGAGCAATGTGTGCGTGTGTCAAGAATTTATTTGTTTAAAATCATATCTGCATATATGCTAAAAGTTTTAATAATATCATTTCTGACAATCGTTCATGTAGTGATAATTAGAAGATTATCGAAGAATGAATATTGTATTAATTTATTTTAAATATTTCTCATATTTCATACGGATATATTTTTTCACAAAATGTTAAATATTTATCTACATATCTATAATAAAAATCTTTTTGATCATTTTAGCTTAGTATTTTTTGACACAGAATGGATGAAGAGAATTGTTTGAAACGAATAATGTACAGTAAAAGAAATAATTTTTCATGCTTTTTAATTTTATACATATATATAACAGTTCTGGATATATAAGAAATTATATTCTTATATCATAAAATATGTCGCATACTATCCGCGGACAAATACATCAAAAGACATAAAGTAATATATAAGCAAGTTTTTCTATGAATACTATAATTTTGATTATTGATACATAGACCCAGAGGGCACATAATGCTAAAAGATGACCGGAGGATGTCTTTTTTAAGTCATCTTTTTCGTCAAAGCGGAAAGATATCTATAAGATAAGTTTTCGTCTTACCTGAAAAGACAACTTAAAAAAGACATACTTTAGTCATCTTTTTTATGTCATCTTTTCGACTAGCCATTTTTTAGTCATCTTTTGAACACGTGCTGTGACCAGAGAGAAGTTAGATATAGAGTGCGGGAGCCAGCCAGAAAAGCGTAAGGTCAATAAAAAGAGAGGAATAGCTCATCGTACCTGACTGTCATTGTCTAATAGCGCAAGCGCGATGAGATTTGGGCGGTGTTTGAAGAGCCAAAGAGAAGTTAATATGTATTTAGTACACCTTCCTGTATTATATTTCTTATTATATTTAATATTTTGATGTAACAATAAATTTATTTAACCTCTTTTTGCCTGATAACGTGCCACAAATATATTATCTAACCTTTCTGGCTCTCCAAACTCCGCCCAAATCTAATCACGCTTGCGCTATTAGACAATGACAGTCGGATACGATGAGCTATGCCTCTCTTTTTAATAATCTGACTTTCCCACTTACACGATCCGCTATGACTCCCGCACTCTATATCTAACTTCTCTCTGGCTGTGACGCCGTGGCGGCGTGGCAGTCGCGGTGGCGTAGTTCACGTTCACGCATGTCAGAGTCAGCCATGCCATGCAAGATTGAACACGCATCGTCATGTTATGTGCGTAATTTCGAGATAAAGTGTGTAGTGCGTAGTTTTTCTCGAGACGTTTCTTTCGGGTTCTAAAATCGTTTATGTTCGAATTATATGTGTTCGCGGTAATAGATTGTCTTCAACGGTTTGCATAAAGCTGCGTATATATTCAATAAATCAGCAGCACACGTGTATTTCGGCCACGTGTTTTTCACGAACAGGAATATTCCACGTGCGATTATACATCTATCGCATCGTGCATAACATTTATTTCACTATTTGAAACATCTCTCGATGTTTATTTTGATCCTGAGCATCTTCTTATCGTGCGCAAGGTTAAAGTGATTAAAATACGCGAGCCATTTGGAATTGTCTTATTCAAACTGTCCGTTGTCTTTGTGCCCGGTGCTCGGTGCCCGATGACCTGAGAAGAGAGGTCGAGGAACACATCAGTTGTTATTAATCGAAGGTAATCCGTCTGCTTTTTCTATATATAATACGTAATAATACGTAATAATGTTAATAATAAATTAACAGAAATTAATTTTATGCCATTTATTGATATATTTTTGATTTATATTAATTATTATTAGAGGTAAATAAATATTTATTGTAAAAAAATAATTTTTATTAAGCTCTAATAGTTAGCTATTTTGGTATGAGCTAGATCATAATTATTAAAAAAATTATAGTTTGATAAAATGAAAGAGAATGCATTTAACGTGTAATGTGATATACTTTTATGTCTTAACAATATAATATAGTACATTTTATATAACTTTTTATTCTCGTAGTGAACGTGTACATAATTTCTTAATAATTTGTGATCTTATAACAACGACAAGCTCTAACTTAATAAATAATCTTTCTGTTACAGGTATTCATATATATCATATGCAAGATATACACTTCTGTGCATAAGGGTAGTGTTTTTAATGTATCAAAGCTGCTGCCTGCTTTGTTGCGTCTCTCAGATTGTTTCACTGTCAACGACAATTTAACAAGGTAATCTTTTTTTCTTTGTTACGTTATAAAATTTTAAAAATATTAGATAAAGACAAATTGTGTTACAATTTATAAAATTTAAAGATCGCATTAAAAATTACTGTTATTTTATTACAGGTATTCTTGTTAATTATATATATATATATATATATATATATATATATATTATATACGTATATTTGTTGTATCTGGCCCGTTACAACAGAATATTGTTCCCATTTTTCTTCTTGAGTCTTCGATTTAACGACGGTGTGGAAAACTACCATTTCAAGGTAATTCATTTTCTATAACTTTTTATAAGCTTATATTTACAAGCAAAAATTAATCAAATTTAGTTGTGCATTTTAATGTTTCTATTTATATGTATTTGTTTATCGAAAAACATTTTTTTGAAGTTTTACAAGAAAATATTAATTGCATAAAGTTCAGCATTGTAAAACACAAATTTGTACAATAACGAACTTTATATAATCTCTTAAAATCGATTTTTATATTTCGACTTTTTTTATTTTTTAATAAAAGAATTTAACCTTTGAGTGATTATGCTAACAATAAGTAACGTTAATCTAATTTGTTAAGGATGTTTAGCACTTATAATCGTAGTAAAAAGTAACTGGAATTTTATTTTGAGTTCTTCTCGTATAAATATAGTTTGAGCAATAATAATAATTGCACAAAATGTTATTATATTTGTTCATAACTAGACTGCAAAAATATATTTTTGAATTTCTTTTTTTCGGAAAATTTTGGAATTTTCTGAATTATGATAAACTTATGATGAAATAAAATAATGAATATAATCACAAAATATAGAAGATTTTCAACGGTTTCGTCGATAAATTTAATTTGTTGTTACAATTTGTTATATTATATTCAATATTTTTCGAATTATTTAGTCCTTGATCAAAATTATTTAGTTAAATATTTCCTGTATATCTAAATTACACTTTTTAATTAAAATTTTTTAATTAATATATATTAATAATTTATTTTCCATTCATTTTAAGCACTTGAATCAATGCGGTTTTTCACAGGTAAAATTGCAAATTAAAATCCTTATAGCTTTCCATTATACTTCAGTGAATCAACTCCGGATTTTTTTTGTTTTTGAATATATGTGAGAACAATCTAAAGTTTTTATTGAATGCTCAATATTTAAAAAATAGATGCTAAACATTCTTCAAATTTTTTTTAGAATTTTTAGACTTTATTTGAATTTTATATTTATTAAATATTGTAATTTACAATTCAAGGTTGGGAAAATTATATATATTATTTGGATAAAGTTTATGCCAGTAGCAAAAACTTATATTTTTCGAAGAAAACCGATAAGAGCTACTCTTTTTTATATAATCGATAAAAATAAATAAAAGAAATCTTTTTTAGTGATATTCTAATTCACAAGCTAAAGGCTACATAGTCAACTATAATTTTGTACACAAGTGTTTTAGTGTTACATATTAGTCATTTTTAATTTTTGCTAGTTTATTTTATTGTAAAGTATGGAATCGTAAAAACCGGAAATTTTCTACCATAATTTCTTTCATCTACTAGAATTTTCCCAACCCTGACACAATTTTATTAAAATGCATTAATTTGCAAGCAAACACATTTAACTGATGCCCTTACATTGTTGGTATTTTATTTCCTATTTATTTGGATGCTTGTCTGTATTTATCGAAACTTTCTTTTTTATAAATTATTTATATGTTTTTATAAACGTTTATAAATACTTTAAAATTATCATTTTTTTATTTAAGTCAAATCCCAGATAGACAGACATGCTGAACACGACATGTCATTTTATGTACTTGTAATTTATGATGCAATTTTAAAAGCATAAAATTACAAATTACTTAAGTGTAGGAATTATGTCATTAAGTTATATATAGACAAAATGGTATTATGTTGTTATTTTGCTATTTTTTATATGCACACCTATATTTACATCATATACTGAAAAGACGCGTAGTGATACGTAATATCCAACGCTGAACACAGCTGATAGTTTCTGTCACATAATCGAGTTGCTAGATAAAAATATGCTATATATTATATATTAATAAACAGCATATTAAACACTGCGTGATTTTTAGAATTTATATGTTCAAGTAAGTATTAATTTATAATTTCAGTATAATAATACGATAAAAGTACGCAGTTAAAAATATTATCTTTTCAATTTTTATTCTTTATTATTTATATATCACACCTGTGTGTAACTATATATATATATATATATATATATATATATATATATATGTAACTTTAAATAATATATATATTTATGTATATATTGTTTTATAAATAATAATGTATCTAAAAATAATATTATAATAATTCTAATATTATTTTTATTTCAGTTTTATATATTTATAGTTTGTACATCATCGAAACAATACTTTTGTCTACTTTCAGAAATGGAAGAGAATAAATCATTGAGCAGAAATATTACTAAAAATGCTCTAAAAGAAATTAATGTAAGCAATCTTTCACAAGTAAAAATATCTAATGAAAATGTTGAAATTAAAAAGAACAAAGATTAATTGATAATTAATGAAAATATTGCTGACAAAAGTAATGTTTTTGAAGAAAGCAACTTGGATGATACAGAAGAAGAGAACAAACCACCTGTGAAAAAATTGGCTAAGTATGATATGTAAATATCATTGAATATTTTTTAATCTAAATTTTTTTATATATATAATGAAAATATTATTTACTGAAATATTATTTAATATTATATAGATTGCAAAAGAGAAAAAAGAAGATTCCAAAGCGCAGGATTAATATGTTACGTAAAGTTGAAAGAGCACAATTGAATGGTCAGAATTGCTGGGAATGTGAAAAAGTACGTATATTAATATTACAATGTATGCAAAAATAAAATTATTTTCTTCATAAAAAAGTATTAATTTTTCTATGTATTTTTTAGTATTACAAGGCTCTTCACCTATCTGCAGAGGAATTGCAAAAACGGAAAAATCTGTGCTCGCGGCACAAGTACGAGAGACCGCGTACACCAGAAGGTATATTTAATGTGCTTCTTTTCATTACATATATTATATATGATATATATATATATATATATATATATATATATAATTGATTATATAAAATACAATGTAATCTTTTTTTTCCTTAGGATTTTGGGAAACGAATATTAGTGAAAGAAAAAACAAAAGTCAGTATCTTTTATTCTTTTTTATATCTAAATATTTTGTTTTCTTTAATTTTTAATTTTTATTTTTAGAAGAGAAAAATTTAACAGAAAAACAATATTCAATAACGCAAGAAAAATATTCGAAAACGATAATTGAAAAACTGGATGTTGTAAATCGAAAATTGGATTTAATTTTAGCCTATCATAATGAACAAATTCCATTTACGAATGACTTTTTAAATTTGTTACCTCATTTCCCATTAAACTCTATGGAAGAGTTCAAAAAATTTTGTGAAGATTTAAATAGACATGAAGAATTACGAACGCAATTTGTAAGTAACATTATTTTTATTAAGAAGAGAAATATATATATATATATATATATATATATATTTAAAATAATATTTTTTAATATAATTTACTAATTATAGCAAAAAGAGGTTCGCATTATGGGCGGCAAATCAGCAGAAAATCATCTCCGTAATTGTTTAGTAGCAACTCTCACAAATAAGCTTGCTAAAAATTTGACGTGGGAAGGGCAGCGTCAGACAGAGGGAATTAAAAATACAGCGTTTGCAAATATTATCTTAGGTAATTACATAATTTTATAAACTTTGTTTATACATAAACTGATTTTTGAAATATTATTTATAAAGTTTATATATTTTTTAAGGTCTAGTTTTAAAGTACATTTATAAAGTGTATATTTTTAAAGTCTAATTTTATAATTAAAAATCTTTTTTTAGGCATTATTTTAAATATGCATAGTTCATCAGCAAACATGTACAGTTTAAGAAACAAATTTTCTGAATGGTTAAGAAGAGCAGGCGATAGATATCGCTATGAATTAAAAAAGCAATCTGAATAACATATATTTGGATTTCATAAACGGAGATTGAAGGAAGGTATGAAAAATGTTGTAAAAAAAGTTGTTTATTAAACATAGTGTGACAAACAATGTGATTTTTTAAATATCGAAATTTTCTATTAGATTGCAAGAGGAGAAACGGAATGCGCATGATACCGGAAGCACATTGATCGTAAACAACATCGAGGAGAGAATATGACCAATCGTAATACATATATATGGTACACCTGAGTACAAATAAATATTTCACTCAAAGTTCTCGCCAATTTCTCGAGTGAAACGAATTGACGGTATGCTCTTTTCGGTATAAAAAGACTCGAAGACTGAATTTATCTATTATCAACTTTACTTATGAAGTATTATCTCCATTGTTCATATATTACGACGTTTCGATGATTTTTCTTTTTTTTTGTGCAAATAGATTTTTTTTACACTACTATGATTGAAAATCAGAGGTTATATAATTGACTAGTATTAATTATTTTTTATTAACTGGCTAATGGCCTTTATTAAAGAAAAATTTTAATGCTAATACTAACATTGATGTTCAATCATAGTCTTTTACTCAAATTGTTCTAATATGAAATATTTACATTTGTCAAGGCGATTATGTATGTATCAATATTTTAATAATAATAATTTATCCGCATCGTTGATGTTTTATAAAACAAGCCGGTGGGTGCTGGGACTGTCACCCTTGGGTGGCAGAGTCCGCACTGGCTTGATGTATAAAACATCATGACAACAAGCCGGTGGGTGCTGGGACTGTCACCCTTGGGTGGCAGAGTCCGCACCAGCTTGTTAAACATCATCGATACGGATAAATTTTTATTAAAATATCGATATAGATATATAAACCGTAATTTATTATTAGATATTATTAGATTATAATATAATATTGTTTACACTTCTTTATAATTAATTAAATATTGGCATTATTTAATCACAAATGTATTAGATTATAAAAAAAACGAACATGTAGGAAAAGAATTAGATAAATTACATAATGTAAATTTATATTTTGTTTTTGGCATTACAAAAAAGAATGATATTATTAGTTTCTTTGTTTATTAGTTTTAAATTTATGTGATAAAATTTTATTACATGTTATTTTTCTTTTGCATAGTATTAAGAATATCTGATAGTTATATTTTGTCTTTCGTAAGATATAATTAATATATATTATAGTATGTATAATGTATACATTAATTACTCATAGGGCACAAAGCCATCTAAAAGGTGACTTTATTGTATATATTATATACAAGTTATCTATAGTATTAATATAGTATGTAAAAACATTATTTTAATTAGTTATATGAATAAATTGTGTCATTAATTTTAAATATAAAATTTTTATATTTTATTAGAGTGGTTCTACAATGACTGTCAAGAGTCGGGAGTTGAGAAGAGTTAACCAAGTTTAATTTAAGAAGAATAACTGTGATTGATTAACTCTTCCCGACTCCTGACTCCCGACAGTCATTGTAGAATCACCCATTAACCTAACCTAACCCTAATCCTAGAACTAATACGAAAAGATGTCGAAAAGAAAGTATAAAAGATGACTAAAAGATAGCTGAAATCTTTTAAAAAGATGCTGGAAACATGTCTTAAAGACAATCGAAAATGTCTAGATTTAGTCATCATATGGCCAAGCTTATCAGCGACACAAGCGGAGTCATGAGCCAACTTTTAGTCGTCTTTTCGCCGACTATATTCTCTCGCTGAAAGATGTCCTTGACAAAAATATGTCACGTTTTAGTCATCTTTTAGACAGCGTTGTGCCCTCTGGGGAGCCAGTAGTATTATTATTTATATGCTTCTAAATATATTTTAGAGAAATATCGATAGTTTGCTTAGATGCAACCTGTTAATGTTTGATTGTATAAAACTTTTAAATTTATTTAATGCAATTGTAGCATGAAGTACTACAAATATGCACTATAAACTATTCCTTGTATTCATTTTATGTATAAAAAAATATCAAGCTAAGATTATTAAAAAGGATTACATGTGGGACATTTAATATTATTGCAAAATGTAATTATAAATTTATGCGAAAGATATTTTCCTATACAATTGCTAAATGTATTATTATTGGTAAATGTATTATTATTTCATATATTTCTCATATATATTTTTAATTGTAAAAAAATATGTAAAAAGGCTGAAAAACACATAACGTCGTCATACGTATCGAGAAGCGAGCAGCGTCGCGTGTCGCCCGCCGCTTTTAGCTTGGTAGAAAGGAGACAGAAAAACATATATCTGTCTTCTTCTATAAAGTCGAGTCGAGCGCCGAGCTCCATGTACGCGGCTTCACTTGTGTCCGCTTGTGTACGTTCCTTTAGCAACGTGGCAACGTCTCCAATCTGGCATCAACGCTCGCTCGCTCATGCTCGTGCCTCGTGCCTCGTTTCCTTCCCGCTACTATTTCCCTTTCGCTCGCTCCTATTACTATCTCGCTCACTCCTATTATTGTCTCGCTTGCTCTTGTTACTGTTTCGCTCGCTCTCGATTTTTCGGGTCCGTTTATCTTTTCGAGATATCTATCACGATTGTCAAGTGTGACAAAAAGCAAGACTACGAGTAAAGAGCAAGCGAGATGACCTTTATTATCAAAGAGTTCCGAAGTCCCTTACAGTCGACTTCCTCGCTTCCTCTATTCATTCGTAATTTACGAATATGTAAACATCTTATAAAATAAAAACTGAAACTGTAATTTTTTATTTTATCAGTTAGAAAGTAGTTTTAATGAAATAATGACATTTTTACGATTAAAATGACATCAAACACGACATAAATCAGATAACTTTTAATTAATCTGAAAATAAAAATTTCGATTATATATTTAACTAAATTTAAACGACTTTCGTCGTGTCTAATATTATTTTAATAGCAAAATTCTCATTATTTTATTAAAATTTTTTTCAAATGAATAAAACGCATTTTATTTTCTGATATACATATACTCGTGAATATTACTCTCTAAATTTCTTAGAGTGAAATTTAACTCCAAACGAGTGAATATTCACTCCAAGTGATAGTGAAAATACTGCCACTCGTAATTAGTGAACATTCACTTTTCACAAAAGTGAACTGTTTAATTCTGAACCTAAAGTGAATGTGTCACTCGGTTCGAAGTGAATAATTCACTCGATCGAGAGTGGAGTCATCACTTTCGTCAAGTTATTTTTCACTCAATTACGAGTGAACAGATTTAATCTTAGGAAGTGAGATTCTAGCAGTCTTTCATTCTTCTTTCCGTTTTCTAATAATAAGATAACATGTTACGTATATGACGTAAAGCTTCGATTAGTTGAAATGAGAAGCAATCATTGCTTTTTATTTGAACTAATAGAAGCTGCACATCGCACGTAGCATGTTATCTGTGTAAAAGCCGATTAAGTCTCCTTTTTTCTTGTCACAGTCATATAAATGTATTTAACGTTACACGCAAAAAAAAAACATGTTTACAATCTTACGAAAACTTTTGCTATAAAAAATAAATAAAATTGTAAATTTAACATGACAAAATGACATTTAAAAAAATAAACTAGATGTCATATTAATTTTATGGCTATTCATTATTAAAGCAAAAGTTTTCGAAATATACTATACCAATCTCTCTGATCGCAAGTATCATTTTATGAACATTATCTTTCAATATATTTCGTAATTTGAAGTATCTATTTTCTTGCTTCTAACATTGATAATCAAAATAACTGCGACAAGAAATCAGAAGCTGGAACTAAAATAATATTTTTATGTTAAAAGGCAAGTATACCATAAGAAATAGGTTAAAAATAACACAAGTTATAAGAGAACAAATATTTATATTATCAATTATGTATAAGATTATATATATTAACATATAAAATTATGAGTATTGTTAGTATATTATCATAGTATCGAAATATTCTATTATAGTTATTATACTAAATATATTTTAGTTATTAAATACCCAGTAAGCAAAATGTTAACAAATTGCGTGCAAATTGGCAGCAAATTTAATCAGAATTCCACACCAAATCCATAGCCATCTGTGTCCGCATTAAGCTCGTGTTTTGCTAGCAAATCTTGCTGACATAACCTGACAGCAAATTGGTGACAAAACCCGAGCAAAACTTGCTGACATGTTGACGTCAAATTGCCGGCAAAAACCGAGCAAGATCTGCGCGCGCGCAATCTGACAGCATATTGACGGTAGAAACCGAGCATGATCTGCTTTTGACCGAAGTGCAATAAAATTTAATATTACAGAATAAGTTTTATTGGTAAATTATAATTTTCTTTTCATAAATAACTATGAAATGTAATGTTATATCGTAGTTATATCTCACGTAGCAAATTCTCTTTCAACTTAATTAAATTAATAATAAAGTAAATTGTGAAAATAATTAAATTTAATTTATAAAATTGAGACATAATTTATATGATAATTAAACTCTTGCTTTATGCTTCAAATAGGATAATTTTCCATTTATCCTGTTGATTCTAATCAGTTTAATATTTTCATATTAGGCTTGTATGAGATATCAAAAATTAAATCAATAGAAATATACTTTTGATCTTTTATTAATAGCCACTAGCAGGCTTTATATCTACTTCTAACAGAAATTTGATTGCGAGAAAGCGTGCATCGCGTAGCGGAAAGCGAAGGAACTATTGAATCAAGGCATCTAAATACCGATTATGCAGGTTTTGCTCGGTTTCTGCCACCAATCTGCCGTCAAATTATGCGCGCAGATCTTGCTCGGTTTTTGCTGCCAATTTGACGTCAAGTTATGCAGCAAGCTTTGCTTGCTTTTTGCTGACAATTTGTCATTAGACTTTCCTGCACAGATTTTGCTCGGGTTTTGCCGCCAACTTGACGTCAAATTTTGTGCGCGCAGATCTTGCTTGGTTTTTGCCGCCAATTTGACGTCAAGTAATGCAGCAAGCTTCGCTTGCTTTTTGCCGCCAATTTGTTGTCGGATTTTGTCAGCAAGCTTTGTTCGGTTTTTGCCGCCAATCTGCCAGCTTAATCAGGTAATAACAACTCTTGTAGCAAAATTGTAGCCTTTTTGCTGACAACAATTTTTAGCAAGCACTTGGCGAAATCTGTTCGAGCAGACTTGGCTAACTGGGTATATATTAAATATAAATCTGAATCACAAAATATAGATTTCTTATATGAAAATAAAAATTATATAAAATAAATCTGAATCACAAAATATAGATTTCTTATATAAAAATAAAAATTATATGAAATCTAATCACATGGGAGTTAAATTTAAGTATATTTTAAATTTCTTACATGAAAATAAAAATTATATGAAATTTAATCACATGGGAGTTAAAAATTTAAGTATATTTTAAATTTCTTCATCATCATAATCGGATGATCTGAAAAAATAATTAATTTATTATTTCTCAAATAAAATATTTAACTCGTATATAGAGGCTTGCAAAAATTTATCACATTTCTTATAAATTTATTTTAAAATTAAAGTGAATAATTTTACAAACGCTAAAGAGAAAAAAGCTGAAGTGGCACAAATTAATGGATAACAATAGCACATACTTTAATTGAACGCATATACATTTTTGTTATTATTAATAAGTAAATTAAAATAACCGAAAATCTAATATATTTATCTCTCTATATATATTATATGTATATACTTACTCATGTAAATGAATGCTTTTATTTGTAGATAAATTTTTGAGAGTAACATCAAATGCTACACAACATGCTTTGGGTTGTATTAACTGTAGTATGCAACCAGTGATAAAATTATAAAAATTAATCAAATCTGCAGAAAAATGTACATCAAAACAATAATGCAGTTTCAATAAAATATCAAAAGCTTGCAAGCCATTGCTTCCAATTTCGATTAAATGATCATCTGCCTTAATATAATATATTCCTTTTCTTTCCTCACTAGTCTTACTACATATTAAATAAGGTTGCACATTTTTATTTTTATTATTTTGCGAGCATTCATTTAAAAATAAATCATCTTGTGCCTAAAAGTATAAATATTAATTAATTAATATTTATCCATGTTTATTGAATAAAAATGCTGAGTAAAATGATGCTTTTAATTAGAAGAGAGATACATACATTTTTAAATATGAGTAAACTTTTATGTGGGATTGTTAATCTTGAGCATAAAGTTGAATATTCCACTGAGTGTCTTTTCTTCTTCATTGATGTTATCTCTGTGTCCTAAAATATATGTATAAAAACTTTATATTAAAATATATTTTCTATTAGAATAAATAATTATACATATTTATATATTATTTACATTTTTCTTTTTACTTTTGGTATAATTAGGAGACGGCAATAAATGCGGTAATAAAATTAAAGCTTTCATATTATCTGTAAAAATAAAGTAATGATTATTAAGATATATACTCAGAGAAATCTTGTAGATTATCTGATTTATTTTATTACCTTCAATATCATTAACATGTAGTAGTAAATATGGTGCGTTCAGGGAACAATATTGTAAAATTCTCGGCACGTAGAAAGTAGTAAATTGTGCCAAAAACTTATCATTATCTGGAAATTCAGCTAGAAATTCTCTGTGAATCTATAAAAAACATTAATAATAAGGACAACATTTATATATTAAAGACTTAAAAAAGATAAATAAAACTGTTTCCAACCAATTCGCCTTTATAATCCTTAAAACGTGGGTACATTTTTAAAATGTCACTCAATGTTAGTTCTTGATCAGATTCTTTTATTTGTTTTTGGCGATTACATCTCGTTTCATCGCTCAGTCGAAATATATCATCTTTATTTGTTTCATTCGGCATTTTTAAAGCAAGCTCAGCAACCTATGATAGTGATAATTATTGATCTAACACACTATTTCATTATCCTAATTGTATATAATTATATTATCAAATAATATTTACCTTTAATGTAAATATATCTTCTTCCAAATATTTTTCTTGTTTTATATCTTTTAATATTCTTGATTTTTTATTTTTAATTCTTTAGAAATAGCTTTTCTTTTTTTAGATGGACTTAAATGTTTTCTCATAGTTTTTAAACGATACTCTATAAAACCCTGATTTGTTTTATTATCATAAAAATGTTCCTAAAACCAACATAAAATAGAAAAAATAGGTTTATGTATATTTCAATTTTAAAATATATAAAAAGTCTTCTTACGTAGCCATTTTCAGAAAGAGTTGATCGAAGTTTCGGAAACTGTGTAATAATTTGCCTCGCTAATTCGATTTTTAATTCATGTGATGAATATCTTTAACAAGAAAAATAAATATAATCATATCTATATATAATATTACGTAAATATTGTTTATACTATAAATCAATAACAAAATATTATTACTTACAAATTGTTATTGTTAAGTTGTATTAAACCCGCACAACAAATTCTTATAAGTTCTTGTCTATTAGTAGGGTGAATAATACCTGAATCTAAAATATTGATAAGTGATGGATTTCTTTTAGATTCTTTTTCGTTTTCTTTAATCCAGGATCTTATATCAAAATCTCGATGTATCTATAAACAACAATTATATGTCATAAAAATATTAAATAAAAATATTAAATGTTTATATTTTTAATATCAATTTTTTACCTCCTTGCTTTTATTTTCAAAAGGAACTAATGCTTTTTGGTATTTTGGACTAGACGAATTTTCTGTTGTAGATAAAATATTTTCTTTATTTTATACGTTTTCATTGTTAAATATTTGGTTCTGCGTATTTAATTGCACTAAATTTACTTCATCAAGTAAAATTTCCTGTGAAGACTTTCATATGTATGATTAATAACTTGTACTAAATGTGTGTGTGTGTGTGTGTGTGTGTGTGTGTGTGTGTGTGTGTGTGTGTGTGTGTGAAGGTATATAAGAATAATCTTTGCTCTTACCACATTATGGCAAGCATTAATTAAATTTAATATTCTTTTCCTTAGGCCAATCTTAATTTTAAGTTCTTTCAAGTCAATTTCAGTTAATTCCATGAAGGCGTAACCGTCAACTCCTTCATCTAAAATATAGAATTTAACTTAAAGAAATGTATTTAAAAAATTAGAAATTTTGTAATAATAAATACAACGGACATGTACTAACTATATTCTGATGTCTATGATGTCCATATCTTTGTATTTTGATATCTCCCATATCATTTATAATATAATTTTATATTAAGCTTTTACAGTGTGTAGATTAAATAAAAAGCAAATGTATATATGTACAAGATATTTAGATGGATGAATTAAAATTTTAATATACATAAATATATGAATAAAAAATAAAAAATTTGTGATTATATACAATGATTATATACAAGATATAGTTATAAAGTATTTTTATAATAATATATGATGAAGAACAATGTAAGATAAATTAGTCTTAAAATCAGTCCATAATGCAAATGGTTTTAGATCACATAACTCATCAGTGTTTATAAATCTAAATGAATCTAACTTAGGATGCACAAGATAAGCATTTAATGATTCATTATAACCAAGATACTGCCATTCTTCACACCATAACCACAGTTCATTGTCTTTTAGTATTATTAATTCTTGAATACAACCAAATGTAATTTCACTAATTTTTTGTACTCCACTGTCAAGAGCAACAAACAAACCTTTTCGATATTCTATACTGTAAACCTCTGCTTTATCAACTTTAATAATTTTGTCTTTACTCTGATATTTCATGTGATATAATTGCTGCCAGCAATAAGTATTTTCAACATAAACTTCTGATCCATTAACATATTTTAATTTGATTCTTGGTTCTTCATTAGTACCCCAAACTGCGCACTGAGATAACTGACAATAATTACTTAAGGTTTTTGTAATATTTTTAAAATTACATACAATAGATCCATATTTTTTTAAAACATTATGTTGCGCTTCAAATCGTAAACAATTTAACCAACGTAAAGGACCAGAAAAAGATATACACTGAGGGTAGTGAGTTATTAATGATGATGCTTATTAATTGGACTTATAGCTGGAAATAATTCTCGGAATAAACAATTGTGTTCTTCGATTAATTCTGATAAATATGGTAAAATAGAGTGTCTTAATTTTGGAGCGAATACTATTTCGTTTATTCTATTCAATATTAAAATTAACGATAGATATTTATCATTTTCAGGTATTAAGTCTGAAACCAAAAAAGGAAAAACTTTTAATAAACACCATGTTTGTACAGCAGTTTGTGAAAGTTTGTAATCTCTTTGATATCTAATAGAAGCCGAAGAAAAATTTGCGGAAGGTTTATTTTTATTTTCTGGTAAACCATATTGAAATAAATTTATTCTGTTGTTAAACAAATCTATGTTAAAATTATAATCGCCACAGGTATTATAATGATGTAAAACCAATTTTAGTTCCATTGGTGTGATACCTTCTAAAATATCGTGCATAGGATCAAAGACTAAATTATTTGTACAATGAAAAAAGCGAGAAGAATGTAATGCACTATCTTCTAAAATACCAGACTTTGTTTTAGAATGTTCAATTTCTTTTAATGTTCGTTGAGTATTTATTTCTTTTAATTGTTTGTCATGTAGTTGTTTTGTACGTAAAGAAACAACTTTTAAATTTCTATTATTCTTGAAATCATCTCTATTGATCATGCAGAGTCTACAAAAATATTTAGCAGATGGACTTAAAAATCCCAATAACTGATGAGCGGCCAATCCATCAGCACAAGCTGCAGCAATACTTGCTCTTAATATAAAATGTGTCTCATTATATATAATATTTACACCATTGTCACTTTCAAGTTTACTTAGATCCAGCAAAAATGGTTTAAATATAGCTTTCATGCCATATTTTTGTATGTCAGCAGTATGACACAAACTAAGAATATGAATTCCTCCTAAAGAAGAGTTAATATATTGAGGCAAATTTTGAATTACAAAATAAAAAGCTCCAATTTTGTGAGGATGAACTTTAGAGCCCAATGGATTATTAACAACTACATCATCATAATATAGTTGAATCCTTAATGCATCTGGATAACGTTGAAAAAATGGATGTTGTTTATAACTTATTCCATCTCTAAAAGTTACAAGTAAATTATCTGAACTGTTTTGTTCAACACAAACATAATTCCGCATTGACGAGTGAGACATTATTAATTTCAATGTTTCTATAATTGGGACATACTGAAAAGTTTCATAAATTTTTTGTTGTCTCCACATTTGTTCTTTTCTATCAAAATATTGCTGCAGTCTGAATCCAAGAGGTATTTCGACTGAATCTATATAATGATAAATATTCTTGACTGCTTTTATTTGAGCTTGTAAGGTATCCATTTTTTCAAATAAATTATCAAAATTTAATTTATTTAATAATTCCTGAACATCAGGAGACTCTATGTTTATATTCTGTTTTTTACAAAAATTATGCATTTCCTCGCGAATAAAATCTGTAACATCTGAAACTAAACACTGTGTTGCATTAGTTATAGCAGTTATAGCCGTACCAGTGAAATTGGATAACATTCTCAAGTTTGCTATAAATTTTTGTACACTCTTAGAAATATCAAATTCTTTTGATTCTTGAAAATTAATACTGTCTTGAAAATTAATATTGTCTTTATTTTCACAAAATTCATGTATTTCTCCTTTTGAATGTATTTCGATTTTTTCGGAAATATTATAATTATCAGAATTCATTGAATGGATATCTGAATCGCATATCTCATCAGAGACATGCCATTTTTTAATATGGCGAATTAAAGAATCGAATCTTAAAAAATGTTTATCACAAGTATCTTGTTTGCAATAAAACCCTGATGAATAAGATCTGCTAACCATTATAGCATGATGACGACGGAAATGCAAAGAATATTGTCTAACTGTAGGTAATAACATTTTACATTTGAAACATTTAAATAAAGTCATTTTTCATAATATTTAGTTATCTTGTAAAATTTTTTATTAAATTGAAATTAAATTTTTTATTAAATTTAAAAGTAAAACAAACAGAAATAAAGATATGTAAATGTACACAAAAACTAATCACTTTTTAACTTTAATCTATTCTCAGGTATCTGTAATACATATAAAAATAGTACATGAGAAAATACAAATCAAACTGAAAAATTGTAGCTGTAGCTGTGTTTCAATATTTAATTTAATAAATATATATAGCTCACATCTACACAAAGAGATTAGAATATAATTCGTCAGAACTATATAACGTTAGTATAACGTTAGTATGTAATTGTGTATAATAAATATTGTTCGAAACTCATAAAAAATATTTCAAATAATATTCTATAATACGAAAATTCAAATTTAACGAGCGTCGAGAAACTTCTCGAGACCTCGATTCGCCAGAAAAACTCGATCGTTCGAGTTATCTCCAATTTTTTTTGGGACATAAGAAATGCGTGTCATAAACATTGACAATAATAATATCAACCGTCGACCAAAATCAGCGTGACGTACGGGCATGCGCGCCCATACGTCACGATCAGCTGATTGCCAATCAGCTGTCCTAAAAAGACTGCGCGCATGGCAACCGCGAAAAAGCCGACGTCAGGCTTCATCGGCGGCCAATTATACGCGGCGCCATGAGGTCACCGCTAAATAATTAAAATTATTGGGCCACGTCGCAACGGGCCCAAAATTCCGCACGCTATATAACGGCCACCGCACGTGGGCCCTTCGCAGTCTAGCACTTCTCGCAAAACCGCATTTTTGATAAACCGCTTCGCATAGTAAAACCGCATTATAACGACCGCTTACTCTCTTGGACTTTCCGCAATCTTTTAGAAAAAACCGCTCGTTTGAACAAATTATAATCTTCGAAAGGCAGATTATAATTTGTTCAAACTCTGTATATATATATATATATATATATATATATATATATATATATATATATTTTCTTAAATTATAATTAGTGTGTCGTGCAATAAAACTAAAAACACAAAAAAAATTACGTGTGGATCGTCTTTATTGTTAATCGTGAGTAGGTATACAGGGCCGGTTCTAACGCAGGTCCTCTCAGGGGGGGTGAGGCGCGAGGGGATCTCAGCGGCGCGGGGGAATGACGTCACGCGGGACGGAGGGGATTTCGTAGGCGCGGGGGCTGCGGGGCGGGGCGGGGGCGGGACGGAGGGGATTTCGTAGGCGCGGGGGCTGCGGGGCGGGGCGGGGGACGCTTGTGTTGGATGTTTTATGACAAGTATAAACAATCATAACCGATCATAAACCGATGTCCGGTTGATAAACAGCGTTATTTGAAGAGGATTGGGTCTTCGGGCCGAGACTAACGTGTCGGGACATGTTTTTCGCAAACAAAATGGCTCTCGCGGTACCCTCCCCCTCTCCCCACAATATAAGTAATTCTAGACTTTTTTTTTTTTCGAATTAAACAATATAAGCAGTATTCCTTTGAAGAGGATTGGGTCTTAAGGCTGACTAACGCGTCGGGACATGTTTTCGCAAACAAAATAGTTTTGTGCTGTTGCGATACACCCCCTCTCCCACAATATAAGTAATTCTAGATTTTTTTCAAATTAAACAATATAAGCGGTATTCCTTTGAAGAGGATTGGGTGGATGGAAATGCGTGCGAAGAAATTACATCATGATTTAGACTTAAAACTTTATTTATGTTTTATGTATATATATATATATATTTTTTTTTTCTTACGTACTATGAACTAAAAACTAAAGCTGCCAGCTCACAATCGACGAGCTGATGCTTGTTGAAAGCGTCACTCGCGCGTATTACATTAGATATTTCTTTTGGATTTATTACAGTAGACGCGATATTGGAGAATTGCGTAAACTTGACATCAACTGTTTCGATAATTTTACCCAATCGATCAAAAGTTACATCTGTGCATTGATCGAGATCGAACATACGATGTAATGTCGATTCGACCATCATCAAGCATACGTTTGAAGATTCGAGACTTATGAGTTTGACGTCGTTAATCGTACGAACTCTCACTGTTAGCGGTCCAACGCTTATGAAATTGTAGTCATCTTTAGAGTTGTTCCAAAGTAATTTTTGAATATTGCGACGTTGCTCGTAGAGTCCCTTCCACGTTTCGAGAGATAATATCAGTTCCTTTCCTCGATGATCTCCTATGGCAATCTCCACGTAACTCGGTGGACCCACGTTGATACCAATTTCGAGGAATTTGAATTCCGTAGCTGTCAATGCGTATCGTCTACCTAGTATACGAACCCCACGACGCTCCAACGAAATGCTACAGAAAAATTAAAATTAAAATAATAGTAATAATACAATTTGTAAAAAAAAATATATATATAAAATAGAAAAAAGTTAAATGAAACTTACTCGTCACATTTGTTCTCAAACGATGGAGTTTTATCACGACTCGGTACGTAATTATTCACACGTCTTCCGCTGCCGCTGTTTCCGTTTCTTTCGACGTAATACATTTCTCTGGGAGTTATGAAAAGTGAACCACGAGAGCGGTGTTAACGCGACACTGATCGTATAAGAAATAACCGAGTATACATGACGCTCATCTTCCAAAAGTATAATGTGGTGGGGGGATCAATGCTTTGAATTTTAGGAGAAGGGGGATAACGCTCAAACAAAAAATTCTTAGAAACGCATGGAGGAAGGTCTAGGAAGGGGAAATAAGAGATGAAACATATTAATGTTTACATATTTTATTTTCTTGCAATTCTTTCTGGCGTTGCGACCACCAGTTAAATATTTTGAATACATTTTGTAATGCGCAATTCTTAACATGTTTTCCACATCGCATACTATTGGTAATATCTAATTTATTTAGAGAATCAATATCTTCATAGTCTGCATCCAAGGTTTCAATAATATAGCCGTTTCCTGCATCGTCTAGTATATCGGTCAGCCATTTTCGCTTTTCAAGTCCTTTAACGTACACGACAGACGATTCTTCTTCTTCTTCTTCGTGTATCGTACTAACGACAGCTGTTGTAATTACACGCTGAGCCAAGCCATATGGAACGTTTCCGTCTTCCCATTGTAATCCATGATGATTTCTAATCACCCATGAGACTTGACATCGCTCAGATTTTGTAAGCACGCTCCACGGTACGGGACTTGCGAAAAAGTAATGCGAGAGAACATATCCCTTTCTCAGAACCGCAGCTTCCTTCACGACAAAATTTCTCCCGACAATAAATCCTTGCAGATCCACAAACGTTGGTACGGACATGACGAGATCTCTCTCTCTCTCTCTCTCCCCCGATGCATCAGTCGAGAGGAATGGGAAACTCTAAAATCATCTCGCAGCACTTTGATTTATATCCTGCTTCTCCTCCCCTCTCTCTCTTGTGTCGATGTTATCGCTTAGGTGATTTTGCGTACAACGTTGGTCAACGGATTGTACTAGATCACACGATCGTGTATGATGAGACAGTACGCAGTGGTATTCGCCGGCACGTTCTCCTTACATTCGAATTCCAATCTTACATCCACGGTTGCGCTCTTGACCGATTCGTTTTGTCGAGAACAATCGATAATCACGAACGGACCCTGACGTTGAAACTGTAAGACGGAGAGACTCGGCTCGAGATACTCGTATCCGTAATAGTTCTTGCAGAAGCGCGCGTACGTATCGTACAGAATGGCACATCTGCCTTTTTCGAAATCCAGATTCATATCGTCGTACGGATAACATTCCGAATTCAGATAGAGTTTCACGTTGATTAATTAGCAGTTGTCGAATTGAGTCGCATTCTTAGACAAGGCATTCTTCCGATCTGTTTGCAGAGCGAAGATAACGTATTGTGGTTTCTCCAGTTGAGTCGCGGTCTTAATGGCCCACGAATGCTTGGTTGGCACGAGCGAAAACCCATGCTGAGATATCGTCCGCTTTCCAGAGCACGCAGCATCGACAGTTTTTCGATCTCGCCCAACAGCACGTGAGGCATTCGCCATTGTATCTTGAATATGCTCATCACAGGCTCCAGCGTTGAAGTATTTCCAAACAGACAATTATTATCGTTGCGCGATCGTATTAAGATCAATTCGTGACGAGCGTTAATCACCACTCGTTTATAATCTTCGCAAAATCCCAATAACATGTGGAGCGGTACGCAAAAATTGAAATGTCCATTCGTATAGGTCGACGGATCCCAGCCGGCGTTTTTCATAATCACGTTTCTATCGGATGATACCGTTACATAGTTTTTGAGCGTAGTAGTCATTCCTACGTTTCTATTGCGATCAATCTCAACGCCATCGAGTTCGTATCGAATCTCATCGAACATGAATGCGACGCAATTATTTCCCATTATCACATCACTTTCTCCTTCAACTGTTGCTTTGTTTTTCGTTAGTTGTCCCTCGATGTATAGGAAACTCTCGTACGGCAGCGTATACAGATCCTGTTGTTGTATGGGTATTCTTATCTCATCACTGTGTCCGAACGTTGTATTGGCGAACGGGTTGTACGTGTGAGTCTCGATCTTGACGATACGATTGTCAAAGATCGGTTCATCACCAATGTTGAGAATGTCAGTCATCGTTCAGCTGTTTCGCACCGCAAATCCCAAAGATTGTAAAAACGCAACGTTCGATGCGCTGAGTTTCTTTTTCTTGGATGATTTGATATTAGCGAACGTCGACGTTGTTGTTGTTGTTGTCGGTGGTGTTGCTGGTCTCGTAAAGATTGCGTTATCTCTCACGTCTTTCGATCCGTTCAATACGAGCATCTCATACGTCGCATACGTACGTGCAATCTTACGGTGATCTCTTCTCCTCGAAAATCGAGCAATCGTCCGTTCTGGTCGACAACGCGTAACGTTAAATCCGTAATGCTCCGCGCGATGATCGGCAGGTAAATGATCTGTGCAGGCGTTTCCGATATCTTATATCCCGGTGGTACCCTCGGTGAAAATTCATGTATCGTATGAACGAGTATGCCGTTGTTGTACGCACCCGCGGTCACGTTACACTCTATACGGATAATATTCACGTTGAGAATGTTAATCGGCATGTTTGATTCGTACCATTTTCGCGGCTCGAGAATACGATTCGAAAATCCTAGCAGCGATCCAATGTTGTCGGGTTTGGTAAAGTTTATTCTGTAGGCACATTTGATCTCGCTCCTCATTGTATTGTAATTAGCGCGGAGCACTATCGGATATTCATCATCTTCATAGTCACCGCCGTCAATGTGTTTCTTATCGCGATGTTTCCGTGAAATTGCTTGTTTCAAAAATTCATGTATATTTTGCAACTCATACGATCCCTCGGGAATCGTAATTTCCTCGTCGTCTTTGCCAAAGTAAAATTTATTATTCGAGGAATTCACATTCGGTATCGTGTGATAAGTCTCAAAATCCGTTAGACCGAGCTCGTATTCGCCATCGCTCAAATCTACGGTGGGAAAGAAGTTTGCCGTGAGAACGCTACTCTTCCCAGTCAATGTGAACGTCATAGACATGTCGACGAAATTGTTTAACGAATACTGAGTTAAATAGCGCAATATCTGTCTTTAAATTCACATGCATCGACCGTTCGAAGAAACTGCAAGCACAATTGTCCGCAGATGCTCTGATCGTAAGTTTGAACAGATGTGTAATTGTACTGTATCTTCGTTACGTTTCGTCCGAGATATCGCACCAATTCATTCGGCGGTCGAAGATTGCCGAAACTGTCGAAATATATAGCGCGATTCCCCCTCTTTGCATACGCTACCCAATGAGTACCTGGTCCTTCGACGCTATCCAAATTTACAATGCCGCTCTCGTTTTGATATATACCACCGATCGGTAACGAGTTGCGCATAAAAACACCTCTAAAATATGGAATGCGCATACGTTTTGCTAGTTGCAGCAATTGTACGTTGGTAGTTGTGCCCTGCGGCATTTTTAGCGTCTCTTTGACGTTTTTTTTTTTTTCTCGTTGAGGCTCCTCGTCCGTATTTGTAAGGAGCGAGATATAATCCGTGACCTTCCATAGCGCGATTGTGACGTAGCATCTCTTGCAATTGACGTTGCGCGGCTTTTCCGTCGTTCACCGCCTTCGCTACACCAGCCGCTCCACCGATCAGGGATCCGAGCGCACCCAACATTGGTAGAATCGGCAATACACCGCCGCATTTCGCTACCGGAAGTATTCGTTTCTTCGCCGTTTTTTTCTTCGTCTTCGTCTTCAGACCCATACCGAGCTTCGTCTTGGCTTTCATCGCTGTCCAGACAGCTGTGGCGGCGGCTCTCTCACCGAGAGTCGAATCTCTCGCAACGATGCGATTCCGCGCTTTCTCGGCGAGTATCTTATCCGCCGCGTGTCTCTCGGTGAGATCGTTGCTCCGAGAGTATGCAATATCGTGTTCGCGACACGCCGCGTCCAATGGATTTATACCTCGATCGCCTCTGACTAATCGCTTCTCCAACCGTGTGCCTGGCCCGCAAAACTGATAGCCGGGAATATGGAATTCGATCGGAAGTGCGTTTATCGCGTGATTTAATAGGCCTCTACCTATTTTCGTTGACATTCGCTGCAATTCTTTATCAATGGCGTCGGACCGTCGATGTGCGTTTCCTGCCACGGCTGATTGTAATGTTCGTAACAGCGACGATACGTCTGAACCTCCGGATCCGCTTTTATGTGTTCCGGAAGTTTGTCCCACACGTAGTAGACGTAATCACCGCACGTTCTCAATAGAACTGCTTTCGGCACAAATTGTAGCTGTTCGACGCTCAAATCGCGAATGTCGGAAGGACTTGATAGCAGAACGAACATTTTTTCTCTACTGAGCGACTCGTGATTTCGCGCACCTATAAATAGGCAGGCGTTCGATCCAATCGGTAGTGTTGAAAAAATGAGATTCGTGCGACAACCTTTGACGATACGCGTGACGAATTGCGACGACAGATTACGATTAATGGAGGACAACGCGGAGATGCGCAGGCACGGTACGATGCTACCGACTACTATACGCGCGATCGTTTGCGGCCCCTCGAATTGTGGTAAAACCAACGTTCTGATAAGTCTACTGGAAAGCCCGCACGGTGTACGTTTCGAGAACGTGTATGTGTACTCGAAGTCGCTGCAACAGCCGAAATATCGATATCTGGAGAATTTGTTGACGCCGATTGACGAAATCGGCTATTTTACGTTCTCCAATAACAGTGACGTCATTCCACCGAGCGAGGCACGTCCAAACTCGATTTTCGTCTTCGATGACGTGGCGTGCGACAAGCAAAATACGATAAGAGAGTACTTCTCAATGGGTCGTCACTCGAACGTCGACTGCTTCTATCTCTGTCAGACGTACGCGAGAATACCAAAACATCTTATACGTGACAACGCGAACCTGCTGATTTTGTTTAAACAGGACGGTACCAACTTGAAACACGTGTACAACGATCACGTGAATACCGACATGTCGTACGGGGATTTCAGTGAATTATGTCGTACTTGTTGGCAACAAAAGTATGGATTTCTAGTGATAGATAAGGACAGCTCATTTACGAACGGGCGATACAGAAAAGGATTTAACGTGTTCGCGATACCGCAAAACGATTAGTCGCTGCCGACACTCTGTCGACATGGCTGAAAGCGATAATATTCGCGAGTGTGAAAAGATTGCGAGGGAGATTGAGAAAACGAGCGAATCAATCCGCAAGAAACATCGCGCTTTGAAGACCGGTAAGATCGACGACGATATCGCGGTCAAGACTCATTTTAGGCCTATTATCGAGCCACTACAAAAAATCGTCGACAACTCTAACTTAATCGCGGTGAAAAACGAGCCGGAGAGTAACGCTGACGCTATAATTAAAACGTTACCCATCAAGCGGTACAAGGAGGAAGAGGAGGAGGAGGAGGAGGAGGAGGATACGACACCGAAAAAGAGACAACGATTGAAGGTGAATCGTTTATCGACATCGCATACATCGGATGAACCGCTGATAACCTCCACACCGTCCGCGACAACGAGAATCGTACAACCCACGATACCCGAATCACTCGCAATCGAAAATGTTTTCGAAACCACGGGCAACCCGCTCGAATCACCATCTGTTCGAAACATGTTACAAACGTTGGAAGGTCAAAAAATGTTACAAGAGCACTTCGGGCCACTGGCACAAAAGTACATGAGCGCTCACCTTAGTGGTGACAGAAAAACCCAGATCGATTACGTGTACGGTATCTATTTCGACAAGAATGAAATGTGGCTCGGTAACAAACGATTCGACATCGGCGCAGATGACTCTATAATCATAGACAAAGTGAGGTACATTGGTACACCTGGATTATACGAGTTGATCTTCAAGAGAATTCCCGATGATGACATATACACTGAGGACGATATGCAAAAATATAAGAGCATATTAATGGCGACGAGTGCGCAACTGTGCGAGGCTACGGACTACTTAGAAGCGACTACCAACAGGGTCAATTACGGCAACAAACGGCTGCGAACAGCTATCGAACGGCAACGAACGGGGCAGGAACAGCTAACGAACGGCTATCGAACGGGTCAGAAACGGCTATCGAACGGGGCAGGAACGGCAACTAACGGGGTAGGAACGGTAACGAACGGCTATCGAACGGGTCAGAAACGGCTATCGAACGGGGCAGGAACGGTTATCGAACGGCTATCGAACAGTAACGAATGATAAAACGCACGGTGATACTCGGGGCACACATCGTTTGTTCGACGAATCGAAACAACGATGGATCGGCAATCAGGAATAACCGAGGAAGCGAAGAAACAACATAGTTTAGAGAAACGGCAGTTGGTGAACGAATTGCACGCGCCGGCGAGAAAAATTTTCCCCGAAGACACGTCATAGTGCGGGGATACGATGACCTGTGGCAAGCTGACATTGTCGAGATGCGTCCGTACTC